>VCJN01000858.1:0-311546 GCA_006384855.1 Tetraselmis striata
CCCAGGTCAAGCACAAGGCTGGCAGCCCTGCCAGCGGCCTGGGCCTTGGCATCTGCGAGCGCATTGCCGCCAGCCTGGATGCCACGCTGGAGGTGGAATCTGTACCCGGCCGCGGTACTACATTTGTGATCGACAACCTGCTATGTGATGTGATCGAGCCGCCCAAAGACGAGCGCGTCTGGAAGCAACTCGTCAAGGCCGTGAAGGCTCTCCACTTCGTTGTCATCCTGGACAGCGCCGACGCGCAGCACATCCGGCCCAAGCTGGATGTTTTTTTGCGCCGCCTGCGCCGCCACATGGTGGTCACTATTGACTTTCACATGGTAGGAGGTGATGTCACAGACAGCTACTGTCCTGACATCCCGCACGGCAGTGTGGTCTGGTTCGGTATCACAGTCTTTCTGCACGAGCGCCTGATGAACAGTGTGGTGGAAAAGATCAAGGCCAGCGGTTCCAGCGCAGCCATCCTATCCTTCATCTGCGGCAGCCTCAGCCTCTCCGACTCCGGCAGCATGATTGGGAAATCCTTTCCTCACACCATTGCATATCCGCCCTGGACTCCTGATCGCCTGGCCGTGCACCTGGCCAGCCTTGAACGACAGAGGAACAGCCCAAACGATGCATCGAGCCCTGGCAACACTGCCAAGGCGACGGCAGGTGGGGTTGTCAAGGAGGAGGTGGAGATTGACTACACACACCTGAGCGTGCTGGTGGTGGGACGACATGCGTGTCAACCGCAGAGATCATGAAGCGTCTCTGAAGCAGAACTTTTGGCATTGCGGTGGAAGAGGCGGGAGGGGGACCGACGTGCATTCAGAAGCTGGAGGCAGGCTCAACCTACAACCTCATCCTGATGGACCTTCACATGCCTACCATGGATGGCATTGACTGTGCCAAGGCTATTCGCCAACTGGAGGAGCGACTGCTGTGCGGTCGCCCTCCACCATCATGGGCCTCGTCTGCATCTGTGATGGAGGCGGACCGTGATGCATGCATGAAGGCCGGGAATGGATGACTACTTCTGCAAGCCGATGTCCATCGAGCAGCTCACAAGGGTCCTCACTGACCTGCTTTGCCAAGGAAACGATGACGGCGGCTCGGGTGCTTCCAGCCTGTCCTCGAGCTTCAATACTATGAGTGGACGCGTCTCCAGGAACAGCAGAGACAACTCTTCTTTGCAGGGGCGGAAGCGGTCTATGGCTCAACATTAGGTCTTGCATTTGATATCCAGATGCGACAGCAGCCTTGCTGCGTGGTAATAACATAGCAAGGGGAACGCTGCTGCACGCTGGAGGTGGTATACTGCTCTGAATTTTCACATCGTGGTCTGCTCTGTACATGTATGGCTGTTCTTTTCTAATTGTGTAACAGCTTTTTGCAGCAACTCCGTGAATGCTATGCTGCAGTGTGTTATGCTTGACAAATTGTCGGTGCAGTGCCTTGCAGGCAAACGTGTAGTGTCTCCTCAAAATCAGCTCCACTAACCGCACGTCAAATGCATAGCATATTTCCAGGCCTACGGGAACCGTATACACGGATGGTGCAGATGACGGAGGGCACACATGTACAAACGGATAACCTGATCATACATAACATAATATTCGGCATTGATAATGTCATTGACATTTTGGACATTTTTTAGATGTCACACTTCACGGTCAGCTTCATGCCATGACAACAACGTCTCATACTCTCATACACGCATCGCATCTTCATCATCAGTATATACATACACCTTAACACACTGAACCTCTCCTCACACCAATATACTTTGACACCCCTCAAAGCCTGAGACCCCTGTTGCAGTGAGTCTAAAACTAAATTGAGTGCAGCAGGTAGACGTAGGGCTTGCGGAAATGATAAACCGTAACATGTCATGCAGGGTGTGTAATAGCAAATACCAGGACAGCGCCATTACATTTGGCCGCGAAAATTGGTATATATTTCATCACGCACCACTGCAAGTTATCCACGCGCCAAGTTGTTACATTGTTGGAATATGGGCGTGATTGCGCGGCGAGGAAAAAGCGCTAGCGCCACGATGTTTGACGGCGGATTGAGACACGTAGTATTAAGCGAGACTGAGCGTGCATATTGTCCATGGATGCCCACGCAAAGACAAGGTCAAGGCACCACCCCTTGACACAGGTCACGTGGAGTCACTGAGGCACAGTACATACTCCGTCTCGCCTGCCATGAACAATCCACTTTTCTGCCAGCTGGGTGAACAGTCTGCGCTAGATGGAACTGTGTTCTGAGTTCTGTAGCATTCAAATAGAGCAGACACCCCATTTCGTCAACCTGCTACATCATACAGAACACTGGCGTGTGAGTTAGCATTTGTTCATGGAAGCGTTTATTGTGCTAGCCAACGCCCGCTTTCATGTAGCTGCTCGTAGTGGAACAAGCCTCCTCGGGGAATAATGATGGCAGCGCAATGAATTTTTCATTTGCAGACTCTAAAGTGAAGTCCACTGGCAAATGCAACTGTAGTGTAGTGGGTGGTCTTGGTACGAGGCATGCTGCGCCGTTCGCAGGCATAGCTTTCACCGCCACCAACGTCTCCACAAAACAACTGTGAAGCAGTCAACGCCCCTCCCTGCGCGCTCACTGCATGAAGTCGCCTCCACCAATTCTAGCATGGTGTCCAGATATCAGCACGGGGCTGCTGTCATGGCGTGTCAATGTCATCCGGGGGGAGGCCGGCCACATGGCGCGCCACTGCAGCCGCGAGCTTGCCTTCCACGTCGCGGACCCATTGCTCCGTAGAGTAGAGCGCCGACCCCTCCTCACGCCCGCGCCGCACACAGCTGCGCCCAGTCGAGTCGAATAAGGTAGCGTAGAGTTAATTGCTGGTCAGGCGCACAGGCGCAGGCTGGGAGCGCTGCCTAGGCAAGTGTTGCCGGTGGGCTTGGGCCTGTATGTGACCCCGCTGGCTAAACTTACTTGCGCAGCGCGACAAGGCCTCCGGCCTGCGCGCCAGCTGCACCACCAGGTCCTCGTATTCCTGCACAACAGTTGAAATAATAACTGTTCTAGATCGAACATGCATGGTTCCAAGCTACGTTTGCAACGGTGAGTAGAGGAAAGAGTATGTGCACGAGCGGCCCTAACTAGTGTCCCGGACGTGGGCGTGAGTGATGTTGAGGTGCAGGTAGCATAGCTCAGCATGGAGCGACAGGTCTGCTGTACCGTAGCATAAGTGAGAAAAAACACTTGGGGAGCGTCCCCTTCGCCGCTAGTTGGGCACTCGGCCCTTTCCAGTGTGATGTAACAGTTCACCGGACTGGTGCTATAAATTATGCGCCTCCTTATGGCATTCCCGATCATGTATTTTTGTGTAGTACATTGCCTTGTCTGGTATCTAAATACAAAAAATAAAGGAATCGAGTGATGTGTTTAGCCACCACATGCGCGTTTCTCATTTGTGAAAGCAGAGAGAAACTTTAGTGCGAATCAAGCAATAAATAAATAATCATGTAAGGAATATGGATGATGCTGATGGAGGCCAACACAGCCCAAGGTACTGCAAAGGAACCCTAGTTAGCTGGGAGGCGGCATATGGGCGCGGTCACGCAGGTAGCCGCAAGGCATTGCCAATCGATGGGTCTAAAGCGATTCACCTTTGAGTCACGAGCGACCATGTCCGGGCAGCCCAACGCTGCGGCCAGGCTGTACGATACCCGCGTGGACATTTTTCTCCCCCGGCAGCGACACGACCGGCACGCCTGCCAGCGGGCGGCATGCCGCATGAGTAAGCATTAAGCATGACTGAACCCTGCCACGTTGCTTAACCAAGCTATTGTATTCATACTTTCGAATACCTGCGAGCACCATTCCACAAATTCATACCACAATATGGTAGGTGTTATATCCCTACCTATGTCTCCTCAGTCTCACAAAAGACACACACGCACGCACACACACACACACACACACACGCACACACACACACACACACACACACACACACACACACACACACACACACACACACAACACACACACACACACACACAACACACACACCACACACACACGCACACACACACACACACACACACACGCACACACACACACACACACACACACACACACACACACACACACACACACACACACACACACATGCGCGCGCGCGCACGCACGCATGCATGCAAAGAGGAGTAGACTCATACATCATTGACTTTGGGGTTGAGCTCCGAAAACGTTATCTTCGAAACGCTGCGAACCCTCCGATGATCCCAGTATTGCTGTAGATGAAATTAGACCCGCAACTTGGATTCAGCTATTGTGATTACTGGCGATGGCTGTACAGATTTTGAAACAAACTGCAAGAAAATTTGTCGCACTGTTGCAAGGGTTTCTTCCTGGCGTTGTCAGCAACTGTGGTGGAGGCCTTCAGAGGGATTCAGGTCGCACCCATCCACAGGGCGTCCACCGCCGTGGTGTGACCGCCATATGTGAGGGTGTCAAGAAAGAGATCCGCCGCAGCAGCGCGCTGCAAGTGCTGCTGGATCGGTTGCACCCGCGCCACCACCAGCCGCGATAGGGACAGACCCGCCGCCAGCAGCTCCGTCTACAATAGGCCCACACAGCAGTGCAGCAAATTAAGGGGAGGAGGGGGATCACCAAAGCAAAAAGCATGTTTTCTAATTCTTCACTTCAAAATTATGCTTTCTGGAAAAATGCAGCAAAAAGTCTCACAACTACTGCTTTAAAATTGAAGTTGTGCTGTAGGGTTGAGAAGCTTTCTCAAGGTTTCCTGACTTAGCCACCTTCATCCTTATGCCCGAGACGGAAGTGAACCTTTGTAAAGCAAGCAATACCATGTTTCAGCGTGGGTCAACCAAGGGCCAGGGAGAGCAGGTGGCATTATCACGCACTTGCAGGTTTCGCACTGCGTGTCCGCCCCAGTCAAGCAGCCACAGCACCGACCCGGGGAGCCGGCGAAGGATGTTGGTCCATATGGCAAACACCTGCGCAGGACAGCCGCAACGCAGGGCAGCGTGGGTGACGCACACCCCAAAGGCGATCCCCAGAGCGGAGATGGAGGGTGAGGGAACGAGCCCCCCCGTGATGGATGAGCTGTGGGGAGGAGAGGGAGCTGTGGCCCCCACGTGCGGGTCAATCTTGAAGTGCTGGTTGAAGCAGGCAAGCACCATGCCGGCGCGGGTGGCCGGCAGCCCCTCTGACAGGCGAAGCGCCTCCCGCTGCGTGCAAGAGGATTTGGCGACGGCAGTGAGGCACGTCAGCCCTTTTAAGTCTCTGCAATCTCCGCGCTGGAGTACGGACGTGACATGACAAAAGCACTCGATTGCATGCCCCAAACAGGTGCTCATTTGAGCTTCAAGCACAAAAGAAGCCGACACCAATCAATCAACGTCTCCCCTTTCAATAATTGAAAGCAAACGAAATATTGACTGTTCTTGCTTCTTGCGTGACCACATTGGTCTTGCGCCGCAAGGCTACGCAGGCAAAATGTAGTGCAGTGAGGATGATGGGTTGAATCTTTAGTATTCATCCCTCCTACGGTAGTGGCCAGCGGACGTGGAGAAGGCCGGTGGGAAGCAGCCCACCTCTGTCTCGGTAGGTAGGGCGACGTCGGAGTGCGTGTCCCGATGGGAGTTGACATAATAGGAGCTTGCAACGTAGATGAGCTTCTCGCTAAAGTACTTCGCCGCCAGGGATGGGGGCGCCACCTGTGAGTCACCGAGATATGCCAGAGCCAGCCGTCAGTTCACGTCCACCTCTTTCCAACACTGAACACGCCCTTCCCCTCAACCAAGAGCGCAGGGCCATCGTGGGCCAGTTTTGTTACCATGCGGTCCACCAGCGCGTAGTCGATGTAGGAGGAGTGGGTGGAGGCTGCCCAGCCCATGAAGGCCACCTGCACAACGACAAATTGCGTAAGGGGAAAGCTGAGTCGTACTACGTGACAAACCTGCTGAGACTTGGGGACGGGGGAAGAGCAGGAGGAGGCGTGGTCGGGAGGGCAAAGGGAAGGGGGGGGGGGGGGGGGGAGGGGGGGGATGTAAAGGCCTGGCAGGTGTGTACCTGAATGGCGGCTGGCCTCAGAGCAAATATCTCAGGCATCGACCGGCGCGTGTAGCCCATCATGTCCACGAGCAGGTCCACCCCTGGCAAGATTCCGCACTACATGCTGTCAGCCCGTAGTAGCCAGCATGCTTATCGTAGACACCCTGGCGACTGTCAGAGCGATGAGTAAGGGGATCGGCACAGGATGCACAGCTGCTACTTTCTGTAGTGATTGTACAACGAGTGCTGTGTCAACAGTATATGCCCAGAGTAAATGCCGGCATGCATGCGTATGCGCGTGCGGCGGAGAGGATAAGGCTGTAAATGAAACAAGTGTGTACAGCCTGTTGTCATGAGACATATCGACAGTCAAATTACGGCGGCATGGCATGCAAGGCTGACTCACGGCAATATGAATATTACTGGTTTTCAGCCTGTTTCAATGATATGTGATTGCGAGATGGGACAGTGGAGGAGCACGCGGGCAAATTCGTGGTGAAACAAAGTGGAGCAGGTATGTTGAGAGAGGGGAGGGGAGCAGAGGCTATCTCACCGTCACTGGCGATGCGGCTTGCAGCCTGCGCGGCGCTTAGCCCGCTGACGTCCACAAAGTGAGCGCAGTGCGCCTCCGCGGCCGACCACCAGGTGGAACCATCCGACGGTGACAGGGAGTAGCACGAGACGAGAAACGCAGTGGCATCATGGCGCGCCCATAGCCCGCTGGTGAGGTGCCCAACAGCGTGGTCGCCAAAGTTCGCGCTCACATACCTGCATTCCGCCGGCCATTGAGCTGTTATCAGTGAGGTGGATCATGCTCAAAGAATAATCCACCGCTATTAGTAGTCAACCCAAGCAGACTTCAATGCCGCTTTCAGCGTTGCTGCTCGATGGACCAGTGCTTCAGCCACGGGCAAGAAGCTATCAGGCCATGCAAAGCATGGCCTCATGGACAAGAAAAAGAGGCGGCACGTACCCCAGTCGGATGCGGCCTGCAGTGCCGGCCTCCCAATCTGCAGCCCGGGCGCGCCGGCCTAGGCGGATGGCGCTCTGAGTTGCGAGGTCCGGCGGGGTAGAGGCGGCCCAGGAGGCAAAGGAGGCGCTGACGGACGCCAGCAGGTCCGCAGGCAAATAGGAGATCGCCTAGCAGATTGTTCCGCCATGACAGCGAGGGCAACACGGGAGCGGTGTGGATCAGAGCAAGAAATGATTTCTTTCTTTCTTACTCTTTGTTTTCGATGGTCTAGCGGACAAGATTGAAGAGTCGCAGGGCTAATGCTACATAAAGCATAACCGGGGCGTGTTAGCCCCCCTCTTAGTACCCCAGCAAAGAGAAAACCGGATACTTCAAAATGCACTTTCCATAGGGATAACTTGCCGGCGCCAGCTAATGGAAACCCTAAACCGCAGAGCATGGCAAGCAAACCCCACCAGGGAGGGATGGCATTGACACCAAGCTATTGCGATAGCTGTGGGAATTTCTCATCCTCCATGGTGCAGCATCTTGGGGCGCTGAGGTACACCGTCATGGCTTCAATTACTTTGGAGTTGACAGGCATTTTGAGGGTGTATGATAAACAAGCAGATATGATGGGTGAGTGGACCTACCTGTAGCGGCCGCACTGCTGGCGTCTCGCCAGGCCCAATTTGCGCCAGCTCCCGCCTCAGCAGCCCCGGCAAAGCTACGACCGCCGGGGCAACCATTCGCAGCCTCAGAAACCGTGAAGGTACCCCAAACACGCACGTTGGAACATCAGCCCCCCCCCCCCCCCCCCCCCCCTTAAAAAAATTAAACGGAATTTAATTTTTTTATTTGAGATTCTATCTTAATCCGATAAGCCGTCACAGCATCTCAGGATCATAAATCATTGATCCCTGAGGCCGCTGAAATAGCGCAAAACAATCGGCGGAACAGCAGCCAAGCCTTACATGTGCTAGCCTACATGTGATTCACCTTGCTCTTAGATTTATGGGAAGTGTGTGTGTGTGTGTGTGTGTGTCTGTGTGCAGGGGGGCGGGGGGGGGGGGGGGGGGGGGGGCACCATGTTGGCGCGCCTCGTGGGCGTCCCACTGGCAGGTGTACTGCTCCAGGTGGAGGGCGCTGAAAAAGGCCTCCGCCTCCCAGAACAGGTCGCCTGCAGCCGCCGCACGGCTCAGTGCGGCGCGGTAAGCGCCAATCGCCTCGTGGTGGCGCCCTGCGTCGGACAGCACCTGCCCGCGGACATACCTGCGCCGTAAACACATGGCAGTGAGCCCACGCCAACCCTCCGCACACATACTGGGTGTTGTGGGTGATGAAGTGCAGGGAGGTGGCGGCGCTGATTTGCCCCAGGAGCTCACTCCGGCTTGGCCCACTCCCGGCGCAGCTGCTGAGCAGCGTCCGCGGCAGCCAGGGCGCCGTCCCAATCCGGCACTGGCTCCGCCTGTCGCCGCAGGTCTGCCACCCGCAGCGCCGCCTCAACAAATGTGGGCTCGGTGGACCAGGCCGCCTGCATGGAAGTGGGAGACGCATGATCCTTGGGCGTCAGAAAAAGAAGGAAGGGTGGCGGACACATTCCCTGCAGGTGTGTATTATATCGGCGTTTTCACAAACAAGCCAACCCGGTGAAGATCGAGATTGAGTGTTGAAGGCGGAAGCGCGCGTGAGAAAGCAACGGTAATAGGGCTGGAGAGGCGTGTGGCGGTGTTTGAGTGTGTGTGTGTTGGGGGAGGGGGGGGGGGGGGCATTACCTCAAAGGCCTTAAGGGCGGCATCCAGCCTGCCCGCGTCCTCCAGGCACACCCCAAGGTTGTACCTGCCAGGATCAGTCAGATGCCAGGTACGCCAGAGGCAATGCCGCCTCTCAGCTGCTGCCATCGGAACGACATGGCATGCCATGCCACGGGTCAAGCTGCTTCCCTCCCTTCCCTCTCCCTCTCTGGGTCTCAGAGGGCCTGCGAACAGCGCCCTCTGCTCACCTGACGCGCGATTGCGTTGGATCCAGCTCCACCGCGGCCTTGAACGCCTCGCACGCATCCGTCAGCGCGCCAGTGCGCCGCAGCAGCGAGCCGAGGCTGTTGAGCACCGACGCCTGAGGTGGACCGGCTGGCAGAGGAAGCAAGGGGGGGGGGGGGAGGGGGTTGAGGGGATGGGAGTGGCAGTGGGCAGTAGCACGCAGATGTGTCCGTCAGGATGAGGGGCAGTAAGGCTGCACACTAGTGGTTACACAAGCATACTAGGGGAGGGGGGGGGGGGGGGGGGTATGGGAAGGCTGTACATCCGCCAGCTCCCGCCGGTAGGGGAGGCCCAGGCAGTTCTATGCCCAGCTTGGGGTCTTAGCCCATACATGCCATCATGGGAGGTGCACCTCAGATGGCGCGGCGGGGGGGGGGGGGGGGGGGGCACCTCGCAACGCGGCGTGCAACCCGGCGAGCGCGCCCTCCAGATCATCCATGTCGGCCCTGAGCAGCGCCAGACGGTGCAAGTCCGCCACCTGCGCGCTGGTGGACGCGCGTCCCGCAAGAGGGAGGAAGGGAGAGGAGCCTGTCAGAATTGCCCTTCCCCCACACCCCCTGCCATCGTCCTCCGCCAAGCCCACCCAGATTCATCGATACCAAGAACTGGTGAGTAGCACCTGCTCGGCTGCTGCCCCTCGCGCAGCTGCGTGGCAGCAGTCAGCGCGGCCATGGCCTCCATCTCCACCGCCTTGCCGCCACCGCCTTCCAATAGCGCCCAGCCCAGCGTCGAATGCGCCTGCGCACACATGCACCGCCTTGCCGCCACCGCCACATCGCCGACACATCCCCACCCCCACGGCTATCAGAGACCTCAGGCCACACCATGCTCAGCCAGTATGGAGACTTACCTCCGCTGGCATGTCTGGCGCCAGGCGCAGCGCCGCCCTGAGGTGCCCGATGGCCGCGTTGGCGGCCCCGTTGTCTAGCAGGAATTGACCTGCAGGGACCCAGCAGCGCCATGCTCGCAGCCCTATCATCCTCATCATCATGGGAATGATGACAGCAGGGGAGGGGGGAGGGGGTTGGGGCGAGAAGCGGGAGGGGGGGGGGGGGGGGGGGCTTCCCATCTTGCCGCCTGCATATCTACTCTCTTTGTGGGACGGGCAGGTGTGGGTATGCGAGGGCAAGCACCTACCCAGCGCAAATGCCAGCGCAGCATCGTCTGGGCTGGCTTGCGCAGCCCGGGCTAGGCAATCCGCCGCCTCTTGGTGACGCCCGTGGCTGCTGAGTTCAGACACTGCCTGACTGTAAAACAGGGGCAGTCTTCATATGTTTTGGAGAAAAGGGGTCCGCTCGCGGCGCGCTATGCTTTTCTGCAGCATTGATCAGTGCTCAGCAGCCTCGCTTACCTCAGCTTGAGTGTTGCCATGCCAGGGCCGATGGTTTGGCATGCCGTGTCTGAAGGTGTGGCAGAATTGGTGGTTGACAGAAGGGGGGGGGGGGGGGGGGGGGGGGGCACAGAGGTTATTAATTAATTATAGTAAGAAGGGCCATGCAGATTGTCTGGGCCAGGGCAAGGGCTGCGCAAAGGGGGGGGGGGGGGGGGGGGGGGGGGGCAGGCCATGGCACAAGGCACGCACCGCATAGGAACGCATCACAGGTCATGAGATGACTTATTACTATCAATATTTAAATGAAATAAGTAATGTCACATTCTGTGAGATTTATGCATCTTTCTATGGTATGTAGAGGGTTGCATGTATCTACTCATATTATTCATGGGAAGACACATAGATGCATCCTAACACTAAGATAAATTGATCGTAGATACATCCACAGATCCACTTCCTAGTTATTATATAACTACAACTGTGAGTAATATAGATAGTAAATGGTACAAGTGCGTACCGTAGTCTTATATGGTATAATATGGTTAAACGCGGCCAGCTCAGAGGCAATCCTGGGAGTCGCTTAAGGGCAACACCCGACCCCAATTGGGTGCCTGATTGTAGCACTACAGTCTCGTCTATGTATATTTTATTTTTTACCTCCGCCTTGCATCCCTGCTACTGAGCACTTGATTTGCGCAGCGAACATCGCCCACTCACCAGTGGCCTTGCCCCTGCTGGCGCCCTTCCTAGCCTTATTCGCTCCGACTACTGGAGCAAACAGTAACGCGGCCATCGCTGCCATCAGCGCCAGGGAGGCCCACACCCGAATGCATCCGCGTCGCTGCACCCGCAGCGTGCTGGCGGCTGCAAACGGCGGGAAGATGACGCCTTGTTCGCCGCTGCGTTCGGCCTGCAAGTGGCCACTCCTGGGCCGTGCCGCCCCTTCGTCGCAGCTGGTCGCAAACGCCATGTGGCGACACTGCGGATCCTGTTGGGGGCATACAAGATCCTGCGGATCTTGTATGTTCGGGGGCCGTCGGTATAGACGAACAGGTATGATGGCTCAGACACATTCAGCTGCTGAGTGTGGCGGCAGTGGCTTCGAACAAGTCACTCATCCACCCGCCAGTCACCATAAGCATCATTGGTACCTGCCCAAGTGGTAGGCGGGTGTTCTTCATACATGGACAGGCCCAGTCGTTCTCCGCTGCACAGACGAGCTTGACTTGCCTGCACTCTTCGCCGAGTGGGCCACAGTCATCCGCCCCGTTGTTCTGGGCTGGTGGCGGTGCGCTCGGGCTTGGCGATACTGGTGTCAATTACAAAAAGAGCACAAACAAATCCACCTACTACCAACAGTATTACTAAAAAATCAACACATCAGTACCAGGCGATACTGGTACCCTTCTACTGTACTGGGTATGCGCCCGATTTAATTGAGAAACAACTCGAGTCTAGGGCATTAGGGCATGCTCACCACCGGTGCCACAGACAGGGTGACCGAACACAACCCTAGGCCAAGGGTCTGGCCAGATGGGCCATAAGCTGCTGGCAGGATCTGGATATGGGGGTGGTGGCTTACGCCTTGTGGGTGCCGGCTATAGTGCCTCGGCCAGGTATGTTGTATATGTCAATATGTGCTGCAATCCTTACAACAAATTTTGTACATATACAACATAAAGTGTGGGCCCAATACTATGGGCAAACTGGCATGATGACCACCAGGCGGGCGTCAAGAAAGGTCCCCCGAGCGCGAAATAGTATACTTAATAAGTAGGTCCGGGCCCGCCGGAGTCCGTAGTTTGGCCAGCGCAAGGCGGCCTTCTCCAGCACCCACCCACCCTTCCACCATGAGGAAACCTATCGAGATAAACAGCCGTGTGGCCGCCCGTCGTGGGGCATATGAACCCGGTGCCCTCTGCATAGTACGCAAACATAGGGCCTTGAAGGTTGGTAACAAATACTCCGCATCCGGTGGGAGCGATGGCGGCACCGAGTCATGCGAACGTGTTGAAGCTGCAACCCACCGGCGCTGACGCCCTGCCCGAGGTGTGTCTTCTCTACCACCCTGCACTCGTCTAATACCTTGCCTGGACAATGTGTCGTTGGCATGTGGTGATTATGTCGACTTGTGTGGGTGGCGCGGCCGTGCGATTGCGTATGTCGCCTCGTCGCGGAATTTGATTCATTTCAAATATTACAAAGACACAACTTATTGGCCTACGCCCCGCATGCCAGAGCACTGATATCAACCGCCCCCTTAAGGCGCCGACACAAGCTATGCTTTGCCCGTCAGCTCCCGTTCGCCCCGGAAGCGGCCATGGTGGCGTGGCTCCTCTTGCGACGCGGCCGGCTCTCCGCCGTGCCCCAATGCCCAACCCCCAGTCCCGTCAGAACCCCCTTGCCGCCGCTCCTCGCCGCCGATCATGTTCCGTCATCCGGCGTCTCGATCCATGTGACAGAGGTGCTTGACCAACCGGATATACCACTCGTTTTAGTACATACCAAGTTTACACCTGAAGGTGACGTCACGGTACAACTAGCGGTACAATCGGCGGCCGGGACGACTGGCTGCTCCGCTGCACCGGCCGCTACCTCGCCGCGCGCTACTTTTGGCTACGACGTGTTAAACCCGCACGCCGCGATTGGCCTCGCTAGCGACCACCTAAACGACGTGCACTACGAGGCATCAGACGCGCGCGAAGAGGCAGTGAACGAGAGTGAAGGCGCGACGACGAGCAAGACGGCTTGGCGGGCAAGATTTCCCACTCGATTGCCATGTTCAGAGCATGTTGATCGACTATTACGGGCACCCCCTACACAATGCCATTGTCAACCACTGCCGCCGCCCGCCCAGTCTGTTACATGGACTGTATGTGGCCCAGACTACGAACCCCCATCACCAATGAAGACCGTGCTGATGACCTCACGCGTGCTGTTGGAGGCGAAGCTATTGGACAGTGAGGCGGGATTCCGCCCTACAGAGACGAAAACCTGGACCTACTCGCCCTCTGGTTGAAACCCTACCCCGGCGATATCGTTTAGGACATGGAAAAAGTGCACGAATACGCGCTACGGACTCGTACTACCTTCCGCTCTGTCATGAAGTCTACGTGGGTGAGTTCTGGGGACTGGTGCTGGCAACGAGGCGGTTCAACCAGAAGGGCAAGGCGTTGTGGGCCGACCATACCGAGGCTGACGGCATGCGTGAGGTTTCATACGGCTTCCATAAGTGCATGCCGTACTTGCGGTTCGAGCAGATCCGTACCATGGTCAAGTACAGCCAAGGCGGCACCTAGAGCCGGCCGATACATATGGCAGATGTTCACTCAGATGGTGGAAGACTTCAACCGCAACGTGATGATGGCGATGTGGATGACCTTTGACGAGGCCATGAGCGCGTAGCATCCAGCACGCACCACCAAGACTGGCGGCCTACCCAACATGTCCTTCATCAAGCGCAAACCCAAGCCGTTGGGCACCGAGGGCAATACCGCGTGTGATTGTGAGAGTGTGAGATTGGCGTCATGATATCCACTTCGAGATTTAGGAGGGCATAGAAATTGAAATTGAGTGTACAACATGCTAATTCGCTGCTCTCCGCCGCCCGAACCGAGTTAGTTGTCCTTAGGGCCTGCCATCTCTAACCATGGTAGGGACACATATGTGTATTACAGCTCCGGCTACCGGCCTTCCTCTTCTGTTTCCATCCTCGCCTCCTTCCGGTGCAGCCTTCGGCTGCCCCGCATGTCTATTATCACCGGCTTCGCGGCTTTTCCGGCTTCCGCGCCCAGTTTGGCATAGCCCCCCAAGCAATCCTCGGGTTGTTGGTCCGCTAGTTGCAGCATCGACCCGTTGCTCAGGTAGGCGTCGGGCTAGGGCGGTGCCATGTTACCGTCCACTCCTACTAAGGCATGGGTGTCCCGCAGAGGAGACCTAGTTGGATTAAGGCAGCCAGAGCGTCCCTCCCGATCTAGGTATCGTGCAGGGGCCCCACCCTGAAGCGGGCGCCATCGGGGCCGTTGTTCGATGGGGGAGTTGTTGTTGATGGGAGTGCTGCATGTGCTGGTGTCGGCGAGCAGGGAGCACGGGGTGCCCGCCAAGTGATAGTTGTTGATGGGGGTAGGCGGTATGTTCGTGGGCGCCGGAGGTGCTTGAGGGTGGGTCTTGCGGTTTAGGGGGTCTGACGGTGGCCAACGTTATGGGTGGTTGTTGAGGGAGAGGTAGATTGGGGGCCGGGGAGGGGCGGCGGAGGAGTCAGAGCCAGTCGTCGTCGTACATGGACTCTTTCCCAGGTTCGCCGTCCTCTTCCTCGAGGTCGGGGTAGTCCTCCCTGGCGGATGGATGGTCGTCTGTCACGTGGTCGTCCCCCGCGGGGGGTCCGGTGATGGCAGAGCGTCCTACTATACTCGCAGGACTAAGGGCGTACCGGCCGACATCACCAACGAGCCGCCCCCGCCGCCTCACAATTACATCATGCACCTCGGCAAACGCCCGCCAACGCCACCAAGCAAGCCCGCTGCGCTATGTGCCGTGTGGACAACGACAATGTGAGTCGAACGTCCCTCTGTGCATCCCGAGGAAAAGGCGCAAGGGCGTCGCCTTCTGGACCCGGCACCGCCACATGAGCGCCCAAAAGGTCGCGGTATACGGCGTCAACCGCCGCCGCACGGATTAGGCCGCCACCGGCCAACTCTCCCCGTACCCAAACCCGTACCTCAATACCTTCTTTCCCCGGTCGATTGCCGGCTGATGGTTGCTCCTCCGCAGTGCCTCGCCCGGAACTGGTGGTGTGATGCTGGTTCAACGAGCTAATACAACATCTTCGACGCGACGCGTATGTTAGGACGATGAGCGCGGCCCGCGTAGTATTAGTAGTATGTACTTAAAATCCGTTAATGATGCCGGCGCTCATCCCGGGCACGCAGCTGGTTGGCGCCGTCAGGCCGTCCTTGCACCATGCGCCCCGGTCGCCTCCGCGGCATGTGCACGCAGCTGGTCGGCGCCAACGCGCCGCCATTGCATGCTATGTCCGGTCGCTTCCGCGGCCCGCGCACGCAGCAAGTCGGCGCCAGCGGGCCGCCGCGGCTGCATCATTTTCCATGCCGCTTCCACGGCCCGGGCACGCAGCTGGTCGACGCCAACATGCCGCCACTGCATCATGTGTCCCGGTCGCTTCCACGGCCCGGGAACGCAGATGGTCGGCTCCTACGGGCCGCCGCTGCACATTGTGCCTCGGTTGTTGTCGCAGCCTCCGGAACGCAGTTGGTCGGCGCCATCAAGCCGCCACTGAACCCCTTGCATTGGCCGCTTTCGCAGGTAGTCCGGGCACGCAGCTAGTCGACGCCGTCAGCCCGTCCCTGCGCCATGTGCCCCAGCCGCGTCCGTGGCATGTGCACGCAGCTGGTCGGCGCCAACATGCCGTCATTGCACTACGCGCCGTGATCTATCGCTTCCGCGGCATGCGCACTCAGTTTGTCGGCGCCAACGGGCCGCCACTGCACCAACATGTGCCCTTGTCGCTTCCGCGGCCCGGGCACGAAGCTAACATGCGCCGTCAGACCGTCCCTGCACCATGTGCCCCGTTTGCCTCCGCAGACTATGCACGCAGTTGGCCGCCCCATCGTCGTGCCGCCACTGCATCCTGCGCCCGGCGGCTTTCACGGCATGGGTACGCAGTAGGTCGGCGCCAACGGGCCGCCGCTGCAACATGTTCCCCAGTCGCTTTCGCAGCCCGGACACGCATTGTCCGGGCACCGTTGAGCCGCCGCTGCGCATTGTGCCCAGGTTGCTTTCGCAGCCCCCCTACTCAACTGGTCGACGCCATCGAGCCGTCGCGGCGTGGAGTTGGCTACTACATACTACGTCGTCCGTTCTCCCCCGCCCGTCCTTCGCACACCCCGCCGTGCGACAGTAGCCAGCCGTTTTTTTCCTTGGCGGTCACTGCTCTCCCGCCCAGCCGCCGCCCTCCAGCCGGCAACCAATACATGTTGGCAATATGCATGCGCCCCTTCCCTTCCTTGAAATGTTTACTACTAGTAGTTGGGGATTCCTTCCCTCATCGTCTACTTCGCAGGCACGGCACGGCACACATACGGTGCTAGTATGTCCGGTGCTAGTATGCCGTACCGCCCGAGGGGCTGCAGCGGCCCCGCAGCGCCTCGAGCAATTGCATCGACACCGTACTACTAACCCTACAACACCATCCGCGTGCGGTTCCAGACGCACCCATCCCGGGTAGCTCAGCTCCCGCATGCTGCTTCGTCGTGTGCTTAAAAGGGCGCTTGTCTGTCCCCACCTTCCTTTGTTGCGGCGCACCCACCATGGGGTCGCGCCGCGACAGCCACGCCCACCCTCCCCTCACTTCGTTCAAAATTCACGGGTCTGCCTCTTAGGTCCTCTGGCACCTTCACAAAGCTTGTAATCATGCCAAAGAACCTTTTCGGTAATGTGCCTGCGCCCCCGCTACCCCCCTTCCTTGAAACTTCATGTATGTTGCTATCATCGTGCGGTCTGCATTGCTCCGGTCGTCCATGTGACATGCTGCGCGTGCATGCTCAGTAGTTTCCGCAGTAGATGCACTCGAGCCGTACTTCACTGCATGTTTTGCCTCTCGCGTATCCAGTTTTCGGCCGTGTGTTTGTTCCTCGGCCGCCAAAATGATATGATGATTCGGCCGATTGCGATTAGGGTTGTGTCGTGGATGGGCCGTGTGATACAGGTAGATAGATAGATGCCTGCGTCGCCCTGCCCCAGTCAGGCCAGACGATATGAGTAGATAGCGACTACTTGTACTCGCTAGATAGATGGGTTTTGCTCCTGTTGCGCTTGTCGCGCACTACAGTAGACCGTCCGGCCAGGGCTTGCCGCGCGCCGCCGCCTCCGCTGCTGGGAAGATCATCGCCGAGTCGATCATCGTTGTCCGGGGAATCGCCGAGTCTCGAGCGACATCTATATCATCCCAAGGCTGGGCTTGCTGTCGGACTTACACACTACACGCGCCACCTTATACTCTGCTGACCTCCGTTCACAGGTTCTCAGTCCAGCAACCCTCTGACGACACAACTATCGCCCTATGGCAACCGTCCAATTGTCGGCTGCAGCGGCGGGTGCTGCTCGCGCTCAGTCGCGCCCGTCTCGCGGCCAGACTTCCAAGCAGCCGCACGCACGGCTGGTGCCCGTTGCCTGGCCAGCGATGTCGGGTGCTTCGCCATCTCGTAAACTTCGCCCATGCGTAATTGCTGCCGCGGCGGCGGAAGCGGACGCCCCCAAGAAGCTATGGGGGGGGCGCTTCACAGGCGCTACCGACCCGCTGATGGACAAGTTCAACGAGTCGCTTCCTTTCGACAGGCGCATGTGGGCCGAGGATATCCGGGGGTGAGTCGCCTCTGACGCCGCATTCAACCACTTCCTCCCCAGCCTCAACACCCATCGGAGATATTCCTGCGTTTCTGATCTGCTCCATCACGAAGCTCTGTCAGAGTGTCCGTCGTTTGGCAGATTTGGTGCTGCGATTTTAGGGTTGTGGCCGTGTCAGCGGCGCTATGTTGCCCTATTCGTAGGCGAGGACGAGCGCTACAGGTGCTAAAACCCTCGTTCCCTATGCTGCCGTTCAGGTCCAAGGCGTATGCCAAGTCGCTTAGCAAAGCCGGCTTGCTGAATGATGAGGAGGCCGCTAGCATCGTCTCCGGGCTCGAAAGCGTCGGGAAGGAATGGGAGGCCGACGAGTTTGTCGTGAAGCCTGGCGACGAGGACATTCACACGGCAAACGAGCGCCGTCTCTGCGAGCTTATTGGGCCCGTCGGCGGCAAGCTGCACACAGGCCGCTCCCGCAACGACCAGGTGGCCACTGACACCCGGCTGTGGCTGTACAACGAACTTCATGTCATCCGGGCATCCCTGCAAGAGCTTATCGCTGTCGCGGCCGAGCGCGCTGAGCGCGAAGTGGATGTCCTGATGCCTGGCTTCACCCATCTCCAGTCAGCCATGACCGTGCGCTGGAGCCATTGGCTGCTGTGCCACGCCGCTGCCTGGCAGCGCGATGACCAGCGCCTAGCGGACCTGCTCCCACGTGTGGGCACTCTGCCTCTTGGCAGTGGTGCTCTGGCAGGCAACCCATTTGGCGTGGACCGCCAGTTCCTATCGAAGGAGCTGGGTTTTGAGGGCCGTGTTTGTCCCAACAGCATGGATGCTGTGTCGGATCGCGACTTCGTGGCTGAGTCCCTGTTCATGTCCGCGCTGCACATGGTCCACCTCAGCCGCTGGGCGGAGGACCTTATCATCTACTCCTCACAGCAGTTTGGCTTTGTGCAGTGCAGCGATGCGTACGCGACTGGCAGCAGCCTCATGCCGCAGAAGAAGAACCCTGACGCACTGGAGCTCATCCGCGGCAAGGGTGGCCGCATGACTGGAAACCTAATGGGAGTGATGGCTGTCCTCAAGGGCACTCCCACCACCTACAACAAAGACTTTCAGGAGAGCTGGGAGCTCATGTTTGAGACCATGGACACCGTCCACGACTGCATCCGCATTGCCACTGGCGTGCTGTCAACCTTGAAGATCAACCCTGACAAGATGATTGCAGGACTTTCGGCGGACATGCTGGCCACCGATTTGGCTGAGTATCTCGTCCGCAAGGGTATCCCCTTCAGGGAGACTCACCACATCAGTGGCGCCTGTGTGAAGCTCGCGGAGGACCGTGGTTGTGCACTGTCAGACCTCACTGTGGAGGATCTGAAGGGCATCAATCCTCTGTTTGAGGAGGATGTGGTTGAAGTGTGGGACTACCAGCGGAGCGCAGAGATGCGCGACACAGAGGGTGGTACCAGCAGCCGCTCAGTGCTGGAGCAGGTGGATAAGCTCAAGACCTACCTGGCAGAGAACCCTGTCAAGCTTTGAAAGCAGATACCTGTACCCTCCCATGGCATTCCCTAATGTTACAAAAAGAAATAAGATCAAACTATGCTGCCGCCATGCCACCCTTGTATTGCGGGCAGTGTATGTTCGTGTGCAGGTGCAGGATATGGTGCATCTATTCCTGACAGAGGGGGGTCTTACTTGTGATGTTGCCACTATCATGTATACTTGTTACATTGAGATGTGTGATGCTGTACTTAGCAAGCCCTTAGCTGAATAGCTCACTGCAGCCAACAGATGGGCATGTCACATCTACTTGATGGCACCCCACGCTGCGGTTTGCCGCCTATGCTTGTTCTGCTCTGCAGACCATTCTGTACCAGAACTTAAACTCTAGTAGACTCTATGTAGTATTTCTGTTTAAAGTGGGGATTCACTATGAAGGCAGTGTGGCATGACAACTGGCTGTTGAAATACATGCCAGCAAACAAACTGAGTGAATTAATGGAGCTCACGGATGATGATGTGTACAACTAAAATAGACAATCAGGCGCCTGTCCCGCATCACATGTGTCTGACAGAGTGCAGCCCGGGTATGTCAAGTCCAGTAAATACTGCACAGCAACACCTTGCTCAACTTGTCTATTGTACAGATGCGGCAACATGGCCCATGCTGTCTCTCTGTGGATCTATCTTCTGCTTGGGCCATGACTGAGAGCAAATAGAGTTCTATGTAAGCGGGTCACATTCCACGTGCATGCACACAGTCACAGTAAAAGGTTATGGCACCCGCCGCCGGGCAGCGGTCCACCAGGAGCGGAGGATCCTGGTTGCGGCAGGCCTGGCGACACCACTACCGCCTTCATGCGGTGGCGCTGGTAACCCGTTCCCGTGCCCGGCTGGGTGCGTCAGGGGACTGAGCGGGGTGGCCTGTTGTCGCTGATCCTCGCATACTGCGACGACCAGGGAGCCCTGGCGGGCCTTTTCAAATAATACTGGTAGTCCCGGCGCATGCTGGCGCCGCCGGGCAGCAGCCTATATGGGGGCTGCTAAAAGTAATTCATCCTCGGCCTTGTATTCCACAGGCCTCTTCACAGGCCACTGTGAATAGGCTGAGTGGACTATTTGTGGACTAAGGATGCCCGCGGGGGGTATGCCGGGATGCCGGGACGTGCTGGAATGCGCCGAGGCCTATCCACAGGCCTATTGACAGGCGCTTTCATCGGTGTCTCCGAGATCCGCTTCCGGGTGGGGAATGGTATCTACGACTCGGACCGGGGCGGCCGCCTCGCGAGGGTTGTTCGAAATAAAATCGAAATAAAACACGCGTGATCGTAATTCGGTGGTACGACCCGCCCAGTACGAGGGCACTCGTACTCGGCACAGCCTTGCTCGGTGGCGATTGTAAAAACCCAACCGTGCCAGGAGCCCAGGAAGCCGCCCTCAGGCGGTAACCTTAGCCAGGAGCGTGCGCAGTGGCTGCCGAGCGTCGGGCGATCCGGCTGGTGTGCTGCACAAGATCGGCGAGCAAATTCCCAGCGCCCAGCGGTGCAGGGGGGTGTTTCCCCCGCCTTCACCTCCGATCTCCGAGGATGTCCGGGAAAACCGCTGGCAGCAGCTCAAGGCGGGGGGCTGGATCTCAGCAGCGCGATGGCCGAGCGGCCTAGCCTATTGGCCGTAGCCGGTGGAGAGCAGCACTTGAGCAGGTTTCGATCTCGGGGGGATTATGAACGGCAGGAACCTGCGCATACACGGCGGGGTCACGTGATCATGGGTTTCTGCGTCCGGTCTAGCGTGTACGACTGGCCTTTGTACTGTGTACGCGGCGCGTAAACCCCCATCTGAATCACATGTACATTACTGTGTAGTCATCAATGATGACATAAAATATCGGTACTTGTACTGCAGCATAGCCACGTGGTGTGCAGAAGCTTATGCGCCGTATGCGCTTTAATTTTAGCGGACCCTTGGCGGGTTCGTTCCGGGCGGCGGGCCCTTCTCTGATGCCAGTTGTAACACATTCCAAATTTTCCATAGAATTTCTTTCACATTTTCCATGTTTATGCTGGTACACATAAATTATGGGCTTGCCAAGATGAAAATTTGATTCCGTATTAGTTGTAACAAATTCCAAATTTTCCAGAGAATTTCTTTCACATTTTCCATGCTTATGCTGGTACATAAAGTATGGGCTCATGCTGATGTGCCTTGCTGTTGGATAGGACGACCCGAAGACATCCTCCACCTCGTTTCCACATCCACCTCCACCTCCGGCCTTCGTCTTTCGTTTTCAAACCCCGCCTCCTTCCATCACGTGATCTGTAGTGTTTTTTCCCCGCCCCCGGGACAGGACTGGCACCAGTGAAACCCTTGCAGCGTCTCTACGACGGCTGTTTAGGCAGCAATCCAGTTACGGAATGCCCTGGGTAGGCGACGCTCCGTTATAGTCATCAAGCAAATTGCCGAAGCATTCTTCAAGACTACTTAGAGGCCAGTGACGGAATTTCCAACACTGTTGGATCACCGTCTGTAGTTGTATTACTGGGGTGGTCGCCTAGTACGAGCGACTACCGCTGATTGGCAGTATATACGGGCATTGCGAATGCAGTACCTGCCCCCGATAAGGTTTCTTGTACATCCATAATGCACCGGCACCGCGCAATTTTCGGTCGTCATGCTCCGTCTTGGCTCCACCGGCCGCTATCGCTGAAAATATCCCGGAGGTTGCGGCGATGATTGCCCCGCCGCGCCGGCTGTGGCGGTCCGCCGGCCTCGGCCGTGGTCCGCCGATGCTGCCTCCATCTCACCCACCTGAGCTCTTGTGGTAGGATCTCCTAGGGGGACTGGAGGGGGAAAGTCCCCCCCCACCCCCCCCCCCCCGCCCCCCCCGCTGCGATCCATCGCGTGTTCCCGACACCTCCCCTTCCCTGCCCAGCTCCCTCTCCTCCCCCCTCCCCGCCCCCGTCCGCGTGTCGTCGCCTTGGGTCGGCATGCCGGCCTTGCTCGCCCGCGCGCCGCTCGCCTCGCCCGTAGCGCGCCTGGTCGTGTAGCCGGCCGTCCAAGGTCAGACCGAGCTGGCCGCCAACTGACCCCTCCCGCTACATGGCTGCGACTCCCTTAGGGGACTCCGGCTCCATGTCCCTGAGTCGCTGCCATGCCCGGCCTCTCCGCCCCCGAACGCCCGCCCCCCCCCCCCCCTTTTAAGTGCCAGGCTCCCATCTCCTCGCGCTCGCCGCCCTTGCCCATTCTCAAAGGACGATTGAGAGGTCCAGGGTGACTGTTCCGAACGGGTTGGCCGTAGGGCGCCGCCGAGCACTCCGCTAGACTAGGCCGGGATTTGAGTGATTCATAGGTGGAACACATACGGATCGGGGGGGGCTAGATCATATGCATGTCTGGCGCGGGTCGTACCGAGGTACGAGAACGCGATTTTATTTCGAATAGCCCTTGCGAGTAGGCTACCCCAGTCCGAGTCGTTCCCACCCCCTCCCATCCCGTAGGCGGATCTCGGAGAGGCGGCGACGCAAGGCCGAGGCCGGACATGAATTATTCTTGGCAGCCCCCCGTACATGATGGTTGCCGTCCGGCGGCGCCAGCAGGCGCCACCGGGACTACGAGTATAGTTTGAAAAGCCCCCCATAGGGCTCCCCGGTCGTCGTCGCATGATCCAAGGACCCGCCACAACCGGCCACTCCGCTCAGCCCCCCGCGGCACCCAACCGGGCACAGGTCTCAATGGTTACCAACGCCCACCACTTGGAGGAGGGGGTGGTGCCGCCTGGCGTGCTGCACCCAAGATCCTCCGCTCCTTGTGCGCTCCGCATTGGCGGTGGGTATAGCTGCAGATGCTTCCGCTTTGTGAGCGGAGCCGGCGTTTCTAATGTGAGGACCCATTTGCCGTGGCTGCCGCATCACTCTGAGAGGCTCGATGCCGTGATGGCCCCAACAATTTGGCTCAAGTTCCTGGCAATGCCGGTATCATCTTCATGCACGGCCGCACCAGCGCATGGCATCATGCCGGGGGCATTAATTGGGCGGGTGTATAGCCATCTAGTGTCAGCCTAGCCAAGCTACGCTCAGTCGAAAAGTTAAGAAAGCAAGTGCCATGTGCATGCGATGTGTTCCTTGGATCCTTGCCGAGAGCCTCTACTTGTGTCCAGTTCGGCGTCTTGAGGGAGACTCGAGCTAGGCGGCCTCCTCATGTGCAACACATGCACATCACGTCGGAATGGGTGGATTCGACAGCAGTTTGTCATCAACCATCCCCCAAGCATAATGGACTGGCGCCTACCACGGTCATGTTGTCGAGGTCCCCCACTCTGTTGTACCATTTACATTTCAGACAAGTGATCAATGCACAATGTATGATATCTTTCTGCAAGCCGGTGCGGGGCGCGCAGCGCAAGACAACAACATCTCACCATCTCATGTACCTCAAGCTCCTCATGATCGCGTCCATGGGCAGCACAACAGGCTTTCACGCCATCCCCCACTAGCGTTTTCTTGTTGAGAGGTCCTTCCTTACTTCTTTCTTGCTTATGGATGCGTTTTGTCATTTGTTTGCCATGCTCTCTCAGAATGGCGGCGGCGGAGGTGTCGGCGGCTACAAGTCGGACAACGGCAAGGCCGATATTTTGCGCGCCATTTCTGAGCTCCAGTCCCACTTGGCAGACATCGGCAACGAGACGGCTCGTCTCGGTGAGGAGATGTGCTTACTCTCTACCCACAACGAGGCCAAGGGAAGCTTGGATCGCTCGTCGGGGGCTGGTCATGTTGATGACGCCATACAAAGTGCCCGTCACACATTCCCTCCGTCTTAGCTCCGGATGGCCAAGTGAATGGCCGACGTCCGGCGCCATGACACTGACAAGCGTGAGCCGACAGTCTCGCAAGAGGATGTCGCCTTTCCGCTGCTGACGAAGCGCGTGACCTAGCACGAGTGAACGGCTTTGGCAACGGCGTGGCTCAACAAACTGAAGGCACCGCGTCTTCTGGTGCATGGCATACTGCGGATTGGTGACGCCGAGCTGATCGGATTGGTGACTACAGCAAGATAGAGGAGCTATGTGCTCTTCTCTTGCCATAGTGCCAACAGTCCGAGAAGGGCATGGAGGCAGGTCGTGGTGTCGACAGTTCGGCTACTAACGAAGGAGCTCTGGCGTGGCTTGCACTACACGACAACCTCGACCGCGTTTCCATCGCGAGGAGTGTCGAGGCGATGCAAGGTCTCACCCGTCACCCCGAGCCCGGCAAGGATAGTGTTGCGGACTTACTGGCCAGCAAAAAGCGGTTGTTCCGCCATGTCAAGGACTCGGTCGTTGGGATACTGCCGCCCGACCAGCAAGTTTTGCATGATCACATCCTCGCGTTGCTCATGATCGGCACTCTGCCGAGCACTCATGCCTTGGGCATCGGCCTAGGTAAGCGCGCCGTGCTCACGTCGCTCGACGGGAATCGCCGACTGCTCCACTCTCGAATTGTTGAGGACTAGCTCCTTGTCCATGGGGACAACGCGAGCGGCTCGTCGCAAGGCAGCCGCATGCGTAGTCAACCGCTTGGGCCGACGGCGTGCCTTGCCGGCGACAGAGTCCAACGCCATACCAAGAAGCTCGGTATCTTTGCGGGTCGCTGCACATGGTGTGGCTCCGGAAACCATGGCGGCCGTGAGTGCAAGGCCCCGGATGCTGACATCATGGCGTGGGTGTGTGAAGGAGAAGCGCGCTATGCTCGACTCGATGTCGCGCTCGACTCGACTACTTCATGGCGGAGCCAAGGCTCATCTCGCCAAGGAGGAGGTGACAAATGGCGATAATTCGTCGGGGGAGGATGAGTGCGACTATCCGGACTACAAGGGTTCACTGGCAAGGATTCACGGGGAGGGGGGGGGTCCTCGTGTGTGGGTGAGCCGACAGCCTTCACGGCTTTCCGCCACCTCAAAGGACGGATCTCAGGGGAGGAGGTCATGCATGATGGATCGGCCAAGCGTGGCAGATGA
Organism: Tetraselmis striata; assembly: GCA_006384855.1. Taxonomy (NCBI): domain Eukaryota; kingdom Viridiplantae; phylum Chlorophyta; class Chlorodendrophyceae; order Chlorodendrales; family Chlorodendraceae; genus Tetraselmis; species Tetraselmis striata. Next base: position 25,214 of record VCJN01000858.1, read on the forward strand.
GCTGTCATTGACAGAGGCGCGCCCAGTCTACACCCTCACCCTGCAGCTGACCGCCCACCACCACAACATCATCGGCGGCACCCGCGGGACTGACAGAACGGAGCATTGGCGCAAGACAGTATCGACAGCGCGCGGGAAGATCAAGGCCGCGCCAACTGAAGTACCTGCCGAGGGGCGAACTGCGGGCACCACGCCAACACCACCACCACCAGGCCTAGCCCAACTGACAATACCAGCGAACCCAACAGCCCAGGCCGAACCCCAAACCCGCGACACTCCCCCCATGCATGGGCTCGAGCACGTGACACAGAAGCGGGGAAATTGAACTTGAAATTGAAATTTGTTACAACGTCTAGTCTGCTGCATCCACACACTCGCTCAGACTGAGTTGCTCTTAGGGCATGCTATCTCTAACCACAGTGGGGAACACGAAGTGTTATCACAGCTCAAGCTACCGGCCATCCTCCAATGTTTCCTAGCCCCTCCTCCTTCCAGTGGGCTATAGCTAAGACAGCAGCGCCCCCCTGCTGTCCCTGCCTAAGTCAGACCCATCCCATCCAGAGCTCAGCAGGCACGCTAAGGCAGCCAGAGGCGTCCCGCCTGCTGCTACTGAGGTGTGATGGGGGAGGGGAGCCAACCGGAATTGCTATATGGTGCTCATCATTTATGTACCGCTGAGCCGGCTAGCTTGGGGGGGGGTGGGGGCTACAATGCCCTCCATTTCTCAAGTATATATATTTTTCTTTTTGGCACAGTATATTGCGTTTAATGGCATAATGACTTCGTCCCGTGCATGTACCTACCGGTACCAAGCCCGCGGGTCGGGCGACACACTGTTTGTAATACTTGCGGGGAAGAGTGCGGTAAATTCGAAAAATGCATTCCGGGCATACCGGTTAGAAACGTCCGTAGTTCTTGGGTGGCGGCGCTTATAGTCTCGGGCGTGCTTCCAGCTTGGGGTTGGGTGCCTTGCCTGCGGAGCATCCGCATACGATCCACCTGCGGCTGCAAGGGGGCCGTCCGGCGCCGGGGGCGGCGGGGGCGATGAGCCTCTGCCGCGAGCTGGGCCAGGCGGGACGCCTGGGCTGGTGTGCTGGATGTGGGGTTATGCTCGAGAGGTTGGTGGCCTCCGAGACCTCTCTTGTCACGGTGGGGGCTTGGGCTGCGGCCGGTGGAGCCGGCTCGGGGTGCGGGGCTGGATCGACGCTTGTCGCCGGCTGCTCGGCTGCCGGTGGCGAGTCGCTCGTCGCTGTCCATCTCCGTGGCTTGAGGGGCTGCCGCGGCCGGGGCGTGGGCCACTTGTAGCTGGGTAGTTGGTGGTGGCTGGAGCTCTTGGGGGAGCTTGCCGTGGTGCATCGCCGACTGGTCGGCTGTAGGCGGCGCCGGGTGGTGATCAGTCGCGACCTTCTCCCGCCCATACTGGTTGCGACGAGTTTCGCGTCGGATCCCGTGTTAGTGGCGAGTCCGGCTATGCTCACCCCTGCCGGAGCGGCGGCAGCCGGTATAGGGGCGCGTCGGGTCACCGCCTGGACGTTGTGGGTTGATATGTATACCCTGAGCTTGGGGCCGAGGGCACGGATCGGGTTCCGGAACTCACGGTTGCGGCGCAGGTCGACCCCCGTCGCACGGTTTCGGGTCGCTAGATTGCCAAATAGCATGGCGATTGCGTGGCACAGTCGGTATCAAGGGGAAGATCGATTGGGGGCTGGCGGGACTGGCCGCTCGAGACGCGGAGGCGGCGGCGGACAGTAGGTGGGAGGCGGGTGTATGTGATGTTTTTCGCGGCAGTGGTTGATGGGGTCTTGGGGGGTTCGGCTCTGCCGCTGCGCGGCGCATCGATAGTGGCGCCGACCTCGGCCTCCTGGTGTTCCTCGGGTATGTTGATGTTCATGTTGGTTGTTGTGGTAGTCTCTTGCGGAGCTTGTTCTTCACGCCGCGGAGGGCGCTGGCCGTCAGTTAGCCTGGGGCGGGCAGCCGGTGGAAGTCGGGTGCCTGCGATTTGTTCCGCATTGATGGCGGTTCGGATCTTGGGAAGTTGGGTCTTGCCGCCGCGCGGCGCATCGAGAGCGGCGCCGACCGCGGCCTTCTGTTGCTCCTCGGGTCTGTTGATCTCCATGGTGGCTGTAGTGATGATCTCATGTGGAGCCTGCTCTTCACGCCTCTGTGGGTGCTGGCCGTCAGTTGGCCTGGTGGTGGGTCGTCCGGTCGTTGGGCGGTCCCCCGTTTCACAGGAGTACACTATCATCACCAGTAGAGCCGCGCCGGCTCGCCCGGATTTAGAACATAAGCAGTACTTTGCCCGGTGTTAAGGGCCGGCTGGAAAGTGAGAAGTGTGAAGCGAGGAGCTGTCGTGAATGCCGTTGCAGCCATCGACGAGCGCCGAACAGCTACGGAACACGCCCCCAGAGCAGCCCATCCAGCCCATGCACCTGCAGCCACATCCCCAGAGGCAACAACCGTGACCGGAGTGCATGCGGATGACGAGGCAGAGCTTGAACTGAACTACGAGGAGAACGACAACGCCATGGATGTGGACACCGCCCAGCACGGGGCAGCGGAGGCAACAGGCCTGGCTCACAATACCCTCGACTCCCCCCAGGCAACGCTCAATAGTGCAACGCACATTCCGCGAAGGCACACCAGACGGCGCCACAAAACGACTGGCCGAGCTCCAGCACCTCACCACCACAACCGCAGAGCTGCTCGCCCAGACCTCCCCAGCCAGCCTGCCTGCACTCGCGGCCGAATTGGCCAGACTCACAGCGGAGTCACATCAACTGCGCAGCCCACGGCGCCACTCGTTCCAGCGTGAACACCAACCCCGCCAGCCCCTCCCAACAGGCAAGGGCAAGGCAGCAACATCTACCAAAGACAAGAAGAAGCAGCCCATGGGTCGCAGCCACCCATGCGGCACCACTCGCAACCGCAGCATGAGCAAGCAACGCCTCTCTGGCACTCACGACTCCGACAGCGATTGGGAAACGGACGACGAAGCAGCCCAGCCATATCGCAGCTCGAATCAGTAACTGCCGCGCAATCCACCGCAGCAACAAACATACCAGCTGCTTCAAGAACACCGGCCACTACTAACCCCTTGTGCCCGGTGCAGCTACACAGATATCAGTCACACACTTATGGCAACACTGCCCAACACACAGGACACCCCATCGCAGATTCCCACAACCCCCCACACACAACAAATACTCACTCTCGTGAAGGAGGGCATCGCAGCCCCCACTAATCCTACTAGCCGGCTTAGCGGTGGATAAATACTGAGCAACACTTAGCTATTCCGGTCAGCCCCCTTCCCCCATCTCACCGTAGTAGATGTAGGCGGGACGCTACGGCTGCCTAAGCTTACCTACTGAGCTCGGAATGGGATAGGCCTGACTTAGGTAGGGACAACGGGGGGGCGCTACTGTCCTAGCTACAGCCCCCTGGAAGGAGGAGGGGCTTGGACACACAATAGGTCGGCCGGGAGCTTGAGCTGTAGTTACACCTAGTGTTCCCTACCATGGTTGGAGATAGCAGGCCCTAAGAACAACTCAGTCCGGGCCAGTGGAAGCAGCATATTAGCAGTTGTAATCAATTTCAATTGACAGAGGCTGCAACATGAGCATGAATGCATATCGGTCCGAATTCAAATCGACATCTTAAGGGCTCAAGTTCAGCCTACGGTGTTGGTGTGGACATCAAAGGCATTGGCGCTATGGAACTCGCTTTTCCGCTGACAACGGGGGATTTGCATATGGGGATATCACAACTCTTTACACTCATGTTGCATGTTGCAAATTAAAGGGTATTACCCGACTGCTGAGCCAATCTTGGTTTCAGCAACAAACACTGCGATATGACATTCATTCTCCCTAAGGCTATAGAGTATGGGATGGTGCTGTTGGATGTAGGCATGGCATGGCTGAAGGTGGAGAACGGACTCAACATCTTGCACTAGACGTTGGAGAGCTTCCTTCAGCTGCGCGCCTTGAAACAAGAAGGAGACTCGGAAGCTCATGATGCCACACATTCTGCGGCGGAAGCAAAAGCAGTATTTCTAGCCTCTCATCGCATTGACCTGGGGGACACTGACACTGGCACCGGCATAATTGGCACTGATATGGGCATTGGTACGGACAATGGCGTAGACCGTGCTACATTGCTGAGTCATCAGATCACGAGGCTGCCATGTGGCACAAGCGATTGGGCCATCTGCACACGGGGGATATCCAGATGCAACATGGGCATGGTGTAAATGGGGTACCCACCTTTCCCAGCCGCATCATATAACAGTTGTGGCATGGCCGTTTGCTTTGCAACATCAAGACGTCAACCACGGCTCAGAACAAGCAGTGTGTCAAACCAGTTGCTTACCCACTGCAACAACACTTGTCCGTTGACTCGTTTGCACCAGTCAATGTCTTCTCACCACATGGCTTGCTTGCGACATGCACGTCTTGATACTGACAACTACACCAACAAACATTGGCTCCGATACTTGAAGAGCAAGTCAGCTGAGGAATAAATGGAGAAGCAGTTGGATGTAGTTCCGAGGAAGACAATATATCTACATCAACGGCATCACGGGCTTCCCCCTTCGCGCCAATGATGAAGTTTGATCAAGATCCGACCTTCAGAGCCGATAGCGTGCAGACGATGGTGTAGCGGCAGGGGTTTGGCATACATTGGTTAGATCCTTATGATCACAATATGTTGGGCAAGGCATAGAGACCATTGCGTACACTTTATGGGGCTGCCACCACCATGATGCACGATATGGAACGTACCTCTGTGGATGATGTGGCGTCTCGCGATGTCTGCGGCCAGCTGGACGCATGGACACATGTACTTCGGGGCCTGCACGACCATCGGGCGGTGTTTCCAGTCAGTTGGATTCATGCCAGCAAGGCGCTGTCAAAAGCTAGAGTCATGGTTCCGCTACATGTATCAAAATGCCCAACCACATGCGCGCCAGGCTCAGTGTCAAGGCATTTCGCGGAGTGGTGGTAGGCTATGTTGAAGACTCCGTGGGTTGGAAGATATACAACCCCGCCATGGGTAATATCATCCACACTGCATTTCCGGTTGGATGAGCTCTCACCTGGATTCGGCGGCCATCCTAGGTAGTTTCAGCGCCTCGACCTGTGCCCCGCAGAGCAATCAAAGGAGGTCGAGGTGCAGTCGGTCGTTGATGAATCTGTGTGTGATAACAATGCTGGCACATCAGAGGGGGCACTTGGCATGTATGGAGAGCTGCCTCGGGGGCGCCATATGTGCGTGAGCGTCGTCCATCCATTTGCGCGATTTCCGGATTTTCAGGCTGCTTTGGCAGTCTCTGGCGGTGACCGCGCTGTGGTGACGGAGGGTCACCAGCCTGGTGGAGAGGTGGTGGTGCTAGCAATCAATGATGTTCCTGAGCAACAAAGCTACAAGGAGGCAATGAGCAGTTCGTACGCCCGGCAGTGGCTAGAGGGCATTCACAATGAGTTTCAATCACACATTGCTATTTGCGTGTGGGATGTGGAGCTGATGGATCTTCCTCCGGAAAGCACGGTTGTCAAATGCAAGTGGGTGTTCAAGGTCAAACCGGACTTCATTGGTGCTGTGGCTAGGTTCAAGGCCACAATGGTGGCTAAGGGCTGCAGCCAGCGAGCCGGTTGGAATACACGGAGACATTCTCACATTTGAGTCGGCAGGCAAGTCCTCGCGTGCTTGTTTCCACCACTGCCGCACTGGACATGGAACTGCACCAACTCATCGGGACGATTCTCAACGATGTCATGGAGGAGACGGTGTATATTCAGCAATCTGAGGGCATGAGTGATGGCACCAAGCCGATGCTCCCCAAGATGAGAAAGGGCATGGCGGCATTGCATAAGGAGAAGGCCCTACCCGGGTTCGGGCACCTGTGCGCCAGCGAACCTGAAGGTTAACAAAGCAATTTTGGACTTGGTGGAGCGATTGTGCGAGGAGATGAGCAGCTCGTGGGAGCCCAAGCAACATCCTCGTATCGCAATGTTCCGCTAAGCGGTCGCAGTTATCGGCATGCATGTACGTCTTCTACGCGCGTGGCAATGCGGGCGTGCAGTGCACTACGGGCGATTCCATCGGTACGCATGACGGATCTCTGTTGATGTACCATCGTACACGCAAGGGGCCGCATGGCGTGGAGCGCGACGGTAAGTAACATTGCCCCATTCCGGCACAGGGACAGCCCCAGATCGCGGCCCTGTTGCAATACTTTGATGTTGCACGCGCCGGCTACATCGGCGGGCGCGGACTACCGCATGCTCGGTGGGCGATCACCCTCAGCGAGCCGACGGATAAGTGGACATCTGACACCGTCACCGCTTGGCCGCACCGCGTGGCACACGAGCTGGGGGAGCAACCGCTCGGCGGCTTCATATGGACGTCGCGCTCGCTGCGCAAGGGCGCCGCTAGTGCAACATACGCCATCGGCGTTGTCTTGCAAAATATAAAGCTCTTCGGCTGCATGGTTGTGTTGTCAAGCGTCGTGCTGGACTACATCGACCCGACAGCCTTGATGTGCGCTGCTTCTTGGCAGTATTTCGGGTGGTGCACCCCTAGATGGGGCCAACACCCCATGGCGACCTGCCCGCCCATGGGCGGCATGATGGCAAATATGCGGCCCCTCCATGGTTAAATGATCATGTTGGTAATATAGAGGTTTTTTTACACTGGTCAAGCGGGCGCTTCGTATTCCGCTAGCAACGCCGCGATGCCCAGGCAACGCCGATGACCAACGCGGCGCACGTGCCAGCCCTAGTCAGCCCTGCTGTGTGACGCTCCGGAGCAGCGACGGGAGTCCACCTTCTGCCTTTGTGCCAGCTTAACAACTTGCAAGCCCACCCACCGTCCTTTTTTCTTAATGCGGAGTGGACGACCCGGGGGCCTGTCTTGCTACAAAAACTGTAAGCCACTCACATCTTTGGCAGATGCAAGCCCTCCTAGGTGGTGGAAAGCGTGCTGTTATTTTATAGGTCCGTACTGACATCGTGCATTCAGTGACAACTTTCCCGCGCAAACGTACCACACTAAATTGAAAATGGCTATTAAAAATGGGAGTGCGCGACACCGTTAGTATGCGATATCGGCCCGGTGTGTCCCGGGTTTGCATGGTTGATGCATTTTTTGTTGCATTAATCCTTCCGGGTAGGTTCCAATGGGGCAAGTGCCTATTAGGGGCTATGCCGGAAAACTACTGCAGTTTGCGCGAGAGGTAAAGTTCTGGCTGGGGGGGGCTTCGGCCCATATCCGCCCGGGGCGAGCTTTACTGTTACTTTAGCCGTGCGCTATCCGTGATGATGTCAGCAGGATTGAAAGTCTGCGGCAAACGATATGTGAGATCGTATAATATGGAGCTAGTATGGGAGTGAGCTCCGTGGCTTGGGGGTTGTGGGAACGGCATGTCGCCCTCGTGACTACTGCCCATGCATATTAGTAAATATATGATCTCGAGGCCCGGCCCGACCTCATGCTTCCTTCGTGGTCAGTCCGTTCAGGCACTTCGGATTTTACCGACCTATTGAGTTCCGCCGTCACCTGTCGCGCACCCGGCTAGGCTTGACGAGAAAGTACGACTGCTAGCGAGGCGCTCGCCCGAGAACTTCAGTTTGGCTTGGGATTGAACGCCGTATATTGTTGCGCCCCGTCGCAGATTGTTGCCTGAGGCATATTTAAAATCCATACACGGTTGCACGCCTTGCAGTACCCGGATAATGCGGCATACAGAAGTATTATTGTCACCGCGGGTCTCTGCTTGCGTGCATGGTACCTTGGGCGGCTGCCGGTGTATGTGCAGATGGCCAAGTCTGATGCGTGGGCTCGTGCCCATTCTGTATCTTCTCCTGCTACTGCTTCCACCTCGCAGTTGTTGTAGAGGACCTTTCCGATTGTCTTTTCCTGGTGATTTTCTGATATCGCGTTCTGCAGCTATAGCTCATGTAAATATATTTATATATTATTATTATCATTAAAAAAAAGTCATCTGCGGCAAACCAGCGGATGCGACTACCAAAGCTCGCCAAAACTTTTGAAGTGTAGTGTATTGACGCCGAGCCAAAGACCGCGGGCGGTTGTAACGATTACCGCCGCGTCGCATGTAGATATGGGCACGGATGGCCCCGCCGCCGTCACCACTCCCCTCTTCGGCCCAGTCCGCCCCCTCCCTTCGCTGCGGAGGTTTCTCGGCGCATTTTGTCACTCTTTTCGAAACAGGACACGATAACCCGTGTGCCAATATGGCAAACCTCGGAACGGAGCCGCCGGTGGTGGAACTCACTTTTAGCCCTGAGCCAGTGTTCGGCTCTTGCGCCGATGGAGATCCCGAAAGGTGCATGTGCCGCCTGCTTACTGTGTTGATATGCGGTCGGCAGCTTATCCCCACCTCAACTCGTCAGCCGGCGTTGTCTCCGTCGGACTGGTGCCATTTAAACCTACGCGTGCGAACTAAACCCTCCTCAAATATGTCCGTGCAGCTACTGCCGGTTGATCGTAAACACCACACTGTACCCGGTGCTTGTCGTCGAGCTCGGGCCCGTCTGGGAGCAGTTGGTCTCCCGCGGCACCCAGTGGTTCACCGTCATCCTCTCTATCTTCATGACTCTGTGGTTCATCTACAACTTTTACACAGGCCACTGTGGCTGGGAGGTTATCTTCGTCACTACCATTGGTGCGACTGCCCCCTGATGCCACGCTCCTCTGTTGAAAGTAACGACAAGACAAGTCACCTTGCATCTGACCTTGCATCTTGCACCTCGCATCTGACACCTGGCACTCCGGCCATGCTGTCAAACAAATCCGAGATATTGTCGCTACTGTTCTCCGTTGCACAAACCCAAATCATACATGTCCCGAATTGTCTCCATACCCCTCACTCCCGTACACTCCGGCACTATGGGCCAAACGGTGGGGGGGGGGGGGGGGGGGGGGGGGGGGCTTGGGGGGCTGGTGTCGTCTGGTAAAGGCCTGACATGCCTCCGAAACGCGTTACGCACGTTGCCTGGTACGTCACTGTAGCGGTACCATCCAGCAGCCCAGACGCTGAACCGCAGGCAGCTCTGCCGCAGGTTCTGACCGTTACCATTCAATACGACATAGATACTGCATCACCTCACGCACTCCCGCCCACGGCAAGGTTTCTGTCCCGGTAGACCTGTGGTGCTATCGACAACAAGGGCTTCAGTCATTTCCCGCCTCAGGGCCACTAAAGCTTTGCTTGCAGCGCCGCCTAACCGTTCGTGCGACTTTCTCGTACGAGTACAGAGTTTATCAAGATTCTTATCGAGGTCTTCTTCGAGTACGAGACACCGTGCATGATCTACAGTGTGTTTGGACCTGTCACGTCGTGGCTTCGATACATCGAGTGGCTTCTAACTTGTCCGGTAAGCCCTCGCGGGGTCCCGGCGGGGTGCACTCACCTTCGCACTGTTCGTGCGGGGCCCCGGCGGGGTGCACTGCTCGTGTGGGGCTTGGAGGCTCGCGACTATCTGCGCAACTGCAAGTCCCCGAAATAAGAATAATGTTTCACTGTGCAGGTGATTCTTATCCATTTGTCGAACTTGACGGGCCTTGACGAAGAGTACAGTGCTCGCACAATGGGTTTGCTGACCTCTGATCAGGGCACCATATGCTTTGGTGTGACTGCCGCCCTGTCTCGCAACGGCGTTGTCAAGGTGAGCCCTACGCTCGCCGCAGCACAGGGCTCAATCCCTTTGCATGTCAGTGTTTTGGCATGGATGCCTGGAGTAACGTTCTGTGTGAATTATGGCGGTGCAGGTCATTACATTTCTCACTGCTCTCTGTTTTGGTGTGAGCACTTTTTACTCTGCGTCACGGGTAAGTTTGCCGTGCACCTGCAGTTCGTTGAGTCAATTTTCCATTGCAAAAACCGCACCGCGGCAAGTCTTCGCACTAAATATGAATTTGCGGGTGCCAGGTATACATTGAGTCCTACCACCAGGTCCCCAAGGGGCTGTGTAGGCGGCTTGTGCGCTACCTCACTGCCATGTTCTTCTGTTCCTGGCTCATGTTCCCGCTGCTTTTCTTGGCTGGCCCCGAGGGTCTTGCCTACCTTACCTGGTCCGGATCTACCATTGGACACACAGTTGCGGATCTCCTGTCCAAGAATATCTGGTGAGTAGTTCAATATCCATCCGAATATCCTCTCCCAGAACAGGCTTCCTTTTTTGCACGCCCGTTGTCATTGATCTGACTGAGTGTCACCGCTTGCAGGGGTCTCATTGCGCATTACCTTCAGGTGAAGATTCGTGAGCACATTATCCTGCACGGAGATGTCCGTGCTAAGGTTGAGAAGACTGTTGCTGGCCATACCTTTGAGGTTGAGGGTTTCAGGGACGAGGAAGATGACAATGCTGAGGAATTCACCGAATCGAAGCTTGACAGGCGCCAGAGCTTCCAGCTCATTGCTGCTAGGCTGGAGAAGAAGGGCGAGAATGTGAAGCTCGGCAAGCATGGTGGTGGCGACATGGACTCCGAGGCCGGAGAGGGCCTGAAGAACCCTGCCATGGGTGCAATGCCAATGAGCCCCATGCAGGGTGGTATTGGCGCACAGGCTGGTCAGATGGACCCACAGATGATGCAGCAGATGATGCAGATGATGCAGATGCAGCAGCAGAACCCCCAGATGGGCGGTACCTTTGGCCAGAACATGATGGGCATGCCGCAACAGACCCCACAGATGGGTGGTATGACGGGCCAGAATATGATGGGCATGCCGCAACAGACCCCACAGATGGGTGGTATGTCGGGCCAGAATATGATGGGCATGTCTGGCCAGAACATGATGGGCATGCCGCAGATGGGTGGCATGATGACTGGGGGCACAACGCCGAATGGCCAGATGTCTCCTGGTCAGATGTCTCCTGGACAGTCTACGCAAAACATGCAAAACATGGGCATGATGGGCATGAACCCCAATATGTATGGGCAGCAAATGTGATCTGGCCGGAGTTAAATGTCGCAAGATAGACCAGTGACATGCTGACAGCTCACGATCTTAGAGTGTACCGACATATTTAAGACTGTACCAACCGACACGCTCGTGAAAGACGGGCGATGTTAACATCAGTCTGTTATCATTGGGGATGCTGTAATATGCTCTCTTGAAGTAGCCTCTTGCGCATGTGTAAGCACTGCTTGCCCGTGTTGCTCAAAGACAACACCGCGCTGTTCATGCAAAAAGCAAGGCTGGACTAAATGTGTCACATTCAGTGAATGATGAATGGATCTCGTCGCACGTAAAGAGCATACAGCGTGGACGCCATTGGCATATGTACTGTTTACATTCTGCTACACAGACTTGCTCTGCCAGATATCCAGACCCAGACATTGGCTTACTCACATCAATTATCATGGTCGGCAGCCATTTCCATCCCAGATATGAAGTTGCCCCACATGTGCGCCGCCGCCTGTGCAACCTGACGCCCCTGCTCCGAGCCAAGCACTTCGCGGGCGATTGTTTGCAATGTGAGTGGCTGTCGCTGATCTTCTGCCATGCTCTGAGGATCCTCCGTCAGTGTAGCGGTGCCCATGGTTGCCCCACCGCTTGCTGGACCTTTCTGCTGGGAACTGGCAATACTCAACATGGGACTGCTTCCCAATTGAGCAGGCGTGTTTGTTGTATGACCTGCTTTTGAAATATTCTGCTGTTGTTGTTCTGCAGGTTGTGCTGGAATGCCAATACTCGTGGTTGCTGCAGTGTGTTCATCTGACGTGGCGCTTGCCTGCACAATTCCAGCACAAACATCATGCAACAATCAATCGGCTCAGGCACAAAGACCACAATCTTGAGGTGACAATACTTATGCACATAGGTGACTGCACGACGGCAGACACTAGACAATTTTATTCGCCAGACATGATAACTCTAGTATTTCCAGTCAATATCATTTGGAGTATTTACCCTCGATGACGTTGGGCTATGGGTGGTAGTCCCGTGGTTTCTTGCAGCCTGTACCATGACATCGCTCGCTGATCCGGAGACGGTGGTCTTCAAAAAATCTTCATTGTCCATTATTGCTCTGTATGTATTTCCAGGATCCCAGTCAGAATATATGCAAGGATTGCCATGAGGGCCACCTTTCTGTTTTATGACCTTCCACAGCTTGTATAGCTGTCATCCAAGCATTCTTTTGATTAATGAAGATGGCCTGAAGTACTTGAAGCATCGGAAGCAGTATATAGACATTCAATAGCTATTTAATCTAAGTCTTGATACCATTGCGTGATGCATATGTGCATTATCTCTCCTTCACATTTTGATCATGTACAGTACGGTATTGCAGCATATGCATATATAGCGGTATGCGGTGTGACAATCTGACATCAACACCCTTTTGCGTGCGGCCGTTTTGTCATTCACTGTGGGTCTGCCTGCTAGTATTTGAGAACCAAATTGGTCAATCAATAGTATCCACAGGTGTTTTACCATTTGCTTGCAGTGTCACAATTTATTCTACTTTACTCCACGGTGGCAAACTGATGCCCAGGGAAACAGTCTCATTAGGGTGCAGTTATGTATTTTCATGTCAGGATAGATTGTTCTAGAGCGCGAAGTATCACGGTGTATTTTGACCGGTCGCGCTTGAGCGGGACGCGGAATGTCGCGTGCGTGCTTGTGTGTGTGTGTGTGTGTGTGTGTGTGTGTGTGTGTGTGTGTGTGTGTGCGTGTATTTCCAATTTGCAATGACAGTATTGTACGGTGCTATCGTCCGCGGTGCCGCATGTATCGTGGCGGCCAGATTCCGGACCATAGCCGCCACTACCACGACTTCCAAAAGCCAGCCATGATTTAATCCTACGTACCATAATATATACTACATTGTGAACAATACAGCCTCTGCGCGACGGCTCTGCTCGAAGCTCACACGAGGCCTCTGCCTATGTCAGGAAGACAGCAGCATGGGAGACCGTGTGATTATACCGTAAGGTCCGAGCCTCGCCTTGTGCCACTCCAGACATGAAGTTTGCGTAGATGCCAGCCAGAGAAGGATTGCTGTTAACGGGATTGTCATCAAATCGCACCCGAAGAAGGTTCCGGTGGTAGCTTTTGAGCCCAAACTCAGAGGCCTTGTCGTCAGATACGCCCGGCAACACATAACTCGGCTCGGTCCAGCTTCCCGCCAGTCGTCGGCTCTCGCGAGGGAGACGAGCCGGAACGGCAGCGACGCAAACAACTGTTGCCGCCCACCAGCAGCAGGCGAACGCTCCGATCAGGGCACCACTGCGGTGCAGCTTACGTGCCGGCTTCATATCTCTCGAAGCTCGTTACTGGTGTAAGACGGGCGCTCCGTTAGTTACACGCGCAGATCGACTACTGCGTTGTTTGTGTCGCGAGAAGAGTGCGGCCTTGCCGTATGCGACGACCGTCGTAGGAAAACAAGTTACGCTCTAGCTCTCTCGAGCTCCTCGCCCTCCTCTCCCTCGATCTCCTCGCCCCGTCGGTATATCTAGCCCCAGGTGTATCGGGGCAATTGATCACGCGCAGGAAACTCCAGCTACAAGGGGCGATGTGATGGTGAACGAAGGTACACTAGTAATCTCTTGCCCGCGCCCGCCCCGAATCTGTGTATGCGCTGATAGTGCCGCCGACCTGTTCCAAGTATCTGTCGGAAATGCAAACCCAGCGCGGTAACACTGTAGTCGAAAATTCCAGGTACTTTTGCCCGAGTAATATGCCGACACACGATTGAGCTTCAGTACGCGGCTGCGCCCTATAAGAGCTACATCTGGAGCGTGCGTCCGAGGTTTCGTACCTATGTGCAACGTCGTGTCCCGACGCTACGTTCTGGCGGCCGCTGCGACGGGATTATCCCGATGCAAGAGGATATGAAACGCCCGCCACCGCGCATACGTCATACGGAGTATGAACGTTCACATGCCTAGGTATTGGTAGTATATACGAGTATATTCTGAGACTGCGTTTACTTTTACCTTGGTGGCCGGTATGGCATTAAAATACTGCTATCGTACTGCCCCTGGCAACTTTGGACATATGATATAATCTCAGGTACGAGAGAAAATACCATGTGTGACAATCGAGCAGGAAAAGCAGGCAGAGCTGCGATACCATTGCACGTCAGCCGAGGCCAGGATATTTTGCTGGGCTGGACATCAAAGCACTGCGGAAAGGCAGAGCCTGATATCATGTCAGAGGGCTGCACGAATGTGTGCAGAGGCAATCGGCAGGTCACCAGCAAACCTTTTAAGAAAAAATATGGAAAATTTTGACCACTCGTGAGGTCCATCATACAAAGGAATCAGGCCGTCGTGAGGTGCAACCAGTGCATCTTTTAAAATGAGGCGTCGCCGGCATACACTTGACTATGCGCTTAGTCGTGGGCAGGTGGATGGGGTGCAGCACATGCATGCGGCTTTCCTCTGTCATCTACCGTAGATCCGTCTACGTTGAGCTCGCTGTAATCAGCTGAACATCTGGAACCACTGCCGCAAGAGGTTTGCCAGTGTTTGTGGCAGCGAGGAGATGTCTCTCAGCACGATGTAAAACGGGAAGGGGAACGAATCCATGTAGCGCGTGAACACCGGCTTCCCGTTCACAAAGTTGACACTCTTCATGTCCATCAACGAGCTGGCGGGATTGTCGAGCACGATGAAGGCCACCAGAACGCCGGGCGTGGCGACTAGCTCGCGCACGCGTCGCTGCAGTGCCTCCTTCTCATGGAAGCGCCCATCTGCGAGGACCAGTACGAGCTGCTGCAGCGAAGAGCTGCTCCCGCTCTGCCGTTGCGCCTGCACGCGCCCCCTCGCGGCCTCTAGCATGTGCTCCAGACTAAGCAGCAGCTCTGCCATAGGCCTGTCAGCGATGGTGTTGTCCTTGTCGAAGCGCAGCGCGGACATGAGGCGCGGGCCCGCGGCGTTACTGAAGGGCCTCTCAAGCGAGTGCAGCGGGGTGACGGCGCCGCTCCCTCCGAAGCTCACCACGCCCAGCTCGCCCACCTGCAGGTATCACATCCCTCTGTGTCAGTGCCTAATCCCGCAAAGGCGCCAGGGAATGTGGGGTCGCTGCTTGCCACAGCAAAGCGTACCTCCACCCGTGACATCGCCTGGCAGATCAAGGTCAGCGCTTCTAGGGCAAACATCCCGCAGCCATTCTCCGACATGGACTTCGAGTCATCCATGGCGACAACCACCTGCAACCAATCAGACAGCGGCCACATCAAGGGCTGCTATGGCAATCGGCCATGCAGACAGTGGATGATCATATAGGCGATGGACGGGAAGCGACCTGGTAGCAACGCTTGTCTGGTCTGGTGCGCCTCATCCATATCTTGTCTTTCCGGTAGTGACTGGCAATGTAGGCAATCACCTACAGTGGTGGCACATCATGCACAGGTCCGCGGGCTTGCGTCGATGTGCCGCTGTATCGCCCCCCAAGAAGTAGCAGCACGCGCTCATGCACTATTTCATCTTTGCATCATGAGTTGCAAGCGCACCTTCTTCATGTTGATGCGCTTGCCGGTGCGGTAGTCACCGGCGAGGCGGCTGGCCATGCTGGGCTCCAGAATGAAGCGCAGCTGCTCCGTGAGCTCCGAGGCCAGCCCCGCCGTCAGTGCCTCGCAGCGTTCCCACACCTGCAGCACTCCCAGCGGTCGCAATCACGGCAGGCTTGCAGTCACACCTCTCAATGTGCTCATTGCGCACGAGGGCCACCGAAATGTCGAATGAGAGGCACCGGCATAGGCGCGTCTGCCTTGTGCTTTGGGAGAGGACAATGGCGGACCTTCATGCCATACGCCTCCGCCCCAGCGTCGTCGCTCAGGACGAGGGTACCTTCCCGCGCAGAGGCAAGCATCTCATCCAGCTGGGCCCGCAGCTCCGCGGCCGCCTCTGGGCTTACACCATCAGCGAGATCCACGAGGTCGAGCTCAGTGACGCCTGCCTCTTCAGGCTCCATCTGGGCATTCACGAGGCTCCCCAGCGCCCACGGGCGATCTTCCTCGCCCTGAGCGTCATCGCCTGGCTCCTCTCCTGCCTCGCCATCGCCCTCGCTCTCGCTTTCCGCCTCTTTCATTTCCTCGTCAGCATCCTTGACATGTGATCCAGCTGGTTCCTTCCCTGCAAACCGCAGCGACGCCAGCAAGCCTGGGATTAATGCTCAGAATCCATGAAATCCGCTCCACACGGCAATCATTGCAGTTCCCACATCCTGTAGGGAGTTGATTGAAAATGTGGCTTGAAATACATGTGACTAGTGCTTAGACTATCCTTAGCAACGCTAGCTGGCTTATATCGTTATATGCGAACTATGAGTATGGTGTAGGAATCACAAAGGGGAGGGGATGGGGGCACCTCCGGCCCACTGTTTAGGAGCGTGTCCGCTCACAGGCTGCTGACGACCGACATCTTCGCCGTCATCCTGCATGGGAGCGGCGTCCTCCTGCATTGGGTCGTCCTCCGCTGCACCGGCGTTGTCCTGTTCCTCCTCGTCTTGGCCCATGTTGCCCTCGCCGACCTGCACCTCTTTTGCTTGCTCCTCTGTCGCAGGCGCCAACGCCTGAGGGCGCACATCCAGGACAACCGTACACACCATCGGCAACCATGACTGAAGCATGTATACCGCATGCCCCAGGCCGGCCAAGCCGGCTGGATGGGGCGCGTCACTCCGCAGGACAATTTGTATAAAGTACAAGACGTAATTAGCTCCACCTGAGTGTCCCCGCTACGCTTCTGGGCATCGCTGCCCAGAAACTCGTACTCATTGGCGTCGTTGCGCGCCTCCTCGGCTGCGCCGTCCTCCGCCCCGCCGCCCTCCTCATCTGCCGGCGCGTCTGACTGCACATTCAGCTTGGCCTTCCAGCGCTCCATGGCGCTGCCAAGGTCGCGGAAGGGATTGGGCTCTGGGGGTTTGGGCGCCTGTGTCGCCCACGGACAGTCATCAGCGGCCATCTAATGCTCAGCAGCGAACGCGAGGCCAACCTAGTGGACCGGCTGTGCTTGACACGTCATGCCGCGGACGTGAGCAGATGCTGTACGCACCCTGGCACTGGCATTTTCAACTGCGTGGAGAATGCGAGAAGAGGGGCATGCTATGGGGCGGCGTGGCGGCGCACCGTTGGCGGCTTTTGGTCGCCGCCGCCCTCGTTCTGCTGGCTGATGCCCCGCGCGCTTGCCTCAGCCGCGCCCATGGCGGTGCTGTGCCGCTGCTGCTGGCTGGCGGAGGATGCTGGGTCGCCCACCTCCGGCTGCTGCTGCTGCGCGGCATGCTGTTCTGCGGCGCTGTCTTCGGCTGGAGGCTGCTCTGCGGACGCGTCCTGGGCATCCGATACTCCTGCTCCGAGGGCAAAGCCATGGGGAAAAGGCAGCCGTCAATCGGCGTCGCTTCAAACAATAGTGCGCATGCCAAAGGGGTACAGTGCAAGCACTGCGTGAGGATGGTCTCTCTTGATGTTGCACAGGGCATGCGCCGCAAACCCTCCCGCAACATCAACCCAGGCGACTGCGCAGCAAATAACCAGGGTTCGATGCGGCCGGCAACTAGGGGAAATCAATGTTGATCCAAGGCAACCTACCAGTCATGGCCTGGGCCTTGTTGGCGTCTGGCACATCGGCCGCTGTCCCCTGAGGACCCGCCTCAGGCTGGGCCTCTGCCTCGGGCTGCTCGCCCTGCTCGTCATGGCCGCCCAGGTGGTTCGGCTCCTCACCCTGCGCGCCATGGTCAGGCGCAGCCCTCAGCACAGGAAGCTGTTTTGCAGCCACAGATAACACGGGGCGCAGCATGGAGAAGTGACTGCAGAAGACCAGCAGGACAGTGCCGGTAGCTCTTGGGATAGGCAGGCAGGTCAAGCAGCCACCTCGTCTGGCGCCTCTTCCGCAGGCGGCGGAGCTGCTTCAGGGGCTCCCGCAGGCGGTTCATTGTCCCCACCCTCGCCATCTTTGTCCTCCCCGTCCGCAGCCTCCTCTTGCTGCTCCTCCATCTCCTCCGTTTGCTGCTCTGGCCCCCCTTCCACCTCCATATCCTGCCCTCCGACGCCCTCCTCTTCCTCTGGAAACTTGTCCCCCTTCTGCTCGTCCATCGCTCCGGCGCCCTCCTCTTCCTCCTGCTGCTGTCCCTCACCCTCACCGCCGCCCTCCTCAGGCCCCGCTGCGTCCTCACCAGCCTCGTCCTGATCCAGCGCCATGTCCTCAGGCAGCTCAAAGTCCTGTTCCGCCTCTTGGGGCTGCATGAAATTCTTGTCCTCGTACTCCATGGCGTTCACCTCCCCATCCTCAGCCCCTCCTTCCTCCTCCCCCTCCCCCTCCTCCTCCAGCGGGTTGCCCTCCTCCTCTTCCACCTCCCCCCCTTTGTCGCGCTGCTCCTCCCGCTTCCCGCCCTCCTTCCCGTCCTCCTCCTTGTCCTCCCCGCCTGCCTCGTAGTCCAGCTCCGTCTTGTCTGCCACCTGCGCCGTCTTGCTACTGTCGTACTTCTCCGGCCCGCTCTGCCCCTCCTCCTTCACGTCCTCCTCGTTCCACAGCCGCTCGTCCACTACGTCCGCGTCGTCCAGCTCCCCCATTTGCTGGTCCAGCTGCTCGCCGTCCTCCCCCTCTCCCTCCGGCGCCTCGCCCTCCTCATCGCTGGACAAGTCCTCCAGCTCCCCCTCGAAGTCATCCTCCATCTCGATGCCCTGCCCCTCGTCCTTCTCCTTCTTCCCGCCCTCCCCCTTCTCCGCCTCCCCCTCCTCCTCATCCTTGTCCTCCGGCCGCTCCGCGCCAAGGATCTGGTCCTCATTCTCGATCTGCTCACTCACGTCCTTGGCGCCCTCGCCCTCGCCCAGCCCCGTGCCCGCCGCCTCCTTGAACTGGCCGTCGCCCTCACCGTCGCCCTCGCCCTCCTCTTCCCCCTCAGCGATGCAAAAGCCGTCAGCTACCAACTCCGCCAGCACGGACGTCATGATGTAGCCCAGCTTGGCCACGGCCTGTGAAGCACAGCCACACCAAGCAGGCACGGCGCACAGCAGGTCAGCTGCAGAGGGCACTCTTGCAGCTAGATGCGAGCGGGTCCAGACGGCACACGTGCAGATCCAAGCAGAGCAGAGCAGCTTGTAGGCACTCCATACTCTGCTGGCCGCGCACCTTGTGGAAGGCGATGTACTGGAAGACTGCGCGCGCAAAGGCGCTGCGCTGCAGCTCCAGCAGAGCCTGCAGCCGGCGCAGCAGGGCTAGCATGCCGTTGCCAGCCTCAGCTGCACCTGAGGTTCAAGGGTGGGTGTGGTGGGGGGGGGGGGGGGGGGGACCAGCAGCAGGATGCGCTGAGTTTAAATGCCAAATGAGGACGCTGAGTACGATATGGAGCCAATCAACAGGCTAGGTCGCAGAAATATAATCTGACTGTCGCTGGAGACTCTGCGGCACTGAGAGGGAGGGGGGAGGCGGGGAGGCGCCGGGGGGGTTGGGGGGGGGGGGGGGGGGGGGGGGGGGGGGGGGGAAGATGTTGAGGCCAGACTGCATCCAGACAGCTGAGGGGGGAGAGGTACACTGCCGGGAGGTGCAGTCAGTGGCTGAAGTGGATGCCTTGCCTTGCTGTTCAGAGGCGGGGCATGTGTGGACTGCCTCCGTCACCGCGCCAGCTTCACACAGGACGGCAGCCACGGCCTTGGAGGCAGCAGCCAGCCGGGGAAGGCATAGGCGCTCCTGCAGCTGATCGGATCCGGAGACAACAAGCTCGCCACTGCTTTCCTCCTCCTCGTCCTCACCTCCCTCGCCGCCGCTCCGTTCCCCTTTGGCTACAGGCACCTCCTGGGCAGCAGCAGCAGCAGCAGCGGTTTGAGAGATGGCCCAGGTACAATTCAGGAGATTGATACCATACAGAGGGCATCGCCTCGCCGATATGTCCGACAAAGTTTGAGTTCCAGCGTCAACAGTGGGGACACGCTAGTGCTCAAATGAATATGGCCAGCAGCTACTCATCTGAATTGCCCGAGTGCCACTGAACAAAGACATTGGTTATTGGTATATAACTCTTAGCTTGAGCACACCTCCGTATTACTTCATTCTGCGTTAGAAACGTAGCCAGTAGGGGTCAAGGGGGAGACACAGGGGCAGGGAGGGGCTGACATTCCGATGGTACCCTACCCCCCTTTAAACCTCTTTTGTTATGGTGTGCAGTGCAGCGCATGCTCAGCTCACCTTCAGAGCTTGTGCCCACAGCAGAACAGCGCGCACCGCCGACTCGTAGCGCACAGAGAAACCGGCCAGCGCAGGTTGCAGATCCTCGTACTGCTGCTCCCCTGTGCCAGCACTATCGATGTCCGCAACCGAAGCCGCCAGCGCCGCCTGCAGTCCGGTCAGCCCAGGCAGCGCGGTCCCTGTCACACCAGCGTCGGAAAGCTTGGCTTGCACGTCTGCCATGGTGGCCCGGTTGGCGGTCACAACATCGGCCAGCCCTGGCGACGCCAGGCTGGCAAGCTCCGCATTGGCGGCCCCCAGCTGGGCGTCAAGCGCCAGCTTGGCGCTGCTCAGCCTCTGGGCGCATATGGCAATGGTGCTCGCGGCGCTGGACAGGCTTGCGTGGGCGGTGGGCGCGGTCTCCGCCTCTGCGGCGCAGCTGGCTAGGCTAGCCATTGCGGA
Organism: Tetraselmis striata; assembly: GCA_006384855.1. Lineage (NCBI taxonomy): Eukaryota > Viridiplantae > Chlorophyta > Chlorodendrophyceae > Chlorodendrales > Chlorodendraceae > Tetraselmis > Tetraselmis striata. Next base: position 45,812 of record VCJN01000858.1, read on the forward strand.
GGCAGAGACCACGAGGCGGTCCAAGTGGGCCTGCTGGGCCGCGGCCTTGGCGAGCGTGGCATGCTGCGGAGGCAGCTGCGCAGCCGCATCTGAGGCGCGATTACCATCGGACGCTATGGCGGACAAGCGGCTTGTGAGCCGGGTCAGCCGGGTGTGGGCCTCCCAGGCGCTGGCTAGGGTGCGGCGGTGCCGACGTTGCAGGTGCAGGCAGTGCTCAGAGAAGCGCTGCGCCGCCTGGATCTCGCCAGCACTCAAGTCGGCATGCGGCGCCTTGATGGCCGCCCACAGCCGCTGCAGTCGCGATATGCTAGCGAAGTAGTACTGATCGGCGCTCTCAAAGGCGGTGTCTGCGGCTGCGGGCTCGCTGCCGGGCAGTCCGCCTGCGCATGAGTAGAGTATGGACAGTCCAGTTAGGAACCCCAATCCGGCATCCAGCCGGAAGAAACTGGGAGGAAAAGGGGGTAAGCGTACAGGTGACACAAGTTCGGGGCTCTAACAAGCACTCCCATCATGCTTAGAGGCACGTGAAAGAAAGGCCAAGCAGCGAGGGCTACGGCTTGCGGGTGCACAATTCTACGCTCAAGCACTACACTCAGAGCACATGCGATGATGTCCAGATCAAGATGGAGGACTATCCAGATCAAGATGAAGGATGCGTCGCCGCGGAGGGGTGACCTGGGACAGGGTGGGCCTCCTAACAATACGGCGCATTCCCCGATTGAAACTGAGGGAACATGAAAGGAAAAGGAAGCGCCGGGTGCTTTGTGGTACAGCCTACACGCCTGATCGGTGGTGGAGGCAACATCAGCGATTGACGGGAGGGCCGGAGCGGGATGACACCTAGTACCCACTGAGCCAGCTGGCGCTCCGCCTCCGTGCGGCCGCCCTCCCGCGGCAGTGGCGTCTGGAACCAGGCGGCCACCTCACGGTCCGCGGGCGGGATGGCGCTGCGGTGACGACTGAGCCCCACGCCTTGCAGTGCGCGCAGCATGTCCACCAGCGCCTTCTTCTTGCGGTTCTTGGCGCCCTTCCCTACGCGCCAGGAGGAACGGCCAGCATGTCAGCAAACAGCGCCTGCTCAGAACATGTCTGGCGTCCAAACGGTACAACCCTCAGCGCAGGGCTCAAAGCATGCCAACTGGGGAAAGGGTAGACTCGCCAGAGAGGTGACGCAGCTCCTTCACACCGGCCGCGATATCCCCCGCCAGTTCCTCCAGTTCCTCCGCCCTGCCAGCCGCACACCCATGTGATGACAGCGCGCCCTCTGCGATGCCCCCAAAGCGAGCCACCAGCGGCGCCATGCGGTTCTGGTACAGAGCACTGTCCTCCAGCCTCAGGCTAGCAGCCACTGGGCCATTCATCGCTGGCAAAGGCGCAGCGGCGGTCTCTCGGCACTCGTCCACAAAAGCCGCCCAGCCACCATCTGACATTAGCGTCTCTTGACGGCTCTCCTTCTTGCCGGCATCGGCAGCTTGAGGGGACGCCTTACGTGCGGCGGACGCCAATATGGCTGCCACTGGCTGGCTCAGCACTTCTTCGTAGCGGCGGCAAATCTTGTGCAGCTTGCGCTGAGCGCGCTCCGCGCTCTTGCGATGCGAGGCACAAAATTGTGGGTCAATCATCAGCAAGGTGCTACAGCAGCTATGTGGGCCCCCCAGAGGCCATCGTGTGATCTAGGGCAGCATCGTAGTCACTGCTGAAGCGAGGCAAAAGGTGGCGCCCAGCATAACACCGACATATTGTCAGCTATTGCGCCCTTGCGAGCTATCCCCCATTCCCTATCTACACAAGGCGTATGCACTGGTTGCTCAGCAGAGTGTGTTCTCCCGGGACATGGGCTACATGTTGAGCATTTATACTGGCAGGCTTCCCCGGTTATGATACTGCTGCTGCCCATCCCAGCCGCACATACAAGGACAAAGCTATCATGCAAGAAGTGTAAAACTAGCGTGCAGCGATTAAGTAGGTGAGTGCTCCCACACGCTGCCAAGCTGCCCACCTGCTTCATGGCGTAGTATCCGCGGTCCTCCCACTTGGCAAGCTTCACAAAGTCCGCGAGGTCCTTGTCCAGGGGGGTGCGCCCTACAGCAAGGCGCTCCTCCACGCTCGGCTGGAACTGGCGGTAGTAGGCGCTCATGTTGCCGAGGACGGCCGCCATTCGGGCCGCCCAGCCCGTACCGCCGCCCGCATGCGGGGGCAGCACCAGGAGCTGGAAGCGGAACGCATCCAGCATGTCCATGCGTGCGCTGAACTCCCCAGCGGTGGAAGTCTGGATGAACTGCTCAAGCGTCACGGACACGCTGCCGCTGCCGCTGCCGCTGCCGTCCTGCACCAGTAGACGGAACAGGTGGAACCAACCCGAATTGGCACCTGCAAGACGCACGGGGAGGCGTGACATCAGCGATTCTTTGGCTGGCAACTCCTTGGTTGGGCCCATGGTCACAGCAGTGCGCAAAGCCCCCAGAGTTAGTAACAGTAGCAACATCACCGCACGAGCAGATTGTAGTAGTGTATCTCCCATTAAAGTTGTGTATCTCCCATAACGTTGCTGTCATCTCCCATTCCATGGGCGTGCTGGTTGCATAGTGGCAACAAGGGGGCGGCGGCACCCACCCTGCGCATGGCGCGCCCCAACTTTGTCCAGCAGGTGCGTCCAGCTCTCCAGCTCCATCTTGCGCCAGCGCTGCGCCAGCGCCGCAACCTGAGCCAGCAGCGGCCCCAGGCTGACGTGCTTTGCGGCCGACTCCTCCCATACCTGAAGCAGAGCGGCCAGGAGTGACCAAGTAAATACATACAAGATGGCCTGGAACGCCCAGGATGCATGTGACACTTCCTCGTCTCATTCAAAGACTCTCAAACAAGGGCGCCGGGAGAGGGGGGGGGGGGGGGGGGGGGAGAAGACGTAGTGGAAGTAGTTATATGGTAATTTCAATACAGATAGACATGTTTTGTTAGACATTTGAGAGGGGGGTGATAGTGGGAGTGGGGTCACCTGCGCCTGGGCCAGCAGCAGCTCCAGGCCAGTGAGCACCGCCTTCAGCGGGCTACTCAGCGGCAGCTGCAGCACGCGGCGGCAGATAGCCACCAGCTGGGAGAGCAACGGGTGATCGGGCCACTCTTCTAGCAGCTCCGCCAGCCGAGCGTTCAGCTTTCCCAGCGGCGCCTGCACGAGGGCCGTCTCCTGCAGGCAAGCCTCTGACAGGTCCAGCCGCTCGCTGGCGGTACCGCCGTGCCTGCACGCAGCACACAACAGAGTTTCTCAGCGGTGTCCACGCATTCGGAGATCCCCGCGTCAGTGAGGGTCTGCGGCTGTGGGGATCTTTTTCTCGACATCCAACCCTGTGGGCAACGTTGAGAGACATTCCTTTTCAGTGTAGACGTGTGGAAATGCGCGCTCCATTAATCAGCACATAGCAGCGGTGGCAACATCACATGCGCTCTTTGAATTCAAAGCTGGTTACTCCTGTGTCCGCTTGTTGGAGAAAACATGAGCGAGCGGAACAGGAGAGGATGGGCCGTGGGTGCGTGTGTTCTGCACTGACCCTTCTCCTACAGCAAAGCGCCCCGCGTTATGTGTGGGATGGCTTGGACGCACCTGAGCCCCACTCCCCGGCGCCCCCTCTTCCTTCCGCTGGCCTTGGCCACATGCTTGTCCATCGTCAACGGCCTCGCTGCCAGTGTACGCCGCTCGCTGGTCACCGCAAATAAGTGCCCCGCCGCCGCCACCTCGTCCACGCTGGACGGCAGGCTGCTGCCCTCTGCGCCGGAGCAGTGCTGACGCAGCAGGGACGAGCCGAGGCGGTAGGCGTGCACCCAGGCGGCCTCCCATGCCGGTAGCAGCCGCCCATCCTCCGCCTGCGAAAGCGATAAAGAGCGCAAGCCAAACTTAGCAGCATTGCTGGATGTAGACGATGGCGGTGGAGAAATGGACGGGTTGTCTATGGCCATCGCATGGCTTAGGCATGGTGGCTACCAAAACCGCCCCACCAATGGTTCCGAGGGTTGTATATGTCAGGGGTGCCAGCCACTGATATGCAGGTGGCCTACCTGGAAACCGGCCAACATGCCGTTGGCAGCCCCCTCTGCGGAGTGATGCTGCCGCTCGTGTGCTGGCTGCAGCACGGCGAGGTGCACGCTGTGGTGCAGCGCTACCACCTCGCCCAGCAGGTCGCCGGAGAGCAGCTGCCGCGCCGCCATGCTCATTGCCTGTGCCTTGCTCATCTCTTGCGCGCCTGCCCGAGGTAGACCATATGACAGGGCAGTAGCTCTTAATACGCAGCATATAGCAGACACAACAGGGAGCAATGCTGCGTGGCAATGCATGAAAGATAACGAAACAAACGTTGCATTGAAAAGATAATACGTGGCGTGTATATTGGTTTACCGGATGCCGTGTCTCCAGGGAGATCCGCAGCGTCTGGGTCCTCAAGCATCGCTGCAAGGTCCTCAAAGGCGCCGTGATGGTCGGGGAAGAACTCCTTGTAGTGCGCCTCATCCGCGACATCGTCGTCCTCCACCACTGTTGTCACAGTCTTGTGCTTGAACATCGCTGCCTCCTCTTCTGCAGCCGCCGCCTGGGCCGCCTGAACGCGCATGCATAACATCAAACAGGTCAGCAAGTCCAATGGGAGCATCCTGCCAACAGCCAAAGGCTAGGCGTGGAGGGTTAACTTTAGGTTACATATTATCTGAGACTCGCCGGAATGACAACTACCATGGGCATTATCAAGGAGCACCTGGATGTGCTTCAAAAAGTCGTGCAGCAGAGGTCTTGCAGCAGCATGCAGAGAGATGCAGTGAGATGCAGTGAGAGAGAGAGAGAGAGACAGACAGAGAGACAGAGATGGAATGCTGCGCAATGGATGGGAAAGGCATGCCTTAATCTCCTCCCAGATGGTCAGCAGCGCCTGCAGTAACTGACTGAATGTTGCGCGCGCATCGCTAGCACGACTAGCCAGCACCTCGAGCGCCGAGAAGTTCAGCGCCACGCGCAGTCCAGACAAGCGAGTCGAGAAGACCGCCACCTGCGCCACACAGTCCATGAACTCAGCCATTACCGCACATGTAAGGCGGTCTTGGAATGTTGCAACCCTGCCGCCATCGACTCTTACCTGCCTAGCGATGGCTGCTTTCTCATCTGTCGTGTCGATGTGTCCAAAAGAGCGCTGCACCACGGACGCAATCTGGGCCTGCACCCTGCTGAACCCGAGGCTCGACAGCGGCAGTGTCACGCTGGATTGCGCCTGGTAACGGGCAAGAACAGACGGGGGCAATAAGAACGCAATTAGATGTGGCTCTTCACCGACAGGCGTCAGCGGTGGATCTGGCGCATCAGAGACACCTGGATACATTCGATGTCATACTCAATCCCACACCTGTTTCAAGCCATAGCTGGCCAGCGGCGGCGGGAAGGCCATCAGACTGCCAACCACTGCCCCCGTAGTTGCCGCCTCCGCGGCCCCAGCCGCGCCAGCCAGCTGCTCCAGCCCGTGGCAGCTCTCGTGTAGTGCCAGGTTCAGCGGCTGCAAGAGGTCCACATACAGTGGGTACTGCTCCGCCAGCCGGGCGCACCACGCCAGCGCCGCCTCCTGCCAATTGGCGACTTTCTGCAGCAGCCCTGTGCACAACCGGGGCGGAACACGGGAGCAAGGAGATGAATTATGCCCTGCTGCTGCCGAGCCTATGAGCAGCGCCTCCTCACACCATGCCCAAGATTCCAACAGAACATCACCGAGTTCAAGTAAAGATATTCCTCAGGCCTTTGAACGGCTTGGAGTGCAGGATCCCACCTTCAGATGCGCCTCCGGGAGTGTCAAACTCGTCCAGCAGCTTTAGGAGCCTGGAGGGGTTGCCACCCCCTGCAAGGAAGCGCGTCACCTCGCTCTGCAGAGGTAATCATGCGGAACATTATTGCGCTGTCAGCCATGGACTAATGGCGAGAGAGCTTACGGGCAGAGTGGTCAGGCACGGTTGGGAGGGAGCTGGGCTGGGCTGGGCTGGGCTGGGCTGGGGGTACACTATACCCGGAGGGGGGCGAGGGTGCCCCTCAGTATTTGGGGACACAGGGTGGAAGCGGTGTTTGTACCTGCAGTGTGGCGTAGGCAGGCGGCTCAGGGCGCGCCACACACTTGGTGGACAACTCAGCGCATTGCTCCTCCAGCTGCGAGCGGCGCTGCTCCAGCTTCCGGATAACCACCACCTCCGAGGGACCGCCGGGCAGGCCTTGCAGCGTGCTCCGCAGCTTGATGGAAGGCACCACCTGCCCCACACGCGCATTCCATTCCTCAGCCAGTCGTCTTAGCTGTGTCACTGAAGACCGAGTTTCGCTGCAACGAGTGGGTAGCTCAAGCCAGGACGAGCAAAACCAGAGACAGAGAGAGCTCGAGGGTACAGATGATACCCTCCGCCAAGCCCATTGTGCTACGACACAAAGTGTTATAGTGTTGCTGGCTACAATCTCACTGCGCACTACATTGGCCAAGCTAGTCCCATGACCTTATTAATGATAAGATACAAAGACTGGGCAGAGACAGGGATTGGAGGTTTCAGCAGCTCTGAGCGGCGATGTGTTGAAGCTGACCTCATGTTGCAGGAGCATTCTCATGGCCGCCATCTTGTAGGCATACTTGCCAACAGGGTCCACGCCAGGCGGCAGCTGCACCAGCTGCAGCCGCAGCGCACCAAGCAGCGCCCAAGCAATACCTCGTCGCATCTGGCTGGCGGGTGCCTCCGCTGCCGCAGCCACCGCCGACAAGGCGCGCGCCACGAGCGAGTCGTGCACAGCTGCGAGCCAGGGATGAGGGCACCGCGAGATTGCCTCTGCCACCTGAAGCTGCAGGGCTATGCCATCCGGGGCCGGCGTGCTTCCTGACCGCCTGCATGGGGTAGGAACAGCACATGCGGGTGCTTGGGTAAGATGGCCTCTGGTGGACTAGAGCTGCGTGAAGATGTGCCATGCTGGGATGCGGATGCACGGCCAAGTGCAATCATGTAAACTGCTGGCGTGAGCTGAGTTGATATGCGTGAGTGGTACCTGGTAATGTAGTGGGCCTGCAGTGCATCACAAGCACCGACTAGCTCGTCTCCCCCATCGCTCATGGCCGGTGCCATGGCCCGCAGCAACTGGAGCAGCTGCGTCAGGGCATTTGTCGCATCCGCGCTTGCGACCGCATCCGCATCGGCGCAGTGCCTTGCCGGCTGCCGCAGCGTACGGGAGGCCAGCTTGAGCTGCAGCAGCCGAGCAGGGCGCTCCACTACCACTGCCACCCCTGCCCCTAGCAGAGCTGCGCATGCGCTGGAGGTGTAGGCCTGCATACCACAAGGATGGGAAGGTGGAAAGGGGGGGGGGGGGGGGGGGCTTAGGCCTGCTATGAAACAAGGGAAGAGGGGTCACCCTTTGTGCGTGCTGTCTTTCCTTCTCTTTCAATGGCCCGGTCTCGTGCTTGCCTGGCAGGGTGTGCTGGGCAAGTGACCTTCCTCTGTCAGAGATCAGGGGCACCCACCTGAAAAAGCCTTGCCGGGCGCATGGCCAAGTTGGCATCGATGGGGCTGAGGCCTGCACGCGTAGTATGGCGAGGCTGCGAGAGGCTGGAAGTCCATAAACCCTGGTGGGCATCAATGACACAGTAGGATATCAAATAGGTAGTGTTGGATAGAATGGATTTGAAAGCTATGCATGGCATAGGCTGTCTGCTGTGCTTGTTCTACATATCTTTTTCCCTCTCTCTCTCTCTCTCTCTCCCGCGCACGCACGCACGTACTCACCACTAGCAAGTACCAGAAAGCAATGATCCAACCCATGCAAGGCAAACATCTAGCTAGGGCTCCATGCTTGGCATAGCCACACAGATATACGCTTGCCAGTAGACAAAGCCATGCAGGAATACAGGCTTGGCAATGTGCGGCTTCAGAATCTCCGGAAATGTGACATCAATGCATGCGTGTAGGTGATTGATTGTCAGCATGCATGGAATGAATGACTGAGCACACACAAAGCCTGGCATCCAGAGCTCTGTGCATTATGTATACGCATGGGGCAGGCGCAGGGCAAAGCAGGGAGGGGGGGGGGGGGGGGGGGGGGGGGACCTCATGCCAGGCAAAGTGCATCTCGTGCAGGACATGTGGCAGGTGCTCTGCCAGCTGCTCCGCGGCGCCCTCGTCCTCCTGGCCGAGTAGCCACAGAAGTTGCTGATGCCCAGCAAATGCCCCTGGCGGCACCGCACAGCTTGCTAGCCCAGCGGTCAGGCCCGCCTCCACCTCATCCGCTACATCAGATGCGCCAGGGCCGCCACAACTGCAGGACGTCACCGAGGCCAGGCGCGCGAGCAGGATTGCACTGCGACGCTGGCGAGGGCCTTCCACCAGGGCTGCCAGCGCGCGCTGCATGCAGCGGCCCTCGTCCCAGGCCATGAGAGCTGCAGGCAGCAGCAGCGGAAGCTGCCCAGATCCGCCGGCCTGGGGAGTGTCGCCCCAGGTGGCGCAGTCCTGCGGCAGGTCCGGCTCCGGCGAGCCAGATGGCTGAATAATTATGTCGTCCAGCACACCGCGCGTACGCTTGGACAGCAATTGCAGCATCTCGGCCGCGTTCACCGCCAGAGCTGCGGCTGCGCCACCTCCTGCCGCTGAGCCGCAGCTGAGGAGCGCCACCGCCTGGTGCGGTCATCCAGAGGGGAGGGTTAAAAATCCAACGGCAGTTCATAGCACTGCGGCCCTGTTGAGAGTGCATTTTGCCTGGCTGGTGTTGCTGCGCGGGTATGGGCAGAGTGAAGGGGGATGGCTCATGGGCTCAAGGCATGGGCAAGTCCGCGTTCTTCACGAGCCAATGGAACGCTGCGCCGCGCACCTCCACTGCAGACGCTGAAAAGCCGGTGTCGCACGCCAGTTGCGCGCATAGGATGGTCAGCCGCTTCTCCCTGCGCATGTCAAGGATCGAAGGCGACAGGGCGGGAGGATTCTGTGAGAGAAGGGCCGATGACACAGGTACATGTGGTCACAATGAGCCAAATGACTAGTCAACGTTGCATTCATGATTCATGAGTGGACATCCAGGGGAGGTGAGCACAGTGTCCCCGGCAGGAGCCACACACAAACCTGGATGCGCGCTCCTCCGCCTCGTCCTCGCCATCATCCATGGCATTGTCGCCATGCATACCGAGCGCCTCCGCTGCGCCAACCTGCCGCCCCGGGGGCTGCGCGTCCAGCCAGCCCAGCTGAGCCATGCACGCAAGGCGCTGCACCTGCGCCGCAAGGGCCGCTACCTCCACACTGCTGGGCACCCGAGGGTGCCCTGCCCCCGCCCATGCCAGAGCCTTGGGCGGCGGCCCCGCTGACAGCCCAAACAACGCATCCATCTCGCGCCACACATGCACCAGCCGACCGCTGGGCAGCAGTGCCGCCGGGCCAACGCTGCCCTGGATGCGCAGTAGAACCTGCCAGACAACACAAAAGATTGCACATGAGTCCCATGTTAGACCAACCCCCTGCTTCAGCAGCTGTCTACCAGCCCGGCAGAGACCAATACCGCGGACAGCAATTGCACATACGGCAGCGCTGTTTCGAGTCACCAGGAAAGCAGTTACATGCTCGCGCGTCGAGTGGCCTTAGTTAGCGATGGTCAAAAGGGCGCGGAGCCAATCTGCACTGGCACGCCTTAGAGGGTTTCGGGGAGTAGCAATTGGGCTCACCTTGCGCAGCTTCATCCAAACCATGGCCAGCAGCTCCGGTGGCAGCTCCGCGTTTGCGTTGCTTGATGCCGACATCTGGCCCTTTGCCAGCGCCCACCAGAGCACTCCTCGCCACTGTGTGCGCCACATGGCAGCAGTCAGCCCATGGTGCCCCATGTTAGTAAATGTACCATGTCAATAGAGCTAGTACTTGAACATATTGTTCGGTGTACTTTCAACATGCATGTTCCGCGAATACACTCCACGCAGCTAGCACATGCCATTGCAAGGCACGTCACCTGCTGCAACTTGGCGAGGTAGCTCTCGCGGCTGCCGGAGGGGTGCGATTCCCCCTGATTGGCATCGGGGGCTTCCAGAAGCTCCATCTCCAGGTCCTCCAGGCAAACCAGGAGAGGGTGCAGCAGGTCCAGCGCAGGATGCGTGCCCCGTCCCCCACCCGAGGCAGATCCTCCGCGTGCGCGAGCGCGCGGGTTGGCATGTCGCCAGGTCGACAGTTGCGCCAGGCTGGCCCGACCCTCTGCCACAGCGTCGCCCGCTGTGGCCTCCTCCGCTGCCCGGCGGGCTGCTTGTGTGAGCGCTGTGCTACCAGCGCCCGCACGCTGGCCTGCACGCAACACGGCGCCCGGTTTCCCTTCTGCCGCTTCCGCCAGCACCGCCAACCATGGTGCTACCGCCTCAATGCATTGCTCTGCTTGCAGCGGTGCGACAGCTAGGGGGCTTCCATGCGGGTCCTGGGGATGGCCAGAGGATTAAGAGGGGGACAGGAGCTTAACTGTTAGGCAGGTATACTCAGAGAGACAGACGTGACACCAGCTGCAGCCGATGCTGCGCTCACCTGCGGTGCCAACGCGGCGGCACAGCTGCGCAACTCCGTCATGGCAGGCTGCGCCTCAACTGCGCCAATCAAGCCTGCCACAGCCTGAACGGCAGCCACCACCGCCGCCCGACGCGCGTTGCTTGGCTCGCTCCCCGCCCAGGTCGCCACCCAAGCCGCCAGCATGCGCGCCCAATATGTGCGTAGGCCGCCGTCTGTCATGGTGGCGCGCTGAGCAAAGGCCTCGGCTGCAAGGAACAGCGCCTCAGTTACCTGCCGCTGCGACCCGAAGGGCCTAACGTGCCCCTGCAGCGCCAGCTGCAGGGCTGTGGGCAGTGCGTCGGACCCTTCTGTCCGTGCGCCCAATGCCTGCCCATCCACCAGCGCCATGAGCTCCATGGCCAGGGCCTCCAGGGGCGCCGCGTCTCGCAGCACCGCGCCCAGTGGTGCGCAGTCAACCAGCACGCCAGCGTCAGTGTGTGAGGGCCAACGGCATGGAAGCCACTCAATGCAGGGTGGCTCCGCGGTGCTCTGCGCACAGCAGGAAAAGGATGGAATGAGCTCTGGTAGACCTTTCCCATGCTGATTAATCTAAACTGCATGGTGTGCAGGCGAATGTGCGCACATGTGCGACTGTGTACAAGCAAAAGGGAGGGAGCGGCGGAATGACAGAGGGGCGCCAGGGCAGGAGTCAGGGAGGATTGTTCCAAGGGCTATCTAAGCCATGTGTGCAGTGGCCGCAAACTCTTGCCGGGGGCTGGCAACCGCACCTCCTGCTTCCCGCAATGCGGAGCCAGCTGCGCCTGGATGAGCTCCGCCACCGGGCCGCTGGTCCGGCCCCCGCAGTAGGCCATCCGCCAGCCCGCCTGTGTCATTGCCGCGAAACACCAACCATGGCATAGTAAGTCTTACCATCGGAGGCACTGGGCCACGAAAATTATCCCTGGCAAGCTTGAAGGTTCCTGAGAACTCCCGCTTTTGAGCTCAAGCCCAGACCAGTGGGATGGGGCCCGGGGGGGGGGGGGGGGGGGGGGGGTTACAAGTGTGTGGACGGGGGGTGAGAGGGAAGCTGAAGACCGGCATGGGGCGGAGGGCGCACCAGGATGGCGGGGCCAGCAGGCCATCCGCGCTGTAGCAGTGAATTTGTTATAGCTGTCGCAAGGCGCAGCTCGCGCATTGTGGGCACCCGTGCAAAGGTGGCAGCCGCAGCGGCGGCGGCTGCGCGGTGCGCTTCTGCCATCGCTGTGGCAAGCCCCAGGGAGGGTATGCCGGCATGGAAGAGAGCCCACAGCGATGAGTCAGGGCCGCCAGTCAGTGGCATCCAGGGCAGGCTCAGGCCAGCGGCGTCTTGGGCGAATGCGTTGACACCCTCGGCCGGCTCAGCGACGGGTTCTGCCAGCCCCTCTGGGCGGGGCAGCATGAAGAGCTCCACCCCGCGGTTGCGCATGGCGCGGCTGACCTCCCCGTGGCGAGGGTCCAGCACAAGGATGAGGCGGAAGTTTGGGTGCGGCCGCACGACGCGAGAGCCGCCTTTCACGGAGCCACACTCGTTCAGGTAGAGCTCTCCGTTTGGCTCTGCAGCAACCGCGCGTGATAGGTGGTCAGGTATGACACAGTCAATCGTGTTTTAAGGCTAGCAGGCTGGTGACCATGGCAGAGCAGGGACAGGGAGGGAGGATGCAGGCAGAGAGCATGCTTAGTATGAGATGGGGCTTGGCGTACCCAGCAGTGGGTTGAGGCGGTCAAGCACAGTGGGGTTACACATGTTGGCGTTGTCCAGCACCACCCACTCCCCAGCCTCCATGGCGCGGAGGAGAGCGCCGTCCACCCACTCAAAACGGCCCGCTGCGCCTTCGCCAGCTGCGCTCAGCTCATCCGCCCAGCTCAGCAGCCGGGGCAGTTCCCCTGCCAGGCCAGCCGCCACCGGCATGCTTGTTGCTTGCCGCGCCCACAGTGGCCAGCAGTGCGCGGACGGCATCCAGAGGTCCCGCCAGCCCGCGCTCTGTGTCTGATGCTATCACCCGCACACAGAGCACCACATGCAGCAGCGAGTGTGAGCAAGTGTGACAGAAGCAGTAGTCTAGTGCCACTCACAGCTGTGACAATAGCTGTCCTGAAGCAAGATGGGCTTTCCATGAAATGGGGGTAGTTTCATCATGCATCAAGATTTGCATTTCCACTGACCATTTCTTGCGGATGGATGAGCTGACTTGATACTGAGGGGGGGGGGGGGGGGGGGATAACTGAAGCGGGGGGCGGGCTCACCGCTGCGGCAGACCGCTGCAGAAGTATGAAGAGTGGCAACAGTCTCCATGCACTCTGCCCCCGGCGCCCCGTTGTTGCCGAGAAGCAGCAGGTGGCATACGCGGTGGCACAGAGCCTACAGCCACAAGTTTTGAGTTCAGGCTGCTGTGCGTACACATACTTGTAGCACCGGCGTTGCTGGGTGCTATGGCAGTCTGGCAGGCTGAGATTGGTGACAAACATTCCCCTGATTTCGACGAAAAGCAAGCACCAAATACACTTGCATGATAGGAAATTCTTGATCGCTTTGCATGCGGTTTTTTTTTTTGGGGGGGGGGGGGGGGATAGGTGGGGGGGGGGTTGCACCAGCGCCGCGTCCAACAGTGCTCTCAGCTGGCGCACGACGTCCACCTGCTCAAAGCCGCCCAGCAGATCGCTTGTGTCGCTGCTGGAGGTGAGCGTGAGCTCGTGCAGTCGGGCGTCCGCTGCAAGCGCGAGCAGCCGAACAAGGGAGGTTTTCCCCACAGCGGCCGGGCCCACCAGCACCACCATCCAGCCGGCCGCCACAGCGTGCGCTGCGGACTCCAAGTAGGGCAGCGCCTCGGGGAGCAGCTGCAGAGCATTTGTCCCGACGTTGGCTGCGGCGCCGGGTGGGGGCAACCTCCCTGCAGGACACAGCCAAGCACATTGGGTAGGTCTTTAACACTTACATGATGGCCTGAAGCAAGACTGCGGAAATTGCAGCATATGTCTGCAGCAACATACTCAGGCAAAAAAGAGCGCCTCACACCACGGTAGGATTCCAGATTAGGGAGACAATGCCAACAGGGGAGTCGTGCTACTGGCTCACCTCGCGATAGCATAGCGCGGCCAATGCGAACAGATTGAGATGTCACGTCCAGCGAGATCAGGTCCGCAGTGACGGCGTTGGCGATGGCTGGACGGCAAAGAGGGGCGCCCCAGACGCTTTCCCAAATGGCGCACAGGCGCTCGCGGTCCTCATCATTGCGCAGACGTTGCGCAAACAGCATGTGCACGTAGTGCTCGGCGGCGTCCACCATGGCTGCGTCCCGCGCCTGGTCGTCTGTCGTGGGGAGAGGGGTCCTGCCCAGTAGGTCACACCACCGCAGCAGGTCGCGGAGGTTGAACTCCCAGGGGCCACCTGCCGCAGCAAACGGCGCTCGCCCCGACGTGGGGCGCTGTGAAGCAGCACTCTGCAGCGCTGCCAGGAAGGACACCATTTTGTCCAGCAGCATTGGCGGAACGCTCATATGCAGGTTGGACGCAATGAACTTGAGGTCCTCCGCCTGCATACCATCGGACAGGGGAAAGTAAGCTCTTGACAAGCAGGTGCGCCAGCCGGGCGCAAGAGACTGCGAACACCAAAGGCAACGTATTGGTATCAGAGCGGACAGAGGCGCGCCTCACCTGCAGAAGGTCCATGTAAACACGGGAGAAGCGGTTGAGGAAGGAGCGAGGCAGCCCTTTGCGGCCGCCGCCCTCCTGAAGAGGATTCTGTGCCGCAAACAGGCGGAAGCTGGGCGGGCAGCGGAAGGAGGCGCTCAGCTCGGGAATGTACACCTCCCCGCGGTGGTCCAGTAGAGCGTTCAGCCCTTCCAGCACGCTCTGCCCCGCCAGGTTTAGCTCGTCCAGCAGCACCCACGCGCCACTCTGCCGGTAACACATCAGAGAGGAGGCGTCAGTGCCAAGGCATCACAGGGCTTGGCAGTAGCAGTGGGCTGTGCTCAGCGCACCTTGATAGCGCTCAGCAGGGGGCCATCTGCCCAGCGAAAGTCTCCGGCAGCACCGTCCTCTGCCGGCAGGTCGGCGCCCAGGAGGTCCATCATGTCGGTTTGCTCACTGCGCACAAGCACACATGGAGGAATAAGGCATTGTCCGGGAAATGTCTCGCCGGAGTACCGCGCAGAATGTGCCCCCTGATGGCGAAAATTTCTTGTCATAACTGTGTGAGAACAGCGTTTTGGCGGCTTCTGGCCGCTTTATCAACAGAATACCTCCAGCCAGTTGGACAACATAACACGTGACGAGCATAAAAGGGTGTGTACACGCGACAAGGGCAGGTGATGACGCTCGCGCACCTGAGGTTGATGCGTACCAGCGTGTGGCCAGCAGCAGCAGCGATAGCAGCCACGAGGCTGGTCTTGCCAACGCCGGGGGACCCCTCCAGCAGCACAGGCTTCAACAGCTGCAGCGCGCGCAGCACGCGCATGGCGTTGCGGGCGGTGGTGGGGGCGCGCAGGTCGAAGGCGGGCCCGCCCACGGTGCGACCTGGCCCGGCGGTGGGGCCCATGGGGATGTAGAAAGGCGCCAAGCCCCAGCATCCGGGCGGCGCAGCGGCCAATGAGGCCGCTTCCTGCCAAACAACTGCCCCCACGCGGTCCTTGCTCACCATCTCTGCTGCCCCGCTTGCCAGCGCTGGGGGTGGGCCCCCGGCCGCATGGTCTGCGACGGGCCGCATCTCTGGTGAAAGCTGCGACACCAGCTGACTGCCAGCAGCAGCACGCAGCTCCGCCACCTCGCCGGGCGCCATGCCGAGGCCCAGACCGATACCGTCCAGCAGGGTAAGGTACGCGCCGTGCACATACGCTGCCAGCGGCCCTAGGGAGGGCGCTGTGCGGTTGATGAAGTGCGCCCATGCCAGCAGGTCTCGTGGAGATAGGGTTAGCTTGCTACCAAGTCTCCTCCGCACAAAGCTGCGACAATGCGCACACACAGGAAGGTTCACATGGGGAACAGTGGTTCTAAGCTGATCTGGATCCCAGCAGGAAGGATGATAAGGGCTGGAGGGGCAACGATGGTGGTGGTGGTAGTGGTGGTGACGGTGGTGGAAAGGGTGGTGGAGAGGGTTGCAAGGGGGAGGGGGGGGGGGGGGGGGGGGGGTTGCTGGTTGCAAAAACGGGAAAGTGCAGATTTTATCTGTGCTGGCCGAAGTGATTGAGATCCAAGACCCCACGCGGCTGCGCACCTCCAAAACTCCATCAGGCGGCCAGCGCACGCGTCGCGCACATCCTCGTCGTGCAAGTGGCGCTTGAGAATGGCGGACAGCTCGGCGTCGTCCTCTATCCCAGGCACCCAGACGCTGGTGAAGCGGTTGGATAGTGCGGGGCTGAGCTCCTTCTTTCCGTAGTCGCCTCCCGGGTTCATGGTCGCAACAATGCGGAAGCCCTCCGCAGCAACCACAACCTGCACATCAAGGCTCTATCTGAGTACTTAAAGCAGACTGGGGCATGTTGACAGTGAGACATGGCACACATGGGCTGCTTGCATGTGTTAGTCTGTATCCCTGGCCAAACATGATCCCGGAGAGAAGGGGGATAGAGGGACGCTCACCTCTGCGCTCTCACCACCTTTCTCTGCCAGGGTCAGGGAGCGCCCTGGCTCCAGCACGCTATTGAGACGTTCCAACACCGCGTCATCCGCCAAGTTGATCTCATCGATGAGCAGGCAGTCGCCCTCGCGCATTGCGGTCACCAGCGGACCGTCTGCCCACACAAAAGGAGCACGAACCTGCTTGGCGGCTGCCATCATCGCCTCAATGGCAGCTGACAGGCAGGCCACATCGCCATCCTCCACCTCGCCAAGGTCCTCCAGAAGCCTCTGTCCTGCCTGTGCCAGAGCCTGGATGGATGTGTGCAGCTGGAGGCCGTCGCCAGAGGGAGACGGGGGCGATGTGCGGCCGGATGACGCCCACAGCGGTGAGCCCACCACGGCTGACGCGGCCTCTTGCATGGCCGCAGCGTGGCGCTCGCGGTCGCGGACTGGGCGGAAGCCACCCAGAAAGTCTGACGCCTCGGTATGCTGGTTGCAATTGATGATATGCAGCCGCTGGCCGAGCATGAGGGCCGCCATCTGGCATACCGTGGTCTTGCCAGCGCCAGTCTGGCCCACCAGCAGAGCTGGCTCCGCATGACTAGCAGAAGCACCACAAAACCCGCGTCAGTCGCCAGGTCTACACCAAGGTTAACACCGGGTGCATGGTGATCAACGGGCAACGTGTCGCAGCTGACACAGCGACACTGTTATGGCAAAACGATTGCTCGGAGGAAGGTGTCGCAGAGACAGAGGCTGCCAAGAGTCCGCGTGACACATACATGGCATGATTGAGAGTAGGGAAACGTTGCGCGAGTTGAGAGGTGCGGTATAACTCGGGAGCGACATAATCACACTGCATATATGATCGGAATTGGTAAGCCAGGGCTCAATGGGAGAACAACACCAGGACCACGCACCGCCAGCATCGCTCCAGCAGGGTGTACATGCGGCGCATGCTGTCTGTCCACACTACACCGCGGAGCGCTTCAGCCCCACCGAGCTCCTCGGATGTACGGCTCGACAGCACTGCTGAGAGCGCCTCCATTGGAGCACCTCCCTCACGCGCATACAGCGCGCTCATATCCAGCTTAGCGCCGCGTAGGCATGCTTGTAGGACATCGCCCACCACCTCCCGCTCCTGCAGGGCAGGCGAGCCAAATATCAGTGGACATGTCACGGCCCACGAGACATTGAGTAGACAAATGGCTGCCCACCACAGCAGGTACACAGAGGTAACGCCCTGCCAGTGAGGTCAGCCCCTTGCAGTACCTGAGGGTCGCGCAGACGTTCTCCCAGAATAAGAAAGCCGTTGTCCGCAAGATCCTGGTAGCTTATGGCGCCGCGCTCCGCCCAGCGGAAAAGATCGCGCGGCGTGATGAAGCCGTGCTTGCCCGCAAAGCAGTTACTGGCGGTGCGCCGCAGCACCAGCTCACGCTGCACCTTCACCAGGGCCGCAGCGTGAGAGGGCGCAATCCCGCAGCGCCGCTCCACAATTGAGGCGAGCTCACTGTCTGGAACCTGCAGCCAGGACCACGGTACATGTTAGCACATGCACGGCATCCTGGCTGTGCAGCAGGACGGAAGGCACGGAGGGTGCTGCCGGGGTGACGCACATCCGGCGCTTTGCAGGCTTACGCGGTCCTACGCACTCTGGGGATGCGGATGAGCTCATACCTGGTCGATGTGCAGCTCCAGAAAGCGACTGCGGAAGGCGCGGCTGAGCTGCTTGCGGCCAGAGTACAGGCCGGGCGGGTTCTGGGTGGCAAACAGCATGAAGTGCGCGTGCGGCTGGATGGCCTCCTGCAGCTCCGGCACATACAGCTCGCGGTTGTCGTCCAGCAGCCGGTTCAGTGCCTCCAGCACCTCGGTCGGCGCCAAGTTGAGCTCGTCCAGAACAACCCACCAACCATGGCGCACTGCCTGCACCAGCGGCCCTTCGTGAAAGCCCAGCCGGCCGCTTTCATCTGCCACGTAGCTGCCCAGGTACTCCTGCAGGTCCGTCTGCTCATGGTTGTTGATGCGCACAAAGCGGTGACCGGTCTGCGCGGCTAGATACGCCACCAAGCTGGTCTTTCCACTGGAGGTGGGCCCCTGCCATCGCGCGCACCAGGCAATCAGAGGATATGTCCCACAGGCAGAACACTCGGCTAGAGGTGATGCATGAGGTGTGATTCATGGCGCATCTTGCTGACAGACAGATGGCCCTTCCAGTGAGAGAGTGCTTCAGCTGGGCCAAAGCAGGCAAAGGAGAGGAGAGGAAGATACCTGAAGAAGGATAGGGTACTTGCGCAGAAGCAGAGCTCGAGCCAGATTCCGCAAGTGGCCGCGTGTAGAGGGGCTCTCCACAAAGGTGCGACCGCTGCCATCATCCTCGCGGCTGTCTGGCAGCGCCTCTGATCCTGCCTGCTCCGAAACCACGCACACCCAGGCACGTCAGATTCAGAAAGGCACATGAGCGATGGCTACAAAGGAGCCCCGGGGCGGCCATGCTAAGAGAACAGCCCAGCTACTGGGAGGAGGGCACTTGCAGACCTCGAGCCAAAACTCTTCGAACAGGACATGCTGCTGCGGGCTGCCCTTCGCGTCTGGACAGGGTGGCGCCCTGAGTAGGTTGCGATCGTCAGCGCCGGCGATGTGGCGGCCGATGAGCGTGGTCACTGCGACAGCACTGCGCTCCTCCAGCTGAGTGCAGAATGACATTGCTAGACCGTCTGCCAGTGAGCGTGTGAGACCGTAGAGAGGCACAGCCTTCCGGCAGTACTCCAGGGCGCGGCACAGCGTGCGAAGATTGAAGCTCGGCTTTTGTCCAGCACCATCCTATGGAGACAGACATCGGATCACAAACAATTGGAATCAGTTTGGGCAGCAGAGGCTGCGAAACTACAAGACAAATAATTGCACAAGCGCGGGTTGCAGGTGCCTCCGGAAGGGGAAGCACGCGTGCCTGCAGGGTGTCCAGCATAAGCTGGCGCGCAGCAAGGTAGAAATCCACCACAGCGTTGAGGGGAGGCGCAGAGGGCGACACGCCGCCCAGGTAGCCATTGACGATCATGCGGAGATCGTCCTTACTAACTGGTTCGGGTGTGTACAACTCTGCGCCGGCAAAACAGCAAGTCGGGACCCGCACCAAGGGGCACAACGAAGCCAGAGAGAGAGGGAGAGAGAGAGAGAGAGATGCGCGTGCAAAGGGCGAATTGGGGGGCGCACCGGTAAACCGGTTGCGCACGGCGGCGGGCAGATCCCGCTTCCCGGCGTCAGTTGCAGGGTTCATTGCGGCCAGCAGGCGGAAAGTTGGGGTGCCGTCCAAGAACGCTGACGTCTCCGCGCTCTGCCAGCGTAATGCTGCCGTTCTCTGCCTCCAGCAGCCCGGCAATGCGCTCCAGAGCCTGTGCATGCCAATGGCCATGGTTTTGATGGCACATCCCCAGGGAGATGCGAGTGGGTAGAGACCCCACATAATCATTGGATCTGAGGGGGTGAAAAATGGCACACCTCGGGCGGCGCCAGGTTAATCTCATCCAGTAACAGCCAGCAGCCACGGCGCAGCGCCTGCACCAGCGCCCCCTCCACAAAAGCAAAGGCAAACCCGCCCTCCGCCGCTGCCACAGTGCGCTCTGCTGCCCCTAGGGCCTCGCCAAACGCGCCCCAGTCCTCCAAGACAGATGGCGCAATAGTACGCCGCTTTTTCCTTGTGGACTCGCCCTCCGAGGAGCCTGTCCCTGACTTGAGCTTGTCAATCTGAAGCATCACACCAACAGCCCCTGGGTCAGCTGGCTTTGCCATGAATAGAGGCAGCTAGGCCAGCAAGCCCCGGGCTGCAGGTGAGCGCAGAAACACACCTTGGCCATGGCAGCACGGAATGCTTTGGTGAGCTGCAGCCACTTGCTCTTGCTCGCGTACTTGCTGACGCGCTGCAGGAAGTCTTGGTTGTCCCCGCGAGGCCAGGTGCTGGAGAACAGCTCTTGGAAGCGCGTGACAAGGGGCATCAGCGCGTCTCGCGCCTGCAGCAGGTGCGAAGCGGGTGAATGCGTTAGCGAGTCAGTGTGGTTGGCGGGCAGTGCTGCTTGAGCCCAGCCTGCTGTGTCAGTGCCTACAGGAAATGCCGCACGCTGGGCGTGCATGGATTGTCCGCACTTGTCCCTTTCCCCCCAAGCAGATGGATAACAACACTGCTGCCATCAGTTATTGGACAGCCCGCCGCACCTCCACTGGGCGGAAGCCTCCGAGTAGGTCGCTGCTGTCGGTCTGCTGGCTCAGGTTCAGCACAACCAGCTCGGTGCCTGTCGCCTGCGCCAGCTGCTGCACCATGGTCGTCTTACCCGTGCCAGTCTCGCCGACCAGCAAGAGAGGCTCGTTCTGCTGCAGCGCCACCGCCACCCGTTGCAGCATGCGCATCGCGCTTGCGGTGCAGCTGAAAAGACCCTGCTTTGTAGAGGAAGCACCCGAGCCAGCCAGAGCCTCGGCCGCCCACCGCCTGTCTCCGCGGGGCAGGACAGCCCGGCCTACTGTTACCTGGCCATTCCCCACCTGTGCCAAAGGGAGTACAGGGGCGCGCACATGCCGCTTCAGGCCCAATGTAGGTAACTCACTGCTGAATAGGTGCTTGCTTTCCAGAGGATAAGCTATTGCTTCAGTGCCTCTTGCCCGATTTGTGATTACACACACGCATAAGCATGAAAGGAAGTACGCGGTTTGGGTCAGCAAACCTCCAGGATCGGCTTGCCCAGTGCGGCATAGTGCTCAACCGTGGTAGGCGGCACAGCCCACAAGGCTGCAAGGGCAGCCAGGCCGGCGTCGCGAGCCGGGTCTGTTGCCAGCATGGAGCAAAAGATGTCGGCAGCCTCCGTGAAAGCCGCCTCCCTCACGGTCGGCGGCCAGCGCGTCAGCACAGGCTCAGCCAGCAGACTGGCGCTGCGCTGCAGGAGCGGGCCATGGATGGCCGCCATGCGGCGGCCCCACTTGATGAGCTCACGCAGCGAGAGATGGCGGCCAAGGCGCAGGAGCTCCCCCGTTCCACCACCGGCAGCTCCACCCTGCAGACCGCCCGCAGCCAGCGCCGCCTCCACAGCAGGACTCTGCATCCACGCGGCATGTGATCAGCTGATTGGGGGAAATCAGCCAATTCAAAACGGGTTGGGCATGGACAGCGGGGCATTTAGGTGTGTGGCGCGTGTGCAGGCGTATGCTTGATGGTATGTTGCGGGCCAGCAGTCAAAAGGGGGCGTACGCTGTAGCCCGCCTCTGAGGCGTCAGCCTGCCCCGCGGCACGGCGCATCAGCATGAGCATTGTCACTGCCATTGGAAGCAGTGACCCCAGCCCTGGGAACGCCTCCGCAAGGATGGCATGCGCCTCCTCTGCGCTGGGGGGCTCGATGGCTACCCGCATCAGCAACCCTCCCAGGATGTCCTGTCACCGGGCCCCGGCGCAAAGGTTCAGCGTTCAGAGATGGGACGCCAGGGCAGGACGGCAGACTAGCAGGTGTCTGATGGGATGTATTGTGGGCCATCGCACCTCAACAGCAGCAGCATTGCTGTAAGCGCCCGCCCCAGAGCAGCCGGGCGTGCTGGTGACGGAGGAGATCATCTGAAAGCCAGGCGCGGCGGTGATGACCTCTGCCCGTTGCGGCAAATACAGCTGCCCGCTCTCCATCAGCGGCAGCAGCGCAGCCAGCACATCCGGCGGGGCCAGGTTTATGTCCTCCACCACCAACCACCAGCCTGCCGTCATTGCCTGCGTCAATGGCCCCGGCTGCCACATGAACTCACCCGGCACCTCCGTGCACACGTACGCGCCCAGCAGGCTCTTGGCGTCCATCTGATCATCCAGGTGGATGCGCACCATGCTACTGGCGTTGTTCGTGGCTGCAGCCAGGTGTCCAATGAGCGCTGACTTGCCCGCGCCAGGCGGCCCTTCCAGCAGCAGTGGTCGCCCCACAGACAGCGCCAGCACCGCGGAGACCAGATTGCGCTGCACCGTGGGTGTCACCACCAGGCGCGGCGCCGCTGTCGACCCATCAGAAGCACTCCCACTTGACCTACAAAGCACAAGGGATGGAGAAACGCCGCAGCGAGGGGCGGCGACGTGTGTGGAGGGAAGAGCAGGGGGGGGGGGGGGGGGGGGGGGTTAGTCATGGCACTCAGATAGCCTTGAGAGCATGTGCCGCCTCCTATTCTGCCGCCAGAGTAGGTGAACAGCATAGATGCAAATCCCACCAGGCCATGTAGGTGGCCTAATTCAGCGCCCCAGACTGCACAGGTACAACATCCTGGCGCATGGCTGCTCGCCTCTTGTGTAGCAGCATGCCGCAGACCTCCACATGTCCATCAGGCACTGCCAGAGCAAGGCTTGCCGCGGGGGAAGAGGGATCTGCCTCCGGCGCACTCTGCTGCCACAGTTTTCCCAGCTGCAGTGCCACCTCGCGATCTCGCCACTGTTGGGCAACCGCGCACTCAAGATGTTCCTCATTGCTCAGAACATGCTCTGCCAACTGCTGCCTCCCGGTAGCTCCCTGCATGACAGGAAAGAACGGCACTTGTGTGGGCGAGCGCAGCGGGCTATTCGTCCACACAAGTTAGTATGGGTGTTTCCTGCGATGATGAAGTGCGCGGAAGCCGTACCAGTTCAAGGACGAGCGCGAGGGCTCCCACAGCAATGTACCTTGCGCCAGCCTCCTGCAAGGTCATATCCGGCATGCAGATGAGTCCTCCGGCACTCCAGCCCTGCCTCATGCCTGACCCACTGGACGCGATATGCCAGACTTGGTAGTGCCACCCACCTGGCGCTGCAGTAGCTCCAGCCACGGGGCGCAACTCCATTGGGCCGCGGCTGCAGCCCCAGGCAGCAATCGCAGCAGCTGCAGCAGCGCACGCTCGACAGCTAGACCATCCCGCCCTTGCGGCCCAGCAGCGCGCAGTATCGCTTCCAGGGGCGGCGCTGCCTGCGTCACGTAGCACCACGCCGGTCTGCCCCCGGCCGCACATCGGCGTTAATCGTGGCCACATCAGTCAGTGCTTCGCGTTATGTGATTGCGAGCGCGGATGGCCCGTATCCTACCTGTGCAGATGCGGCGCCACCGGCAGAAGCGCTGCTAGCGCGCGAAGCACGTGCCCGCTGGAAGCCCATGGCTCCCCAGGCCCAGCCGCCGTCTCGGCAGGACCGTCCGGGCCCAGGAGATGTGTCACCAGGTGGGGTAGCACAGGGCGGAAGGCGGAAGCCACCGCCAGCGTGCGCTCCGGCGTCAGCAGGAGGCGCTCCAGCAGACGAAACAATGCCTGCGGCTCGACCTGCGACATTTTCGGGAGTCAGTGGGGTGAAGGAAGGGTAAGAGAGGTCTCCAAGTGCTGTACCGGCTGGATGGTGCAGAACGGTCCCCGCGAAGAGCAGGAGGGCAGCTAGCAGCGGCGCGGACAGCGGAAGGCACCTGCTTCCCGCAGGCCAGGACATGGGCTAGCTCCGTATCCGATGCAAGCGCGGAGGAGTTCTCGACAAGACTGGCGAGAGCGGCAGGAGAACACAGCGTGCGCCACGGTGGGTCGCCAAGAAGCGGCGCCGCGCCGCCGCCGCCGCCACCGCCGCTCTCCGCCATCTATCGGCAGGCCGAGACGTCCAGACCTTCTTTTGCACTGCTTCCGACCACGCTGCCTTCACCGTATGGGTTCAGTACATACGGCTACCAGATCCGTGGGGGCTCGTTTCCCCTGCAGCTGCCTTTGACAGTGTGCTGCACTGCAATGGTTGCTCGCAAAGTGCAGCGTCGGCCCAGAAGGTAGGCCGTCGATATGTCGACGGCGCGAGCGACGGCGCGGAGGGCTGGTTCTGAGTAGCGCGCCGCCGCCGAAGACCACCAAGCAATCGCATCAGCAAGTCAAATATAGTCTGTAATTTGTATACATATATTTTAAAATCTAGGAATTTGGACAGCGTCTCGTTGGTGTAGTTGGTTATCACGTTCGCCTCACACGCGAAAGGTCGCCAGTTCGAACCTGGCATGAGACAATTTTGCCTTTGGCGCTCTTCCCACGGGAAATTTTTGCACGATACATACAACATTTGTTTGACCTATCATAAAACACGTATAGTCCCAAACGGAGTCATTTATGTGCACGATTTTCGAAATAGCACCATAAACCACAGTTATCGAGAGCCAGCTGCGCAAGCAGCATGCCCAGGCCTGCCGGACCGTTGACGAGTCCAAGGGTAATGGCACGTTATTGGCAACTTGGTTGTGTCATCGTGTGGGATGGCATGGCAGCCGTCGTCGAATCTGCTCGTGCGTGCGCTCAAGGTCGAGCAGTTGAGCGCCGGCCGTCTACACCAACATGCTACCCCACCACTTGTGAAAGTCGTGCCCGTGTTGTCCTACCCCGAGTTTGCCTAAATCATTTATGAATCATTTATGAATCATTTATGACATCATTTATGAATCGGTTTTCAAGCTTTATGAGACATTATTTTTGAAAAAGTTTTTCAGTTTAACACTTACTTAAATTTGTTTGACCCCTACCGTATAGTAAGGATTATTTTAGGTAACTCGTGTGAAATATATGAAACAAAAGCACAACTACAAACGAGAAAGTACCACTACTGCGCGTAGTGAAATATATGGTCGGTATGTGAAACGTCATTCCAGGCATTTATCCTACTCCTGTATTAATTTTGGTAATAAGGATCTCCGTTCCTACGGTATGTTCGCACGAGTGCAGTTTGTCTAATGCATTGCATTGATGTGTATTTTTTTTCAAGATATTAAGAGCTCAGACAGGGACTAGAAGTTGGACAACTATACACGTTAGCATACCGGAGTTCCACGGGCTAAGTTCTACTAGTTTTAAACTTGAATAAAACTGCATGAAGCCCCACCCGAGAGCTCGCCCCCCCCCATCTTTCATGTCTTCAGTCCTGCGTGTTGGCGGTGCAACCTTTGCTATTTCTGGTAATTTATTTGCAACCTGCTTTTTTTTTTCGCCCCCGAGACAGGACTGGCACCAGTGAAACCCTTGCAGCGTCTCTACGACGGCCGTTTAGGCAGCAATCCAGTTACGGACAGCCATGGGTAGGCGACGCTCCGTTATAGTCATCGAGCAAATTGCCGAAGCATTCTGCAAGACTAATTGGAGGCCAGTGACGGAATTTCCAACAGTGTTGGATCACCGTCTAAAAAACACTGCCATCAAAAATACCCGGCACTGACCACGAAAAGGTCCGCCCTACCCGTTTCGGCGTCGGCCCATTCGAGTAATGCGAGTTGGGGCAAGCCCCAACCCGCGGAGCAAAGCATTTCGGGAGTGCGATACATGTGCAACAAAAAAGGCAATGTGAGGGAGGGCCCGACGCCATAGCTGGAAAACTTCCCATTCCCAGTAAAATCCAGGGCGCCGTGACGGGAGGGGGGGACCCCGCCCTAAATAAAGGCAGTTAAGTCCTCAGGTGTTGACGCAATAACCTGACTAATAATAAAATCCCGGAACTCCGGAACTATCAACCCAAAATTATGACGGTGATACCCCCACCGCGGGCACTCCACCAACATATATATGTTCGATAGTCTCAGATTCACCTCCGCCACATGCAGGGCAGTGTTCAAGGAACCGCTCAGGCATGGCATGAATCCGGGCCAATCGGCGGGCAGTGGGAAATACTCGGGTGCGTAATTGTATCATAATGTGCAACCCGGCCACAACCCCCGCGGGGACACCCACACCGTACTGTGGCAACGGGTTTGACGCATAGGACGCTTGGACATATATACCCCATGTGTTATTGCGTGCTAACGATGCCGACGATTCGTAACGCGCCCACACCGATGCCTTTACTAGTTTAGCAGCATCGCGCGCGGCTAGTGACCTCCACTCAAGTGGAAGGTGCGCCCCCTCAGCTACCCCTACATTCGCCCTAGCGAGTCGATCTAACCGCCGCACAGTCCCTGACGTCCACGTGTTTGGGCGCGCCCGACTTGGCTGATCCACTAAATGGGTTATACATGTATTCAAGTCGGATGCTTTAAGGAACGCCCGAGCCCGTGCCGCAGCGGCCGTAGCCTCTATGGGCGCAATATCCAATTCCCGCATCATCGGTGCAGTGGCCACCCCAGGGGAGTTTTTACCTACCCCAATGAGGCACCGCAAGCACTGATTGAGTACGGTTTGTAATTTATTTGCGCCGCTAGTTCTATCCATGCCCCATACTTCACACCCATAAGTTAAAACCGGCAGTACACAGGTTTTAAAAACCGACACACGCACATTAATAGGAATTATGTCCCGTCCACCGACTAATACCGAATCGGGCGCCTCAATAGCGCGTGTACCCTTCTTAACCCGGTCGTCTACTATGTGTTGCATACCTAAATCCGAATTAATGACCGTACCCAAGTACCTATATTCATTTACAACCGGTACCCGTTCCCCCCCAAGCTGCCATCGGGCAGCTTGTTCGCGTAACGCGGTCTCGTCGGAATGTCGGCCTAATGCCATCACCCCACACTTAAGTACCCCAAACCCCATAAAATGGTCCTCCGCCCACTGCGAGAAGTGGGCGAACATGGCATGCAGGTTATTGAACGAGCATGTGATACCAACAGCGTCGTCCGCGTATAACTGACATGGCACCCTTAGTGGTTGCCTTGCCGCTAATGTGTCGGTGCATTCGGTACATCACACCCTAGATGTTCTACCCCATCGAATATATCGTTAATAAATATGTTAAATAGGATGGGGGAAGCGGGGCATCCCTGTCGGAGGCCACGCTCTATGGGTATGGGGTCTGATAGTGTTCCCGGGGCCACCCCTGTCTTGACCCGTACCATACTATCCATGTATAAAGTTTTAATGAAGGTAAGCATATGACCCGTAACTCCTATGGCTTGTAGTTTTAGGAATAAAAGCTCATGAGGTACGGTGTCATATATATGCCTTCCTAAAATCAATAAAACCCGCGTACGTGGGTAGACCTGCCGCTTGGTAGACAGGCCGTGTTAGGCTCTAGCTTAAGCCTGTTCTTTAGGCCCTTTAGGATGCAGCGGAAGGATTTAGAAAGTATGGCCAATCTCTTCTGGTTACAGGGGTTCCTGGGTTATAGTTCTGTCTCTGAATTCTGCCTAGTAGACTAGTCCGAGGCGGTATTTATACCCGCCGAGGTCATAGTCATACCTGTGCTATGTTAGCCGGGTGTCATGGGATACCCGTGCTGTGTTAGCCACGTAAGGCTTGAGTCAGAGAACTCTAGAGAATTCCAGAACAGTCCTCGGCCTTATACTACTAATATTTACGCCCGCAATACTAATATGTACAGCGACTCCGCGGATGCGTAGTCGTACTACCTTTGCGGGGTTATACCTGCTAGTATAGCAGAACATTATGGCTATAGGGAAATGGAGTATAACACTCTCTCCCCCTTAAGCACAAGCGTCCTCGCTGTGCAGGTGTCACAGAACTACAGGAAACTACAGTCTTGGTCTTGATTCTGAAGTTCAGGCGGAAGGTACTCGGCTTGGGTAACGATTCCGGAACCGAATGAAGTCTGGGCTCTCAGTAAACTGTCGGTATGGTTTAGACAGTAAGAACGACCGGAAAATGTCCAGGTGCTTGACTCCGCGTAGGGGCTCCCAGGTGTCTTCGCTTGGTACGTTGTACGGGAACGCCCATCGCACTCGAAACAGTAGTCCAGTGCCATTGTTGTTGAAGGCAACATCGAGTATGTCCTGAACATGGAATCGGTTTGCGTCATGGACAATCGGTACTCGTTCAGACTTCGCCGGTTGGTCAGGGTCGTCATACCACTTCTCCAGCATACTCGCGTGCACCACGTCGTGGACTCGTACGCCCGCAGGTAGTTGCAATCGGAAAGCAACTGGCGAGATCTGCTCTGTAATGACGAAGGGGCCCACGTAGCGATCGCGTAGCTTAGCACAGGGTTGCTGAATAAACTTCAGATGAGACGCTTTCAGCTTAACTCTGTCGCCGGTCTTGAATGGTACGGGTAGTCGTTTACGATTAGCTGCAGTCTGCATACGAGTTTGAGCCTCCAGTACGCAATCATGCGCGAAGCGATGAAGCTCCTGTACATACTTGACGTGTTCCGGAAGAGCTCGAGTTGGCTCGGTTGCGAGTTGAGTAGTAGCAGGTGTAGTCGGCTCGAATCCCAAAGTCGCCTTGAAAGGGGACATAGTAGTCGAAGTCGACTGAGCAGCGTTGATCGCAAACTCCACGTTGGTGAGGTGGTTGACCCAATCATCGTGCAGGGGGTGCACGTAGCAGCGCAGCACTTGCTCCCAAGTTTGGTTAGTCCGTTCCGTCTGGCCATCGGTTGCTGGATGAAAAGCTGTAGAGATGTTCAGCTTAGTACCCATGGTCTTGAACATATCTTGCCAGAATTCCGACATAAATCTGGGGTCTCGGTCAGAGATGAGTTTAGCCGGCAGGCCGAAATGACGAAAAACTGAGCGATGCATAATCTCCGCCAGGCCTTCAGCAGTAACTGTCTTCGTAGTTGGCTCAACAATTACTCGCTTTGACAGTAGACATACGAAAATCACTACTGAGTCATACCCCTGGCACTCCGGAAGATCTGTGATTAAATCCAGGGATATTACCTCAAATGGTCGTGACGGTACGTCATGGGGCTGAAGTAAGCCGTATGGCTTATGCCGGGCCGCCTTAGTACGTTGACAGGTAGGGCAGCGTCGCACGTAGTTAGTGACAGTCTGTTTCATACGGGGCCACCAGTACAGTTCCACAGTACGCGCCAGTAGTCGTCGTCCTCCTGGGTGTCCAGCAGTAGGCGCGTCATGTAGTTCGTACAGTGCTCGTTGTCGCAGGTCCGCCACATTTGGTACGTAAAGTCGTGAGCCGTAGGCGTACAGTAGACCATTACTGTGACGTACTAGCCAGGATGGTAAAGCCTTCCGCGATTTCAGGTACTCGTCGGAGTCATATGCGGTCTTGATTTCGTCATTAAACTTGTTGTCCGCCTGTAGTCGCGACTCCATAGCAAATAAAACTGAATTTATTTCGCAGTCAGCCTCGTCTTCTGACCAGTTGTTCAGCAGATCTAGCTTCTGTAGCGCATCCTTCAAGTCGGGTCGCCGAGAGAGGGCGTCCGCATGATTGGCAGCTCCTCGCTTGTAGACGATGTCCATATGTCGTTGGTAAGGCGCAAACACTTGCAGCCATCGTACTTGCCGCGTCGACAAATCGCGTTGGCGAAAGAAGTGCCGTAGTGTGTCATGGTCGGTGATGACCGTAAAGCCCGCCGCTCCATCAAGGTAGCATCGGAACTTGATGAGTGCATCACGAACCGCTAACAACTCTTGCTCATGTACCGGGTAGTGAACTTCGTGTTTGTTCATCTTGCGTGCATGGTACGCGACAGGTCGAAGTCCTGAGCCTTGATCTTGCAGCAGCACAGCTCCCACTGCAAATCCAGAAGCATCTGTATACAATGTGTAACGGGCGTCCGCAGATGTGTCCGGTATACTCAGTACAGGTGCTCGTACCATTGCGTCCTTTAATGCACGAAACGCCGCATCAGCACGAGGCGTCCACACAAACTCCGGTTGATTCTTCGTCAGGTCATGTAGTGGCGCCGCAATAGCCGCGAAGTTATGGATGAACTTGCGGTAATAGCCAGCAAGGCCGAGAAAACCTCGTACGTCCTTTACTGTCTTCGGCACGGGCCACTGTTGAACTGCTTCCACCTTCCGGGGGTCCAACTTGATCTGTCCTGCTTCGACGATATGGCCCAAAAACTCCACGCTAGTACCGCCGAACGAACACTTCGACAGCTTGATATGCAAGTGGTGTCGTTGCAACTCCCGTAGCACCAATCTGATGTGCTCGAGATGCTCTTCAGCTGTCTTGCTGTAGATCAGCACGTCGTCCAGGTATACCACGCAGAATTTGCCGAGATATGGGCTCAAAACACGGTTCATCATAGTCTGGAATCCAGCTGGGGCGTTTGTCAAGCCGAAAGGTAACACACAGTACTCGTAGAGTCCATAGTGTGTCCGGAACGCTGTTTTGTGGATGTCTTCCGGTTTAATTCGTACTTGATGGTAGCCTTTGTACAGGTCCAGAGTACTGAAAATAGTCGCACCATGCAATGAGTCCAATAATTCGTCGATACGAGGAAGCGGGGTCCGGTCTTTCTTCGTAAGGTCATTCAATTTACGGTAGTCCACACACATACGCAGAGTGCCGTCTTTCTTACGTACAAATAAAATCGGGGCGCCGTAGTTTGACTTGGACGGACGAATCCACCCTTTTGCCAACAATTCCTCCAGTTGTGACCGTACCTCCTGCAACTCCGCTGGTGACATACGGTACGTTCGTTCTTTGGGGGGTTCATCACTCTCCAGGTTGATCTCAAAGTCGAACTCGCGCTCCGGTGGCAGGTCAGTAGGCTCCGCGATGATGTCTGCAAACTCCATAAGGGACTCCTTGAGCTCCTCGGTCCACTCGGTCGACTGGTCCGTGCGCAGCTCAGCTACCGCATCGAACACCTCGCGTACCGCAACAGCAAACAGTTCCTCGCCGCGACTCTTCCTCAGTTCCTTCGCCATCTTAGCCGCGTCCAGGTGGTAAACCGTCGTAGGTACTGTATACTGTTCCGCTGTAGCAATGTGTTGTCCAGTCTTCCGGTGTTTAATAATTTTAGCAGTCCAGTCGATGTCAGGATTAACTGTTTCCAGCCAAGGTTGTCCGAGAATAATGTCGAATTTCTCCAGGTCTGTAACTATAGCGTCCAATTTATAGTCGAAAGCTCCTACGGTAAGTACTTCGCTCCTCAGCCGTTTGGTACTGGTACTCATACTGCCGTTCGCCAGTTTTATACGGTGTTTTCCTCCGGATACTGTAGGGCACTGATGCAATTGCACCCATTCGGTACTCGCAAAATTTTCGGTTGCACCAGAGTCCACCAGTATTTTACAGTGTCGTCCTCGCAATTCGCCAGTAATAGTCAGCAGTCGGGTACCACTCGGTGAAGATACGTTGCACAAACGCGATGTGGAGTCTTCGCCAGGTAGTCGGACGTTACGGTTGACATATTCATCAATTTGTTCGCCGAAGCTTTCGTACCGTAGTGGGTAGCGTACTGTCTCCGTCTCCAGATAACCCGTACTTCGTGCCTCCAATAATTTCTTCCAGGTTGTCCATAGTGCACGGTTCAAAGGGGTCTTCGCAGGTACAGTATTACGACGAGCGCGATACAGGTATACAGGACACCGGTTGTCTCCCGTCCGCTGAGTGCCGAGGTACCGTAGATTGCTCTCCTGTACCCGGTACCCAGTTTGCTCGAGTAATCGTCGTACTGCTGTTGTCTCCGGCGTCGCGTCCGTGTCGCCGCGCTTGCCTTCCGGAAACCAAAGCAGTCCGCTGTCTTCTACAGTCAGAAGCACTCGTCTTCCATCGGTTACTAGAACCTTCGAGTGCGTCCACTCAGGCTTCGGTGGGGTTCTCAGGTGCTGCGGTAGAAACCGTACGCCGGCGCCATCGTCAGCGTAGATCTGTGTCGCCCATCGAGTGGGGCCAACATCTTGTCTCGCACCTTCTATACCATCGTTCGTTGGACACGTAAACACAGAAGTCTCCGCTGGCAACTCATCCACCAGACGAAAATTTCTAAGTAGTCGAAACCACGGCTTACGCGACCATTTTGGGACCACAATAATTGCTCGTAGATGCGGATGCAATAACTTCTGTCGAAGGTAGTGGCCCAAAAATTCTTCAATTCGGTCATACGGGGCATTTAGCCAAATACGCCGATATTCTCCGAGATCCTGTTCCTGAAATGGGCGCGTCGGACAGCAAAAACTACCAGAAACTTGAGAATTCAGGCCGTCATTATCGCAAGCTCCGTCCAGGTCGCAGGGTCCGTATTTCTTCGTGTACTCGTGAAATAATTCGCGATGTACCATCCAGTCGCTGAAATCCTTGTGGAGGAAATCAGGCCTCAGTGTCGTTTGAGGATACGAGGGCTGTACTTCTGTAGTCTCGCGAGCCGTTTTAGGGGACAGTCCTTCACCCTGTCGCGCGCCGCGCGCGGCCGACTCACGTCTTAGTTTCCCGGCCGGGTCTTTCTGGGTCGATATTCAGAAATCTTCTTCTTCTTGCTCGGGCACGCGGACGCAACATGACCTTTCGCCCTGCAGATAAAGCAGCGACCTTCCTTCTTAAATCTCTCAAACTCCTCCTCGGTCAATCGCCGCGCCATCAACAGGTCGTCTTCTTGTTCTGTAGCCTCACCCTCAGCACTGCTGTAGTACTGCTCGTCGTCGTCGCCATCGTCGTCCATGATGTTTAGGCGCTCGCGACGGATCTCGCGGTGCACATCTGTCTCCCGCTCCGCAGCTTCAACAGCCAGAGCTGCCTGTACAGCTTCTGCCAGGGTCTTAGGGTTTTTCAGGGCAACCTCCTTTCGAATATGGGGTTTCAGTCCGCGCTGGAAGTCATGTACATTATCTTCCTCGTGGCGATGTGGTAACTCCAGTAGTTGCTCGCGGAAATAATTCGCGTACTTCTGTACTGTAGTCCGCTGTGTCGCGCGATCCAGATTGATACGAGCTTGCTTCGCCGGTGTACGTCCACAGAATTCGGTGATTAGTGCCGCCTCCATGTGCGTAATACCGGTAAAACCGCCGCCAATTTCGTCGTGCGTACTCGCCACTTGCGCGTACCACCACTTGGATACGGGTCCGTGAAAATAGCCAGATGCCCAGTACACGCTACGAGGTTCCTCCGGGTTTACATTGTGATATTTCAGGTAACCCCGTGCATGACGAAACCAGTTCCGTAGCTCGTCGATATTCGTAGTCGATAGCTTCTCGATCTTCGCTGGTTTCACATCGCTCGGCATGAGCCCAGGCATGTCGCTGGTCCGGGCAGAACGAAGCTGGTCTCGCATCTGCTGCTCTACAACTCGGCTCCGGTTCACTCGGTCGTCGAAATGACTGAAGCCTTGTCGCACGTACTCGTCCAAGCGGCGAATCTCCGCCGTTGCCGCCGTTGTAGCTTGCGCTACATCTTGCATCCTCGCTTGCTCCGTCGACATAGTCTCGACTCGGTCGGCTAGTCGTTGAAGCATGCTCATCATGGTTGCGAGGGTCGGTTGCGTGCCCTCTTGACCTCCTTCGAGCGGAATCGGCTGTGCTTCGCCGGCAGTGGCCGCTACCGGAAAGCTTCCGCTGTCCTCAGGTGGCGTCTCTCCTGGTGTAGCCATCTTTACGTCGCTTACCGCTGTCTAAGCTCCGAAACCAAGTGTTAGGCTCTAGCTTAAGCCTGTTCTTTAGGCCCTTTAGGATGCAGCGGAAGGATTTAGAAAGTATGGCCAATCTCTTCTGGTTACAGGGGTTCCTGGGTTATAGTTCTGTCTCTGAATTCTGCCTAGTAGACTAGTCCGAGGCGGTATTTATACCCGCCGAGGTCATAGTCATACCTGTGCTATGTTAGCCGGGTGTCATGGGATACCCGTGCTGTGTTAGCCACGTAAGGCTTGAGTCAGAGAACTCTAGAGAATTCCAGAACAGTCCTCGGCCTTATACTACTAATATTTACGCCCGCAATACTAATATGTACAGCGACTCCGCGGATGCGTAGTCGTACTACCTTTGCGGGGTTATACCTGCTAGTATAGCAGAACATTATGGCTATAGGGAAATGGAGTATAACAGGCCGCGATATCGAACAAGCTGGCGACTTGCATGGGGCCTTCCTCATTCCGCATAAAACCCGCTTGCCAACGGCGGATTATCCCTTTAGCTTGGCAGACGTCTTGCAAGCGTTGGGAAATTACGGTCATAAGGAGTTTCATAGCGGCACCCATAATCGAAATACCCCTTTAATTGTCCATAACGGTCGCGTCGCCTTTCTTGGGCACCGATACTATGGCCGAGCTACGCCACTGCTGGGGGATATAGTTCTTAGTCCATATCCCGTTAATTAGGGCCAGCAACGCCTTGCCATAATGGCTATTTGGGGCGTATATCGCCAATTTTAAAGCCTCTGCAGTGATCCCATCCTGCCCCCATCCTGGGCCTTATAATTTTTTAATGCCTAAGAGCCTTGACTAGTTCCTCCCAGGTTATATGCCCATTAATCCCGTTTAGTGCGGGGGCAATGGGTGGCGATGTACCGTGGCGGTGTTCCCACGCCGCACGGTACATCGCAACCCGGGGGTGGGGGTGGGGGTCACGCAGCAGCTCCCGATAGTGCCGCGCCCAGCACGCATTGATTTCGCCTGGCTCGGTATGAAGTACCCCCGAGACCGGATCGCGTAATTGCTGGTCGTTCGCGCCCTCGAATGATTCCTGCCCCTTGCGGAGAGGGCGCGCCCACTTCCAGAACTCCCGTCTCCCACCACCCTTCTTAAAATCCTGAACCGCTTTTAGCACGGCCCGCTCCCTCTGGCGGCGGCGGTTATTACGTACTAGTGTCCGGACCCTATGCCGTGCAGCAGCATAATGTGCCGACGCTAGAGCGGCATCCCGAGTGATAGAGGCGGAGTAACCACGACAAAAGCGCTAGCGGATCTGTTGCCAGTATGCGATATTTATCACATATATATGTACGAGTATCCATTACGGGTACCCGCACATAATGATACCGCTATTCCGTATATCATACGGGATCCGCATACGAGTACAACCGATGATACTCGTACTTGTCGCTTACACTCCTACCCCTCTCAAAGAATCCGAATCGTCCCCTTCCACGCGCGAAGTTCATACATTATCATCCGTACACTATGGTGAATGGCACCACAATGCGGAATCGAACCTGCGCGCTTCCGGGTCAGGCTCCGAAACCAAATGATAGAGGCGGAGTAACCACGACAAAAGCGCTAGCGGATCTGTTGCCAGTATGCGATATTTATCACATATATATGTACGAGTATCCATTACGGGTACCCGCACATAATGATACCGCTATTCCGTATATCATACGGGATCCGCATACGAGTACAACCGATGATACTCGTACTTGTCGCTTACACCGAGGGCCCCTAGTCCCCCGGCACGCCATAAAGGCCATGCGCCGACGATTAATCGCACCTAGGATAGACCGTTGCAGCGGCGGCCCTAGGTCACGACGCCTGGGCTTGGTGACAGCCCCTACCCACGCGCCGCCGACCATATTGCCTGAATAAAGTGGTCGGCGCCGGTGTCTAGGGATCCC
Organism: Tetraselmis striata; assembly: GCA_006384855.1. Taxonomy (NCBI): domain Eukaryota; kingdom Viridiplantae; phylum Chlorophyta; class Chlorodendrophyceae; order Chlorodendrales; family Chlorodendraceae; genus Tetraselmis; species Tetraselmis striata. The sequence goes on from VCJN01000858.1 coordinate 81,056, forward strand.
CCCCCTCCCGAGGGCCCGCCGTTTACAGGTGGGTCATCTAGAGGGGTGAGCACCGCGAACGGATTAGCGGTGACAAAATCGTGGAACGGCTTGGGCCATTCAGAGGGAGAGTCACCGTGGGCCGGTTTGGGAATGGACCTTGCAGACAGGCGTTCATGCAGGGGAGGTGGACAGGCATCCTCACGGATGGCGCCCATGGGGAAAGAAGATAGGACAGGGAAGTGATCGGAGGTGTCCCAAGAGTAGTCCACCCATGCCGAGGGCGAGAGAGGGGGGGGAGGGCCTATGGTGGCAGGCCATGCGATGAAGTGGTCGAGAACGCGGCAGCTGCCCCTCCGACAAGTACCCAGTTCGCGCGCCGATGCGTCCCGCGGCCACATGGGCTCACCGCCGGGAAGGCACCGCCAACGCCTGAGTAGAGCCGTCAACTCCCTTTCATCCATGTTCCAATCCCCCCCCACCACGATCATATCCCTCGGATAACTCGTACGAAGCCGCGCCAACTCTTCGCGCAGGCGGTCCCGATACGGTTCCCCCTGTGAGCCGGTGGGCAAATAGGCCGAGATGAATATAGTGGCCGCGGAGTCACTGCAACCTCCCCCCACCCGGACACAGGTCCAACATGGGTGGGGCGCGCCGACTGCCCGCGCCCGGTACGGCGACCGGACTAACACACAACACCCACGTTCCGATGCAACGCGGTCCCCGAACGAATAGTAGTCAGAGTACCCTGCTATCTACATCATTGGTAGTCGTTATATTACATCAGGGCTTTCACAAAGCGCACTACAACAGAACTAACAGCAACTATGAAAGGTTGCCAGCAAAAGAGAGACATAAGCCTGAAACCAAGGTCGAGCAGGAGGACATGGAGCCAAGAACCAAGAAGGAGCCAAGGAACCACAAAGTCACTTAGCTGCCAGGAACTTCAGGAACCCTCGCCCCGGGGTAGGCTGTCAGGCGCGGCGAGGACGCTTGCAGCCAATGACCCGGGTCATAGGAACACATGCCAACGAACGACGCGGCGCCGGCGCAGGAGCACCATCACCAGCACCAGCACCAGCACCATCACCATCTACATCATTGGTATTACTCGTATGAATTACAGAAGGCCGATTTCAAATTACTTGATAATCTCGGCGAGTACTGGCACCGGTCGATATATTTATTACATTACGAGTAGCGACCATAGCTATCCTTAGCTAGTCTATACACAAGCCTCATGAAATCTTTGACGGTCATACGACCGAGTATGCCTGTGAGTAACTATCCGAAGTAACTATCCTAGCTCTTATCCGAACCCGTATATCATGAGAATCAATGCTTTCTTGATTCGCAAGTGCGGGGGATTCAGCACTCGTTCAAAACATTATATCGAGATGATATCGCTACGAAAACATTTGTGCCCCCGTCTGGTAATGGTATTTATATTGCCTCTGTATAACCTTGTGCATGAGACCTGCTACTCTCACTGAGCGTTCAAACTTCGACAGCATGATGCGTTGGGTCAACAGCACGGCAAGATACGATCCCGCTCTTGCTGTCTTGTGCGCAACTACATAAATTCTTCACATACTTGTTTCCCGATGAGTCGCGCATGATTATGGATCGCACGCACTCTACGAGTCCACCAATTCCCCCCCCCCCCCCCCCCCCCCGGGACAATATGCTGCCTTGTAATGATTCGTGCAGATTGTATGAGACATCTTCAAGTTTTGTACCCAATAGTACAAAACCCATTCCCAGACATCCTGCACTTTATTGGGCGGCCCAGCATCATCCACGATATTCTAGCCAGGGCGTGTGTATTATGACTGACTTACTGGTTACCATTGGGCATATTTTCTATTTATTTTTTATTTTTTTGGGGGAGGGGGGGGGGGGGGGGGGGGCATTTGGACAGTGCCTCGTTTTCTTTTGCGGCTGTGTAATGAAAGATTTGGGAGAGGTTACTCAGCACTTGGGTACAGCGCACCATGTGTCAATCTCTACCGATACTGCCTGTTACCAATAATCCGTATCCGTATACGGAAGTAGGATAAAATTAACACTATGGCGGAAGCAGCAAGTAGCGCTTCAAAGCAGCGCACTGCGCGACGGGAACTTGTAGAGCAACCACCTCTGCTACATTGCAGGCTCAGCGGTCGTAGTGAAGAGATCGATACTACGCATGACTGTGATACAGAGGCTGCTGGATATGTGCCCCTAATATAACGCACCAAACTTGCTGCACGTGGTCATGTGCATGTATTGCATATGCTGCTGGAAAGGCGCCGCTGCTATTAAGGGACTTCACCCTCGCGCTGGCGCTCACCAGGAGCCTGCTCAGCAATGCCGGCCTGATGGCAAGAATCGGGCTATCAGCTAAAAGCTAGAGGAAGACTAGCAGATGACAAAATTGAGCTGGCCTGATAGTCAATGCATTGCGGTACATGTTCATGCCACGTGCGTCGGTGAAAACCCAATTGGCACTGGCGATGGGCAATCATAGCCCGGATTATGCGCCACTTTGACGAGTCTGGAATTGGCTATGCGTCGCTGCCAAACAGCAATCCTGGTCGCTTTCTTCTAGAGGCCATACATACCATACGCCTTGCCTCAGCTGGCGGTATACTATCTGTCTATATACCTACGGTTGTTATCTGCGGTGCACAGATAGAGGCAGTGTGTCACGCAAGAAGCGCATGGTGCCAGGCCCGCCGGGCGTGTGGGAGGGCAAGCCGACAAGGCGCCGAGCAGTCGCAAGGCTCTCTGCGTCCGCCACCTCCGCCCACACTGTGTGGCTGGTGCCCCAGTCCGTTGCAGGGCGGTCCGACAGGTAGATGAAAAAGTCGGGGCCAGGCCCCCCTGCAGCACAACCACCATCAACAGCAGGGCAGGGGGGCATGAGGGAAGGGCGAGGAAGGGGGGAGGAATGAATTTCAGCCAGCGCCACCAGGATGGTAGGCTGGATAAGCAACCAGCATCGTGGTTCTTGTGTGCGCACAAAATGACAACCTTTTGGAATATGTAACAAAGGCCTCTGCAGGCATAAATATAGATATTGGCATCTGGGGTGGGAAACTGGGGCAGGGGCATCCGAGGCAGGCGTAGACGCACCTCCAGCCCATCCAACGTCTCCGCTCTGCATGGGGCGCGGCCCAGGAGTGGTGATGTTGTTGGCTGGGATCACGGCCCGCAGGACGCCTTGCAGCAATAAGCCCGGCTCGGCCCTGCAGGTGTGCCCAGGCCCGCGGGAAGACTGGCTCAATGCATGATTGGCGGGGGCCCTTGAGCGTAACGCAACCAGACTGCTTGCTAGCGGCAGCACCGCCTCATAAAACGTTGTGTGGATGGGTGTATTGATGGATTTATTAATGGCGAACTGTCCGGCTGGGCATTTGCTGGCAGGGAGTGGAGAGCACGGCATACACTGCTAGCAAGAAGAGGGAGAGGGGTGCACCGGTAAAATTTGCAGTCCACGCAGAGTTCGTCGCCGAGGTCGGCCAGCTGGCGCACATAGGTCACTGACTCCCAGCTCCATTCGGGGCGCAGAGCAAGCCGGATGTCTCCGGCGGGCGAGGCCAGTGTAACTGTGGCAAGGACTGTGTCTGGCAGCGGCAGCGGGGCGCTGGGTGGCCAGAAGGCGCGCCGCAGGGTTCCACTCACCCAGGGGACGCTGGGGCCCGAGGCTCTGGCAGCTGGTGCCACTGGGTTGTCCTGCCGCTTCAGCCAGCACTGCCCCGCACAGGGCGCCGTGCCCCCCAGCGGGCAAAACACCCAGACATTGCACCCACGCTGCGCCAGACACGCCTCACAGCACTCGCGTGGGCTGCCAGTACGTAGCCCGCGCCCATCAGAGCTCCAGCCGGGCGTCACAACCGACCCGTCCAGCTCCACCTGGGGGGTGCCCTCGCCTTCCGGCCCATTGCAGCTGGCCTCTGGCAGCCGGGGCTGAGCCGACGCCAGCTGAGGTGCCACCGGTGGCGGTGCGGGCTTGATATGCTGCCGGATCCCCTGGCGCCCAGCTGAGGAGCGCCAGATGGGGGCAGTGGCTAAGAAAGTCCAGATGCCCACGGCCAACACAACCGACACCAGCAGTGCCTTCACCACTGCAGGCGTGCTACTGCCCGTGCCTGCCCGCCCCCGTTGTCTCATGGCCATCTCTCGAGTTGGCAACAGCAGCGAGTGACCACAGAGGGACGGTGCCTCCCCTGGCAGTGCGGAGGACACTCAACTGCTGCATAACAGGGAAGAGAATGGAGGGTGACAGCCCCAGGGGGGGGGGGGGGGGGCATAAGTGATGGGAGTGAGCCTAAGCCCCCATCGCATGATGGAGGATGGGGATTTCAATGCGAGCTGCTCCAGGCGTGACAGCGCCCTCACCTGCTCGATCCGCTAAAAACCGCAGCTTCCAACTTGCGGCACTCTGGCGGGAAGGAGGACGCGTTGGCGCGCGCGCACTTGGCGCAGAACCGTCGCGTGTAGAAGAGGCCGCAGGCGCGGCGGAGGCACACCGGCGCGCCGCACTGGCTGCACACCGCGCCTACCTGCAGCGGCAGCGGCGCGCCGCCGCTGGTCCGCTGCTCTGCGAACGGGTCGGCCCGGAGGAGGGCCACTTCGAGGAACGCCACGCGCGTCGGGCCGTTGCCGTCCGGGAGCTGTCGGCCGCGCGCGGCGTAGTGCAGCGCCGAGCCACAGCACGCGCAGGTCGCCGTCTGCAGCTGAGCGGCGCCGCTGCTGCTAGCCTCCCGCCGGCTTACCGCCGGATATGGCGGTGCCGCGCTGGTTCCTGACGCATTCGGTGTGGCAGGCGGGCGGCTTGGGTCGGCCATGGCCCCGATAAATGCTGTTATTCAGGCGGCGGTCGTTGGCGTTTTTCCCATGCTGCGGATCGGAGGCGGCAGCGGCGCGCTGTCATCCGCCGGCGCGGTTGCTGCGGCCTGTTGATGAGACGCGAGCGAGCGCACCGCGGAATGCGATGGTTTCGGAGCATACTAGCTCAGAACGGAGCCACCGAATCGCGGGTCGGAATGGTAAAGTCCTGTAAGATCCTGCAAGATCCTGTAAAAATCCTTAACGTATGTTAGACAGAGTGCGAGTCACGTTGCCAGAAGCGAGTGTCCACCGAGAGTTGTACCGAGGTACCAAAGCGTTCTCCATAGTCGCGACTCGGTCGACCGTATGAGGTCCCCAGATGCGATCGACGTACCGGAATATACGAGGATTGATCATCCAATCGGAAAAATCCTTCTCGCGCGAAAGCTTGTCCGCCCATGCGTTCGCTGCAGACCGAATGTACCATACTCGTAAACGAATATCGTGTAGTACATCCAGCAAATACCATTGCTTGCGAAGTTCCGCCATAAGTACCGGTGACCGAGTAGTCAAATCGGACAGGATATGCACCACCGCCTGCTGATTGTCCTCGTACAAAAGTATGCGGCGCCCCATCAGCCGTGGCAAATATGACTGTTTGATTGGCGAGACGTACCGCTTTGAACTCCTTGTACGTTATATGACGTCGACGATCCTCCTCGTACCAATATCCGCGTGCCTCCGTAGTTTCGCACAATACCGCACCCCAACCGTACTGGCTGGAGTCCGTGTGCAGATAGGCTGTCTCCACCGGGCGCAAAATCGGTGCGCCGTTGTGACGCGTGGGAACATCGCGCCACCACTCCAAATCGCGAATCAGCACACGCGTCAGAACGACCTTGCCACTCGGAGAGGAGCATCGGCCCAGGACGGTGTGCACCTCGCGGAGGTAGAAACGCGCCGGAGGCATCGCGCGGTAGAGGAACTAGCCCTGCCCGGCGAGAGACGCAAGCAGTTTGGCCGGCGCGTGGCGGCGCCGGCGCGTAGCGATGCACATGAAGTCGCGGGCCAGGTTGGAGAGCCGACGCAGTTTCGCCGCTGGGGCGCGGAACTGCATAGTGACCAGGTCCAAGTCCATGCCTAAGTGCTGCAGCTGCTGGGTGGGCTCGGGGTGCGCCTTGGTGGGGTGCTTGGCCAGGCCCAGGCGCCCCCAGACTCGCTCGACCTCGGCCCGTAGGCGTAGAGCCAGCTGGCGCGAAGGTGCCAGAAACATGAAGTCGTCGATGAACGGTAGGAGGCAAACGCCGCGCGCCTTGCGGCGACGCATGCGTCGACGGAAGGGCCGGCCGTAGCTGTTGTAGGTCGCGAAGTCTGGTTGACGCAGCTAGCGCACCATGAGCGCCATCAGAGTGCAGAAGTAGTAAGGGCTTAGCGACCAACCCATGGGGAGGGCCGCGAAGCGCCACAGGGTGCCACGTACGTTGATTGCAAAGTAGTCGCGGACGTCCTCCCGCAAGCCCAGGGCGTAGTAGCCGTCCTGCAGGTCGTAGGAAAACGCCCCGTCTCCGCGTTTCGCCAGGTACCGCAGGCGACGCAGAGTTTTGAATCGCATGGAATAGACCGCGCAGTAAGAGTTCAGATGGCGCAGGTATATTACAAGGCGCCACTGGTGGCAGCCCGGCTTTGGTACTAGGAAGACTCGCGACACGTAGTGCTCGCGCACGCCAGGTTCTAGCGCGCCGATTGTTACTAGTTGCTGGCTCTCCCGCTCCCACCACTCGAGCTGCTAAGGCGTAGCGTCCTGTAGAGAGACGCCCCGGTGGAAAGGCGTGGGCGCCGCGCCAGAGAAAGGCAGCGGCACCCCCTTGCGAACCCACCGGAGCACGCGCCCGCTCGCTCCGATTCGCCGCCACTCCCGCCAGTTCTGCCGCGCGCACGCGACGGCGCAGAAACGTGGAGGGGCGTGGTAACGAAGCGGAACGGCAGGCCGCACCGTCAGGCCTTGCCCTTGCCCTTGCCCTTGTCGGCGTCGTCGGTTGTGGGGCGGAAGTCTGGGCGTGGGCGGCGTCCGGAGGGCCGGCGCCGTCGCGCTCTGGATGGTGGCTCGTCGTCGTTGTCCTCCTTCTCGTTGGGGTCTGGTCCCACGCCGAGCGCTGTTGTACGGCTGCCTTTGCCGCCGCCGTGACGCTGTACTCGGCCTCGCGGCGCAAAAGCTCGTCGCTGAGCTGCGCCACTGCTTCCGAACCATAGTCCGCGAAACCGGGCTTGAGGTGGCTGCGGCGAACCACCTGTGCGACTGTCTTGGTCCGCGCATCCGCATCGTTCGACGCGTTGAGGCGGATAAACGCCAGGAAGTCGCGCCGGTGTTTATTTGAGACGTCGTAGGCCGCCACGCCCGCTTCATCAAGGAGGCGAAGGTCCTCCTCACCAGGGGGCTGCGCCGCGCTTGCCGCTGTCTTAATCGACGCGAGCGCCTCGCAGAGAGCCGCGTGGGCCACCGCATCGTAGAAGCCAAAGCAGTATAGAGAGCGCTACTGATCCAAAGTAACCCAATGCAGACGCGCGATGAGCTGGCGGTGCGTCTCGTCAGATGAGATGTCGTACGGCTGGGGAATCGGAGAGAGGCCGGGGCTGGGCTGGACGGAAAAGCCGGGGCCACTTAAATGAGCCCACTCCTCCCAGACTAGGGAAGAGGCAGCGGCACTAGGGCCACCACGGTGGGGTTTGGGGCACGGAAGCCTGCTCTGCGCGAGCCGGTGCGTCGTGCTGGGAGCTCGCCGCGGCAGCGCTACTAGCGGGCGCGCGGGGCTCGGCAGGGAATAGAACCACTAGGCCGTTGAAGATCACTTCGTAGGGCTTCCAGAAGCTCCGCAAGCCCCGCGAAACCGGCATACAGCGCGGCGATGCGGTCTTCGGCTAGGCCACTAGGCGCGTCACCGGAGTTGTCAGGCATATTGAGCCCTGACAATGCCGTGCGCAGGGCGTCGTGCTAGCTCAGGCGGAAAATATCGACAAGGATCGCTTCCCCTCGCGGCACAGGTGCCGCGCGATTGTTGGGGCGTGAAGCGCAACAGCAAAAGGGATGAGCTCTATGGTCTAGACAATTGGCTAAGTAGTAGCTGCAGGTAGGCAGGGAAACAGGTCGGGAGGTGGTGCGGTCGCGAGTCCGCTGCTCACTGTCCCATCCTGGAAGATTCTAGACAGAGCCGATGACTGGCTACTGTGCTATGTTTTCCAGGTGGTAGTCGGTTGACCGCACAACTCGGTCCGTCGTCTGACTAAACTCAGTTAAGTACTTAAAAACGATAAACTTTACATTATGATGCAGGGCCTGCAATTAAAAAAAGAGTAGAAACAATAGAAAATGATATAGTATAATAGAAATGAGTTGACGATAGTTTGAATTATTTAGAAAGCAAACTGCTAAATATATCCGATTCATGCTGCGAATCGGTTTTGGAAAGCAATAAGTACAGTGCTTGAGACTGTATTGCCCATTTCTTCATGACAAGTAAAGGTGCATTCGAAAAAGGCCGAAAACCGAGCCCAAATGGTACAATATCCGGGCTCGGTTTTGGCCAAAAAATATTGGTACAATATCCGAGCCCGCGTGGTCGGCGGTATTAGGGTTTTAAAAACTTCGTAAAGAACACATCCCTCATCCGCTTCCGTTCTTGCCACCGCCCGTACCGTGTAACAAAGCATGATCAATCACGCCGCCTCAATCACGTCGCCGAGCACATAACACTCGCATATCTACCGGCGGGCGGGGCGGCTAGCCAATGCACGCAGGCGCGTGCAAGTAGTACTGAGCATTGTTTTGGTGCGCGCGGGCAAGATTGTGCTCCAGATTGTCCCTACTCGTCGCATGCCGGCGGGTGTGGTATGTCTGCGCGGGCGCGGCGGCGAGCAACCCTGCGCACGCCCTCACATGGCGCAATCGCGCGCACTCACGCACTTGCTACCACGGAGTATACTACCCGCGTCAGAAAAGGCCAGAATACGAGCATAAATGTATTGTACCTCGAGCTTGTAGTTTTGCGCCTGTTTTTCTAGCCAATTCACGATGCCCGATTAGGGTTCAGTGTACTGCCTTAATGTACTATAGCGACCGCAGATTATGCGGCTTTATACGGCACGGAAAATGCACGACGACTCATGCAACGAACTGCAGCCACCTTCCCACGGCGACCCACCAACACTCCCTGCCACGCCACTCGGTGGCGGCACGTCGTACATCATCACGCTAGCCTCCTCGGGAAGCTCGGCCACCACACCCGTGTGACCGAGCCGTACCTTCGCCGGTCCATGCGGAACGTCGCTTGGGGGGTTAAGCCGCTATATGGGTAGATGGAGGACCCCCCAAATGCTCGGCGGCGGCGGCGGAGGCCTATTCCGCATGCCGAAGGCCCGGGCACGGGTCCTACAATTGTACCATTGTCAGAGCTAGCCGCGCCAACGTGGCGGTCCTCGCGGCGGGTGCGGGGGCAGCCACCCGCTTTGTATGCCCCAAATGGGGACGGTGTGATGCAGAGTCGGATGCGGAAATATGCGGTACATCCCGGGAGCCAATTAGTGTCCCGATGCCAACCGTGCATGCCCGTCCTCAACACCTCCGGAACGCACATCACCATCGCAGCCCCCTACACTGTGAGATTCAGATGTGACATACGGGTGACGAAGCACTACCGTACCGGTACCACTATTATCCGTGAAAGCTGCTGCTGGTGGCGGCATGTCCATCCAGTTACGTGCGAGTACATCCGGCGTTATTGCCGGCGGGCGATAAATCCTTTTTGTAATCATTCTGGTAGTCGTACATGACGTGTGATGTGTTACATGGCACTGGAGTATAAGGTGCGAGGTTGTCCGTGTAGTACCGGGTAGTACGCGATATATTTATTAAGCCGGTACCGGGTATCTAGTACGAACCCGGGCGCGATGACGAGTCGTCCTGTGGATAACTACGACTATTAGTACATGGGAGCGCGAATCGCAGCCGTACTATTCGGCTAGGGGCCTGCCCGCCGTCCGATCAAAGGTCATCAGACGGGCGGTTTGGCTGCCATGTTTTGCCAAAGAGTGCTCACGTTACATAAATATTCGCGAGGGGGAGGGCGGGGACAGGCAGCGGTTTGCCGAAGAATGTTTGAATTACAATATTCGCGACAGCTGCCATCGGGGAATGTGGCCCGGGGGGGGGGGGGGGGGGGGGGGGGGGCGGGCGGGCGTGGTCCCCCCGCCGCCCCGCACACCCCCCCCCCCCCCCCCCCGCCGCCCGCCGCTCCCGCCGGGGGAGTGAGGGGAGGGGGGTAAGGGGGCGGGGGCTACTGCTTGTTCTTGTTCTTGCGTGCCCGGGGGACCCTCCGCTTCGACGATCTCGCTGCCTCCGCCTCCGCCTCCGCCTCCGCCACCGCCTCCGCCTGCGCCTCCGACTCCGCCTCCGACTCCGCGACCGTCAGTTTCTTACCTCGGCGCTTCTTCACTGGCCTCTTCCGCTTCTTGTCATCCGTAAGTGTCTTCACCACCCCGGGAGGCTGTGCCGTCGACGACGCCGCCATGAGCTTCCTTACCTTGGCGTCGGGACGCCCCCTGTGCCCAGACGCCCACAACAAGCCACAATTGTTTCGCCTTTAAGCGGCTGAGGATGCGGCCTCCTCGGCCACCACGAGTTGCGCCGCTGGCACTGTGGAAGCCTTGGCGTTGAGGTGGGCCTTACGGCGCTCCCGGACGAACCTGCGCGCGGCACAAGTTAGCCACGAGTGGGTGCGTGCTAATGTGGAGGATGGAGTGTTTTGTTGCGCGCCCACCTTGTCACGCGTTTCCTCATGTCTTTCTCGTCCTCCTCAATGCCGGCGGCGCGGACACGCGAGACAACAAGGCTCGCCGCCCACTTTTGCCCGGGGGGGCGAGGTCTGCCATGGCGCTGTGAGCGGTGAAGGGGGGGGGGGGGGGCGGCCGAGGTGGAGAAACTAACACCCAGTCGACGACCGCCTTCCGCAGCAGTCAACGACACATCGGAGGCGAGGAGCAGCGCGCCACTACTATTTATATGCACGTATTGTCAAGAGCTAGTCGGTGCGGCATTGTGTCGGTGTAATTTCGCAATGTTTATTGTTGAAGCAGCACGGCGTAATGAATACGGCGAGTGAATCCGGGATAATATGTGCGGTAGGGCGCGCGTATATGTGCGCGACGAATGTGCGCGCGCAGCGTTGTGCGGCGGTGTGCGGCGGTGTGCACCGATGTTAATATAGTGTGAATATTATATCGGCCGTAGACGATCGGGTCTGGCAGCACCGCCCGTGCTTGTAAATAAGCGACAATGGATCTAGTCTCCCGCTAGTCTGTGCACCGCCAGTGCACTCCGCAAGCCTCGCCTCCATCCGCGTCGGAACCGGTAGTAAGTGTTGTTGTGTGCGCACATCGTGACAACATTACACGGTGGCAATTGCAATTATTAGCGGTGGATAATGTGAAGGCGTTTTCGAAATCGACAGAGAATGAGGCGGTGCTGGCGGAGTGCATTGGCGGTGCATAGAATAGCGTGTTGCTGGGGTTTTGGCTGCATCGGACGCCGTATTCCCACCCATCCGGCACGGAATGTCCGGTTTTCACACATTTGTGTGTTAATATAGTGTGAATATTACGCGTCTTTTACGCCGGGTGGATGGGCATCCGGCGTCCGATGCACCCCAATTATTTGCAGCACGCTACTCTACGCACCCCCAACGCACTCCGCAAGCCCCGCCTCCATCCGCGTCGGATCCGGTAGTAAGTGTTGTTGTGTGCGCACATCGTGACAACATTACACGGTGGCAATTGCAATTAGCGGTGGATAATGTGAAGGCGTTTTCGAAATCGACAGAGAACGAGGCGGTGCTGGCGGAGTGCATTCGCGGTGCATAGAATAGCGTGTTGCTGGGGTTTTGGCTGCATCGGACGCCGTATTCCCACCCATCCGGCACGGAATGTCCGGTTTTCACACATTTGCGTGTGAATAGATATAGTGTGAATATTACGTACGCGTCTTTTACGCTGGGTGGATGGGCATCCGGCGTCCGATGCACCCCGAATCTCACCAACACGCTACTCTACGCACCCCCAACGCACTCCGCCAGCCCCGCCTCTTTCCGCGCAGGTCCTACGTTCCATTGTATGTATATACATACGTACATGTACTGCTCCGAAACCAGCCCAAACTTAATGAGTGCACAAGTGTAAATGTATGGGGGTTGGGGGGGGGGGGGGGGGGGGGGGGCATCCACTCACTCATACCCCGGCGATGCATGACAGATATTACATGCCGTGGCGGGTCGGCGGGCCGACCCGGCGGGGGGTGGGGGAGGGGGGGGGGGGGGGGGGTTTATTCAACTACACCTGCGACAGTGTCGTTTCGTGGAGCAGTATATGTGCCCGGCCTCATTTATACCGCCCCCTACCTGCGCTGCATGGTCCACCCCTACGAATTACTTAGCACAAACCGCCATTACTTAATAGGAACCTAGCACAGACAGGCTTATATGCCCGCTTTGCCGATCAACTTCTACGCACTTTCCGTCCCTCAACCGCCGGACATGGGGGTTAAGCCGCCAGCCTCGGCAGTTGCTTAGCCAGACTTGGCATCCCGTACCGTTTCCATGGCTTCGCAGCTCTGCCGCCGGCACACGCCGAGTTCGGCGCTTGCTGCCGCGGGGTTGCGCACGCATGCACGCACGGTAATACGCCGCCGACGCCGCCACGCTTACTTCCACCACCTTCGCCAGCCGCAGCTTCGCACGCCGTTCCGCCGACATACGAAACGCACAAATCCCCCCCCCCCCCCCCCCCCCCCCGTCCCCGCGTCATGTATAATATATTCGAGGCGACTATGCGGGGCGCAGCACACGCCGCGGCGTGGGTCGGCGGAGCGGCAGGCGGCGGGAGCCCTAATGGCCGGGCAGTATCCAAACCCACACAGGCACCGCCGCTCACCTCCGACGCGGATGAACCGCCTCCCAAAGGAAACATGCCGGTTGGTGGTAAGCCCAGCAGGCGTGGGGTGCCGGCGCCGGTACTGGTGCGACGGAGCTGTCGCGTCAGGAACCGCACCGCATGTGGAGCAACACATGGCGGTGCCGGCCCCACCTATATCTAGGGCCACCTCCTCACAACACCCCGCCACGACGGCGTCGGCCACCGCCGACGGCGCCGTTGCGGGGGGGGACGCCATGCCAGGCGACGATGATGCGCCTGGTGCGCCGCGTCAGGAGGCGGAGGAGGCCGTGGTCGAGGCGACTGATGGGGCTGAGGGGGTTGTCGAGGCGAGCGAGGCTGCGCTCGCGCCACCCGCCCCGCAGCCACCTGCGGGACATGCCGACTTGCTCGTCGCCATGTTGACCGGAGCACTACGAGCAGTGGCGGGAGGCGGCCACATGCACTATCATGTGCGTGTCCTGGCCGGACGCCCGTCATGCGTGGACTGCGGCCAACGGACGGACTGGGAGTGTTGCTGCGACGGCACCCCGGCTTTGTGCGGCCCCAAGTACCCATGCATGGCGACCCATCAGCGGGCAGTCCCCTGCCCGACCACGGCCACGGTGAAGGCGGAGTTCCGCCATGTCAGGGACGCGTTCCACGACGCGACTCGCGCCGCCGTGTGTGAGGCTTCCGAGAAGGCACGCGCGGCAAGTAGGGTGCGCAGGGTGAAAAGGCGGCGGACGGCCCAGGAGCTGAAGGAGAGCGAGACATGCCGTCAGTGAGGTCGGGCGCAATGTCATTGGGTGGGGCACACGGACGTGTAACACTTGCACTTTGCGCGTACTGCTGGGTTACATCCAAGCGGTGTCACACTATGCAACCGGAAAGGCTGCGTTGCTACTGCAAACGATGCTACGCCTCACTCGGTAGCAACCGCTGCCCCGCCTATCCCACAGCCGCTGCCCCCCCCTCCCCCCCCCCCCCCCCCCCCCCACCCCCCCACCTCGCGCACCGTCCTGCGACCTCGCGTGGATCCCCGCCACCAGCAGCTTGCACTTGCACTTTGCGCGTACTGCTGGGTTACATCCAGGCGGCGTCACACTATGCAACCGGAAAGGCTACGTTGCTATTGCAAACGATGCGACGCCTCACTCTGTAGCAACCGCTGCCGCGCCTATCCCACAGCCGCTGCCCCCCCCCCCCCCCCCACCCCGCGGGATCCCCGCCATCAGCAGCTTGCACTTGCACTTTGCGCGTACTGCTGGGTTACATCCAGGCGGCGTCACACCGGAAAGGCGGCGTTGCGACTGCAAACGATGCTACGCCTCACTCGGTAGCAACCGCTGCCCCGCCCATCCCACTCGCGTTGGCGCCGCGCTGCCCCGGCCGCCGCGCCTTGGCGCCGCGCTGCCCCGGCCGCCGCGCCTTGGCGCCGCGCTGGGTATCGAGTCCTCCCCTCCCTAGTGAGCGCGTCCACCTGCGCCTTGCGCTCGGGGCCGTCCTCCTCCGTCACCACATTCTGCAACCCCCACCGCGTGACGAACCACGCAGCTCCTGCAGGCGCTTGTACATGTGCCCAAGCACCGCCAGTCGTGACACCGAACGCACCACCGCTGGGGACGCGAGCTCCTTTTCGGGCATGATCGCCTTCACCCGGGCCTCCTCGAACAGTGGACCGGCGTTAAGAATGGAAAACGTTTCCATGTGGTGCAAGCAGTCCTCCATGACCCAGCCGGACTGCACCGTCACCTTGCTTGACCCTGCAGTCATGGAGGGGAATGCCGTCACACCCACGCCCACGCCCACGCCCGGGGGGGGGGGGGGGGGTTACCTTTCGATTCTTGGACACTGCAAACGAAGGGCGCAACCCGCGTCCAAGCAAAGTTGCTGGGTATCGGGACTAAAGCCTGGCGCCGGTCTTCCTGCTTCATAGCTCGGAATCCAATGTGGCCCTGCACGGTGACAAATTTCCTCCAGAAGTCCCTTCCCAAGCCAAAAAAAACAGGTGGAACGGCGCGAGGGGGAAGAGGTTGACCATGCTGACATAGCCCAGGACCACATGCACATGGCACACGCCATGGCAGCCAGTGTTCTGCTTGGCCTCCGCCAGCCGGGTTGTGTTGAACGCACGCCGGGCAAGGTGCGTGATTCACTGGACAAGTCATCGCCTTCATGGACGGTTACCAAGCGAGCATCCCCGTCCGCATCCACAGGGGGGTGCTCCTGGGCAGCCGCCATAGCCTCCACAACCTGCCACGCCGACCAGACGGGTGCGTGTGATTCCATACAACCGCAGTTGAGTGGTGCCACCAGCACGCAGGCCGGGCCCACTCACCTCTGAACGCAAAAGGTCCACAATGTCACCGTCCTCGAAAACAGCGCGCCACTGGGTCGCCCCGCCGTAGATCTCCAACACCCACTCGGTAACGACGCTGGTTATCACGCCGTAGTGCCATACTCCCCGGAACTTCTTGGCGATGACCTTCATGTAGAAGTCACCGGGATCGCCTGCCCGTATCACGCCCTCATCGCGGGTTCCACGCCCGCCGGCGGCCACGCAGGCGCGTCGATGTCCATACCGTCTTCGCCAACGGGGTCCTCCCCCACGCCCATCACATCGTCCACCTTCGAGCCGCCGTCGTCCGAGACCGGCGCCGGCGGGCCGTTTCCGACGGCTGCAGCTACTCCTGCTGCCGCCCCTGTTGCTGCTGCCGCCCCTGCTGCTGCTGCTTGTGATAAGGCGGCCTTGCGACGCAACTTAGCCGCACGCTTCAACGAGTGGCTACAGTTCGGGAATTTTAGGAAGTGCCGCTCTCGCGCCATCTTATCACATGTGCCCGTCACGTTGCCCCGGCAGTGCTTGCATGAGTACACGCCATCCTTCGACACACTCGCTATCCATCCCTTTGCCGGCATGCCTGCTGCCGCGCGCGGGGGGCGCGGGGGGGGGGGGGGGGGGGGGGTTGAGAGTTGGGGTGGATGTAACCCACCACCGGCAGGCAACACAGATGCGAGTGCGCGGCTGTCCGCGCTTGATTCAGCGGTGAGCGGCGGTGACCGTGAGGCGACCCCGTACTTCATGCGCGTGCTGGGGCGTTACACAATCATCAGCAGTTAGGGCGGCTGCATCAAAACACGCACCTACGAACACCACCTACCGCCTACCACCTACCGTACCACCTACATCCGCCCACACCTCCGCCCGTCGTGCCGCACATCGCCGCACACCGCGGGGTCAGCTATGTGCGGCGATGTGCAGTGAGTGCGTACATCCGCCTGTACTTAGCCCGGGTGCTCCGCGTCGGCGGGCGACACGCGAGCCCGCGTGCGCATATCAATTTGATGAAATTATGGAAACGAGAAATTCATATAGTACTTTACAGGTCGCGCGCGATAGTCGTCGCTACTCGGTATGAAATCCACGTCCCTCGTCCGTCCCGTATCGTCCCCGTATGTCGTCGTTCGTCACCAGTAGGGCACATTTACGTCACATCTGAATCTCACAGTGCTAGTACCAGACCAGTCGTATCAAGCATCCCCGACGACGACAATGCTATGCAACACACTCCTGATACGCGGTGCCGGCCACATAGAAGATCGCGAAGACATTGGACATGGTAGGCTGCCTTATTGTTGCCCCCCCCCCCCCTTCCTATCGCGCCTCCCCCCACTACCCATACTAAGGGCAATATCCCTCTACGCCTTTCCGAATTGACCCCTGCCCAGCTCGACAAAAGGGCAATATTGGAGTGCTTTTGGTCCAATCCACGACCTCGTAAATTGTCCCACTCAAATGGTATAATTATTTACGGGGCCGCGGGCGATGTCATTTCGTAGCGGAAGCTAGGTAAAGCGCAAAGTGCTATTTTACTCGCGTGCGCGACTGTGCAGCCGCCAACCGCCACCATGTTCACGCGAGTGGGGGTGCCGGGCAGTCCAGCCTCTCCACCACCATCAAGAGCCTGCCGGGAACCCAAACCGGGGTGTGGCATACATGTATACAACCATGTGATACGACAGACATGCACAACCCTCTAACGTCTTAACAACATGGCGCATACGCCCGAATCCATGACAGGGATCGACGCCGCCTACCTTCGGCGTAGCTCCGCACGCATGGTAATAAGCCTTATTATACGCCACCGCATCTTACGTGTCTACGTACCTATGCCTTACATGACCAGCATTACATGACATGTGCAGTGCATGCCAGGGTATCGCCCATTCCGATGGACGTGCCGAGGACAGCCCCGCCCCCCCTAACCCCCGCACGCGGCCACCCTCACCACAGTCTGACAGCAGGCATGCCAGACCCCCACGGCCCATGGCGACGACGTCAGCTTGGCTTGCCCCCACCCGACTCTCCCGTCGTGTGGCGGCCCTGGCCGCTGGTGCTAGCAGGGGCAAGACCCGTCAGCGGCAGACATGTCGCCGAGTTTGGCTGCCGCTAACGACAGCGACATGCACGATGCAGCCGAGTGTTGGCGTGCGCCTGGCGAAAGCCTGACTGGCGAGAGCGACGGGCAGATAGCCACAGCCTCTCCGCTAGCGCATGCTGTTGGCGGCGGTGAGGGCATGCCGGATGAGAGCGGCTCTAAGTCTAAAGGCGCGGACACCACGAAGCCAACGGTAAGAGACTCGGAATACGTGGAATAAGTGAAGGGGTGGGGTGGGGTGGGGTGGGGGTGATGGGGGTTGCCGATATAGCTAACACTGCTAATAATGGCTATGCTGGACCACAACGTCCAACACACGACAAAGGCTGGCTCCACTACCTCAAGGGCCGCCCGAAGTGGCTTGACACATGTGGCAGTACGCCCATAACTGTGTAGCGCCCATACCTATGTGCCACAAGCACGGCACGCGATATACCGGAATCGGTACAAAGCGCCTCGAGCGTCAAGCCTCAAGCGCCGCCTCAACCCGGAATCGGCATAAGGGGCGCGCATATGGACAAGCATGTATCGGACGAGGCAACCACGTTCCAACATGTCGCACCTCGTCCGGTTGAGTGCTTGGTGCAAATCCGCATGTTCTCCAATAAACCATATAGCTCCGAAACCCATATGCCAAACCGCGGCGCACGCTATACCGGAGCCGCCACAAAGCGCCTCAAGGGGCCGCGCATATGGACAAGGACATATTTGAAGAGGCACACACGCTGCAACATGCCGCACCCCGTCCGGATGAGTGCTTGGTGCAGTTATATATGCGGGCAGACACATGAGCCGTATAGCGCCCGTATATCTATGTCCCACAACAACGGCATGCACTAATAAATAGCGGAGTCGTCATAAAGCGCCTCAACGCGCCGCGCATATGGACAAGCATGTTTCGGACGAGCCAAACACGCTCCAACATGCCACACCTAGTCAGGGTGAGTGCTTGGTGCAGGTCTGCGGGTGAACCCATATAACCGTGTAGCGCCCATACTACGAACCTATGTGCCTCAAGCAGACCGGCGAGCGTTGTACCGGAGCCGTCATAAGCCCCTAAGGGGCCGCGCATGTGGAGAAGCATCTGAATAATCCTGTATCGTCGGACGAGGCATAAATTAACGTTCCATCATGCCACACCTCATCCATGTGAATGCCTTGCGCATTTCTGCGAGTGGACCCATGAACCGTATAGCGCCCGTACCTATGCCACAAGCACGGTACGCGCTATACCGGAGCGGTCACAAAGCGTTTCAAGGGGCAGCGTATATGGACAAGCATGTATCGGACGAGGCAACCACGTTCCGACATGTCGCACCTCGTCTGGTTGAGTGCTTGGTGCACTTTGGCGGGTGGCCCCAATAACCGTATAGCTGCGAAACCAATATGCCAAAACGCGGCGCGCGCTATACTAGAGCCGTCACAAGCGCCTGAACGGGGTGCGCATATGGACAAGGATATATTGGAAGAGGCAAACACGCTCCAATATGTCCCACCTAGTCCGGGTGAGTGCTTGGTGCAGTTCCGCGGGTGGACTCAAAAGCCTTATAGCGCCCAGCATACGCACCTATGTGCCTCAAGACCGGCACGCGTTGTGCCGGAGCCGTCACAATCCCCTCAAGGGGTTGCGCACATGGAGAAGCATATGGAGAATCCTGTAACATCAGACGAGGCATACACGCTCCAACATGCACGCCTAGTCTGGGTGAGTGCTTGGTGTATTCCGCGGGTGGACCCATAAGCCGATATACCTCACTGGCTACTCCTCGGACGACAAGGATGAAGAAGACCACATGCGCCATGCGGCGGAGGACATTCCCGATGAGCCGGCCTACCAACCGGGCTGGTCGCGGTATCGGGGGCCGAGCGAGAGTCGGGGTTACTATGGGGGCTAAACCATGGGCGATAGGCCGCGCGACGCGCGCGTCGCGATGCCAAAGTTGCACACTATATACGAATGACCCAAGCCGCATACCGGTATAACAAGTTCAGGCAGTTTTCGCCATTTCGCACGGATTACCGCGCGAAGTGATGCGATATTGTTTATGGGGTCCGCCCGCGGAACTACTGCAGCAAGCACTCACCCGGACGAGGTGCGGCATGTCGGAACGTGTATGCCTCATCCGACAGTACATGCTTCCCCATATGCGCGGCCCCTTGAGGCGCTTGTGACGGCTCATATATACCGCGCACCGCGGTTTGACGTATTGGTTTCGGAGCTATACGGTTAATCGGGTCACCCGCAGAACCGTCCCTGGCACTCACCCGGACTACTAGGTGCGGCATGTTGGAGCGTGTATGCCTCGTACATTACGTGTTGTCCATATACGCGCCCCCTTGCAACGCTTTGTGACGACTCCGGTATGGTGCGAGTCGTTCTTGTGGCACATAGGTATGTATGGGCGCTACATACGGCTTATGGGTCCACCCGCGGAATACATCAAGCACTCACCCAGACTAGGCGTGCATGTTGGAGCGTGTATGCCTCGTCTGATGTTAGTGCTTGGTGTATTCCGCGGGTGAACCCATAAGCCGTATGTAGCGCCCATACATACCTATGTGCCACAAGAACGACTCGCACCATACCGGAGTCGTCACAAAGCGTTGCAAGGGGGCGCGTATATGGACAACACGTAATGTACGAGGCATACACGCTCCAACATGCCGCACCTAGTAGTCCGGGTGAGTGCCAGGGACGGTTCTGCGGGTGACCCGATTAACCGTATATATATGAGCCGTCACAAGCGCCTCAAGGGGCCGCGCATATGGGGAAGCATGTACTGTCGGATGAGGCATACACGTTCCGACATGCCGCACCTCGTCCGGGTGAGTGCTTGCTGCAGTAGTTCCGCGGGCGGACCCCATAAACAATATCGCATCACTTCGCGCGGTAATCCGTGCGAAATGGCGAAAACTGCCTGAACTTGTTATACCGGTATGCGGCTTGGGTCATTCGTATATAGTGTGCAACTTTGGCATCGCGACGCGCGCGTCGCGCGGCCTATCGCCCATGGTTTAGCCCCCATAGTCAACCCACGACTCTCGCTCGGCCCCCGATACCGCGACCAGCCCGGTTGGTAGGCCGGCTCATCGGGAATGTCCTCCGCCGCATGGCGCATGTGGTCTTCTTCATCCTTGTCGTCCGAGGAGTAGCCAGTGAGGTATATCCGGGTCCTCCTCTATCTCGAAGGAGCTGCCGCCGTTGCCGGAGCCGTCGCATGGGCGCTCGGGTTGGGTATATGCTAGCCGGCACCCGGAGATGGCAGGGAGGCCCCGCCCAAGGTAGTCGGCGGCGTGGAACTGTCGCTCACCACCGAGCCTGTAACATTTTCACCTCCGGGAGTCCCTTGGTAGGGCCGTAACAGGGCGCAATGGGATTTAGGCAAACTCGGGGTAGGACAACACTGGCACGACTTTCACAAGTGGTGGGGTAGCATGTTGGTGTAGACGGCCGGCGCTCAACTGCTCGACCTTGAGCGCACGCACGAGCATATTCGACGACGGCTGCGATGCCATCCCACACGAGGACACAACCAAGTTGCCAATAACGTGCCATTACCCTTGGACTCGTCAACGATCCGGCAGGCCTGGGCATGCTGCTTGCGCAGCTGGCTCTCGATAACTGTGGTTTATGGTGCTATTTCGAAAATTGTGCACATAAATGACTCCGTTTGGGACTATACGTGTTTTATGATAGGTCAAACAAATGTTGTATGTATCGTGCAAAAATTTCCCGTGGCAAGAGCGACAAAGGCAAAATTGTCTCATGCCAGGTTCGAACTGGCGACCTTTCGCGTGTGAGGCGAACGTGATAACCAACTACACCAACGAGACTTCGCGTCGGCATTGAAATGTTGTAACTTATATAAATTTAAAAATTACGCCTGTCACAGGCTCCAGCGGCAATTGGCTGATCGCGGCCTGACTACATCAAGCCGTTGACCGGAGCAGCGACGGAGCACACGGGCGGGGGACACCAAGAGAGACTTGAAAATCTTGAAAATCTGCGCGGGAGACAGGCGCTGCTACCCGGGCGGGTTACGGGTCGTCGCTACCCGGGTACCTGTAATCCTTACATACGACTTGGCTACTCGCTCGCGCGCGCTGGCGCGGGACGATGGGCCAAAGCAGTAGTAGCAGTCCTCGCGCCGGGCAGGGGCCCTCTGACTGGTTTACCACGGGCAGACTCGTTAGACCGCCGCCGCGAAGACAAAGCTTACACTCCCTTGTCGGTACCTGCAGAAGACAGCGGAATTTTAACTCCCCAACCACTGTCCCGTCCAAGACGTCGCCTTCCACTTGCGGACGAGCCAAGGGGGTGGCGCGACAGTACTTAAATTGTTCCGCAGCAGCACCGCCAGCGCGATGGTGCGCGCGGACCAGCCGCTTCTAGTGCTGGAGGCGCTGGAAGGGCCGTGCACGGGGCAGCGGGCTACCAAGCAGAGCGCCAAGTTCGTGGTTGGGCGGCGCAAGAACCTGGGTCTCCACCTGAACGACTCGGCGGTGTCGGAGCGGCACGCAGAGGTGGTGTGGGGTGGGGACGGCTACGTGCTCCGCGACCTCGGGAGCTCCAACGGGACGTACCGCAACGGCGAAGTGGTCGGGGCAGGTACGCCACGGCCCGCCGAGCCCTGTATCCAGCAGCGCATCAGCAGTCGCGGCCGCGTGGGCTTCGCTTTGCCTGCTCTGCGTGCGGCGGGCTTTTCCGGGGGTCCACCCCCCAGCTGCGGAGAGTGACCCGCGTGAGGGCGTCGCTCGAGCGCAAGTGCGGCGGCAGTCAGCACCCCATGGCGCAGAGGACTGACCGACGGTGCCCCGCCGACTCGCACGGTGGTTTTCAGGAGTAGATGTGGAGCTCCGCGACCAGGACGTGCTGCGTTTCGGCCTAGATACGGTGGTGCGCGTGGAGGTGCGGCCGCATCCGGAAGCGCCCGCCTCTCCTGACTACCCAGTCCCCCCCAACAGGTACACTGAACTCCCCCCTCCCGCCCACCGTACCACCCCTGCGTGTCGCGCAGATCTTGCCGGCGATGCCTGCAGACGCGGAAGCGCTGACGGTGGAGCAGTTCTTGGAGGCAGAGATGCACATGATGATGCAGCGGGTCAAGGTCCGTCGCGGGGTGGCGGGCAGGCTGGCTTCCAAGCGCGACGCCGTCCCTTTCTTGCACATCTCCCACAGCGTTCGTTTGCAGTACTCATACTTTTAGCAAGGCTCTGATGCGGAGGTTGTGCTTTGCCCGCGCTGTGCAGAGGCGAGGCGAGGTGATGTGTGAGCTGCTTCGGAACGAGGTGGCGACAAAACTATCGGAGCAGCCCGTGGCCTAGTCCAGGGATGTGCCAGTGATAGGCCAATGAGGCTTCGGCTATTGATGAACTGTAACATTCACAGGCACATGCGAACCACTTCGCATCCGACTACTGTAACGACCGGACTGCATAAGTGAGTTACCTTGGGGCAGTCCTCATCACAATCAGTGGTAGCGCCATATCACAGCGGCACTCCCCCGCTCAGTCAACGCCCTCCCGGGCTATGGGGGGGGAGGGAGCATAGGGACAGGTGCGCACATGGGCAAACCTGTCCTCGCGTTATTCCCCGACTACGTCACGGAACGGGGCATGCCGCATCGCGTCGTAGGCAGCTGCTGCCCTCACCCATCGTGGCGCGGGCTGGCGGATGCCAGGGACTACGCCTGCGAGTTGTGCCGGCCTGAGAACCGCGTGGTTGCTTGCTCCGCACCGCCACCGCAAGTTCCGCAACGGAGCAATGGCAGCCTCCCCTGCCCGGCGAGAGCTTCTCCGATGACCCCTGGACTGGCGAACCGGTGAACAGCTCGCGCAAGTATGGCCGGCGTTACTTACAGCTGCTGTGGGAGGCTACGGACAGGCGGCATGCGCACATGCTAATAGGCAGGAGGCGCACGGGGAGCAGTCCCGTGGGTGTGCCCTCCCATCCGCTCAGCTGGCCCCACGGCCACCGCTGCATTTGCCGACTGCTACTGCGGGAGGATGCAAGCGGACATCCTCTCCGGCGAATTGTATGGGGACGGGCCATCGTAGCAACGCCTACCAGTAGAAGGCATCGTCGTCATCGCTTTCCCACTCTTCATGGTCGTAGTTGTAGCTTGGCCCGCCGGGTGCGTAGCCGTGGCGGTGGGAGCCACCTGCGCCGGCACCATAAGTGCCGCCCGGCCGGGCGTACGAGCTGCTGCCGTAGTGGCCGTACGAGGGGCGGTACTGGTAGGAGTAGTGGCCCGGCCGGCCGGCGTAGCTACTGGTGCCTGCGTGGGCAGAGCGGCGACTCGAGGCGCCCGCACCGCCGGCGCCGCGCGCCCAGGAGTCCAGCTTGGCATCCAGGCTGGCGCGCTTGGCGGGGTCTACCAGCACGGTGTGCGCTTCGCCGACGCACTTGAACACCCACTCCGCTTCCTCACGCGCGCGCCTCTCCCACGCCGCTAGCTCGCAGTCCCGCGCCGTGGGCGCCACGCTCGCGCATAGCGCAAGCGCGGGCGACACGGTGGAGCTGGTTGCCTTGTCGGGGTGGTACTTGAGCGCCAGCTTCTTGTACGCGCGGCGGACCTGCGCCAGCGGCAGGGGGGGGGGGGGGGGGGGACGACACACACACACACACACACACACACACACACACACACACACACACACAGGCTCGTCAGGCACAGCAGGCTGGCGCGTCAGCATCCGCCGCTCTCAAGTCTCTGGCTGGCACCCTCTTGACCAGCAGCTGTCGAACCAAACCACCATGCGCTAACATCTGAACCTCCCCTCTCTTTCCAACCACCACCATCACCTCACAGGGGGCATTCAGGCCATCGCAACAGCGCAAGACATCAGCATCACACGTTTGGGTAGAGGCCCACACAAGGCACGCAGACTATGCATTGGCTTGTGGTCACGGCCTTCTGCCCCTTGTACCTACACTGTTAAGCAAAATCATTGAGTCAACCTGTACCCACAGGGATGAACGAATAAATTGACACAGGTATTGCGGTCTCCAGGCCGCTCGTAGGCGGGTTTAGGCACATTGCCCGCCGATTTTGGCACCTTACCAACAGCGCATAGCAATAAAGGCAATTTGGATCACCAAATCACAGGTGCCGACTACAATGTCAGAACTCGCAATATAGCCCTCAAACTTGGCGTCCATGCAACCCACGGTATAGGAGCATTCGCTATTGTCCCACTAAAGTTCCGGCAGCATCGCCACTCTGATGGTGAATATGGTCTGGCAGGCTGTTACTCGGCAGTGTTCTTATTGCCGCATCGACATCCGCGACAGCGAAATGCCAAATACAGCTGCGGTTGCTTGAGACCGCAATTACATCGACGCGATGCGGCATAACAAGTCGTTATACAGTGGAGAATAAACCATTATAATGGGGTTCGTCAACGTCTATTGAACAGTATGTGCAGTTTCCTGAATGCTTGCTCCTGGCGCTCAGTTCCACCTCCGCCATTGCCTGCGAGGAACTCATCAAAAGGCCTGCAACCACTCAAGTAAGAGGCCGGTGGGCGCACCTCCTCCGTAGTGCAGGACCGCTGGAGGCCAAGCAGCTTGTAGTGGTCCGCCACGTTGCGCTCCGATGTCTGCTGCCGCGCCGCCTGGATGCGCTTCTCCGCGTCGGCCTTCTCCTTGCGCTCCAGCGACGTGTTCTCCTGTTGCATGTGAGGCAGCCGCGACAAGCAAGCAAGCCGCTGCGTGAGACGGCCAGGCTGAATACACACACAGGCATTATGCGCCAGCTGCTGAAAATTGAGCTTCGATTATCTTTCACTGTTCACAAGCGGGGACAAGTGGGAGGGGGGGGGGGGGGGGGGGGGGGGTGGCAAGCATTCATTGATCGGACGGGCACTATTTAGGGTAGACAGGGACAGACAGGGACGCATTCAATACACTTGTACCAGTCTACTGGGTTTGTGGGCGAGTGTTCTCCATCACCGAGTCGGAGATATCATTCGAGGTCCATGGCGTGTTCTGACATATTTCCGGGGTAAAACAGGTTTCCCCTTCGCGAGGTGTTCGAAACAACACACATGCAACATATAGTGAACCCAAACCATGGTTAGATAAAGGTTTGCTTACTGCCCTAAAAAGATTGCAAGTCCTATATCCCTCCACGTATGTGCCAAGTGTCACACTCGGCGGCTCTGCTTGCATCAATGCGTCGGGGGGAAGTACCAGGGGGGGGGGGAGGGGGGGGGGGGGGGGGGGGGCGCACCAGCATGGCCTGCAGCGCCTTGACTGCCTCCGCGGGGCGGTGCAGGTCCAGCAGGATGGCCGCCAGCCTTGAGTACGACTTGTGGTATCTTGGGTTGAGCGCGCGCGCGCGGCAGCAGTCCGCAAGCGCGCACAGCAGGCTACCCTCCTTGTGCAGCACGGCGGCGCGGTTGCTGTGCAGCACGGCCGCGATGGCGGGCGACCCCGCGACGCCGTTGGGCGCCAGGGGCTTGCTGTACGCAGCCTTGGCCTCCGCCAGCTTGGACTGCCGGAACGCAGCGTTGCCGGCGTTCTTCAGCGACAGCAGGGACGCGACGTCGCCGCGCGCCGCGGCCACCGCGTCCGCGCCCGGCAGCGGGAAGTGGCTGGCGCCGCCGGGTGCCTCCCCCGCTGGTGTATCTGTCTCCTGCGGACGGCGCAGCTCCGTCAAGCCAGTCTCTAGCAGGCGCACCGCGGTCTCCATCTCCGCGTTGTGCCACGCCACCTGCGCCTCAACCCACCACCCCCACGCCGCGTGCGGCAACGCCTCCTCGCCGCGTGGCTTGGCGCCTGCAGCCGCCTCCTCAAGCCTCCCCAGCCGCAACAGAGCCTCGGCCCGCCACGCCCGCAGCGCAGAGCAGCTCGGCGCCTCCCGCAGCGCAGCGTCCAGCTCCCCCAGGGCCTCCGTCAGCCGGGGTACCGTCACCGGCCCCGCGCGTTGGGCAAGCAGCACCTCTACGCCCGCCGACGCGCGCGCCTCCACGCCTGCCACCTCCGCCAGCTTCGCCTCCACGTCGCGTCGCCGGCCAGGCTCGAGCCCTTTGCGCGCCAGCAGCGGCCGGATAGCGGCGGCCGCATCGGCAAACTGGCCGAGGCGCAGCAGGCAGGTGGCCAGGCGCAGGGAGGCCCGCACGAAGTCAGGCTGCGCCTCCAACGCGTGCCGGCAGTCCTGACCGGCGCTCACCGGCTTGCCCAGCATCAGCCGGGCTGCGGCCCTGCAGGGGCGGGGGACAGGGCGCCGAGGGGGGGGGGGGGGGGGGGGGGGGGGGGGGCAGACAGACACACACGCACACGCACACCTGGCTAAGACCCCGGCGCACGCGGCAAAGGGGGGGGGGGGGGGAGGGGCTGAACAATTGACCCGATTTCGATGTCGATCTTGCTTTTGGAACATAAGTATCTGCTATTTCCGTCTGTTTCTCTCTGCATGTAGATTTATTTACTTGACTAGAGGGTAGAAACTTAACTTTATTTGCACAATTAACTTGTCATCTGAACAGTGCGTTTTTTGCACTTAATACTTGAAAAGGGGGGGGGGGGGGGGGGGGGGGGGGGGTCTCGTGGCCTCACCGGCAAGACGGTGTCCCTGTCCTGTTTTCTACCTTTCCCAACGCTAAGCGGGGATGGCAGCGGCACCGGGTGGAGGGGAGGGGGGGGGGGGGGGGGGGGGGCGCATGCCCAAGCAGCTCCCCACCTGTTGCTGTACAGAGGGGCCACGAGGTCTGGGGTCCCGGACGCACGGTCCCTGGCCAGCACTCCCAGCGCCGAGCTATACTCCGCTTCCGCGACACCGTACTTCTTGTGCTGGAACGCCGCGTTGCCGGCCTTCCGGTGCCGCTCGCACTGCGCCAGCGCGCTCGGCCGCGGCGCTGCCTGATGCGAGCCGCGCTTGCTTTTATCTCCTGCAGCGGCCGGACGCTGCTGCGCCCCCCCGGCGTTCTTCACCTCCGCAAAGACGTTGCCCATCGGCTTGTAGTGCGGCGCCGGCTGCGGTTGCAGCACCTCCGGGGACCACTCCATGCCGTGCGGACTGCTGCTGTGAGGCGCGCGCTGGCGCGGAGCTGTACCCGGGCCACCTGGCGTTGCCCCCGCTGCTGGGCGCCGCATGCGGCTGCCCCGGACGACCTTCCTGCGGGGGTTGGACCCTGCAGCGGCGGGCGGCGCGGACTCGGCGACGGCGGGCGGCGCCGTGCCGGTGCTGCTCGCTGGCTGGTTTGCAGCGGAGAACACAAACGCGGCTGTAGACCACACACACGCACATGCTCTCGTCAGCGCCAGCAGCATCCTTTGCGTGGGAGCAGTGGTACACCGGGGATGTTACTGAGTACCATCCATTGGGTACTGGGTTCGCGGGTGCAAGAGATAATGAAATGTTCTGGGCCATCGGGCTGGGATACCCACACAGCTTTTAGGGTGCAATACCCTGATGGATAGCAGGGTAGATATAAATGTAGATATATGAGAGGTATATCGGTAGACAGGTATATATAGGTAGAAATAGTGTTTCCTTCTTGTCAAGATGGATATATGAGGGGGAGGGGTGTCAAATACTACAGTACGTAGCGAACCTAAAGTGTTGCAACGGCAACGCGAGCTCCCATTTCCTCCCTCCCCCCCATAACAAGGGGCTCCGCGCACCTGGTGCTGGTGGTGCGTGCGTGGGGCAGGAGGGCGCGGCCGATGCAGGCTGCGCTGTGGTCTCAGGCTGGGCAACATGGGTGGCCGAGGAAGCCGCACTGCTGCTGCTGCTGCTGCTGCTGCTGTTGTTGCAGGGGTAGGAGGGGGCCCGGGCCTCCGCAGCTGGCGCAGGGGCAGGGGCAGGCGCGGGGTGGGCTTGCTGCGGGGCGTTCGCCTGGAAGACGCCGCCGGGTGCCCTGGACGCAGCGGCAGGCGCAGCTGTGGCCGGTGCGGGCGGGGGCCTGTGGCCGCCACAAGGGCTGTGCCGCTGCTTGTGACGCAGCGGCCCTCCCCGCCGCCGCGTGCCGCCCGGGGGGCTCTGCCCCGCCCTGGGTCTGTCCGCGCCGCCGGCCCTGGTGCCTGAGGTGCCGGCAGAGAAGGTGAAGCCCGCAGGCCCAGTGGGGCATTGGCTGCCCCCTTCTGTGTTGCTGGGCCCGCTGCCGCCGGCTTCAGACGGGGCTGCCGCACCAGTGCCTGCTGGGTTACGCACGAGTGAGTGAGCACCGTGGGTCTGGCATAGACATTTTGGCTAGGAGATTCCGGCGCACCAGGAAGTTGCGCACAATGGCACACCGTACTCACGCTTTGGGTCCCTCAATATGATTGTTTTTGAGTCCCAGCAAACACAGAAAACCCACCAGAGTACACTAGGAATACAGAACAGACTGTCCGACTCCGGGCAAAATAGTTCGCTGAGATTGCCACCCGTGAACGTAGTGAAATGGTGCGGTAGAGCACGGTGGGCTGGGGGGTATCAAGAAATGACAGGGGCGCGGGGGGAGGTTTGAGCAGGTGGGGGAGGGGCGAGCTTGTCCAGGGGTCTCACCGCCGGTGTTGCCTTTTGTGTCATCAGTTGCGTCATCTGCTGCTGTCTTTGGTGGCGGGGAGGGGTTCCAGAAGGCGGAGGCTGGCGTGAAGCGGGCGGAGTGCATGTCGTGGAGCGACTTCTGGTGGATCTTGGAGGCCACCGTTGGCCCGGCAGGGGCCGCCTGGCCGTGAGTGGCAAACGGGTTGTCTGTGCTGAGCCCGTGGAAGCGAAACACGAAGTCGGCCGGGGCGGCCGCGCTACCTTCCGGCACATGATGCACCGACTGCTGCCGGGAGGACGTCGATGAGGCCCTCGTCGCGGGATGCTGCCCGCTGGTGCTTGGTGCCTGGAACTTGAACGTCACATCAGGCGCTGAGCCAGCCCCAGCTGAGGCCTCGGAGGCGGCATGCCCCGGAACACTCCCCTTGTCCTGCGTGCTCAGCCCGTGGAACCTGAACGCCAAGTCAGGCCCAGAGCCGGTGCCAGCAGAGCGCCCAAAAGCGGCTGCAGTATGCGGTGGCTGGCTCGGTGCATGCTCCGGCGCACTCCCCTTGTCCTGCGTGCTCAGCCCCTGGAACTTGAACGCCAAGTCAGGCCCAGAGCCGGTGCCAGCAGAGCGCCCAAAAGCGGCTGCAGTCTGCGGTGGCTGGCTCGGTGCATGCTCCGGCGCAACCCCCTTGTCCTGCGTGCTCAGCCCCTGGAACCTGAACGCCAAGTCAGGCCCCAAATCGGTGCCAGCAGAGCGCCCAAAAGCGGCTGCAGTCTGTGGTGGCTCGCTCGGTGCATGCTCGGGCGCAACTCCCCTTGTCCTGCGTGCTCAGCCCCTGGAACTTGAACGCCAAGTCAGGCCCAGAGCCGGTGCCAGTAGATCCCGCAGAGGTGGCAGCAGTATGGGTTGGCTGCGGGGGTGGCACTGAAGCAGCGGTTGCGTGGCTGGATGCTCCCCCTTTGTCTTGCGTGCTCAGCCCCTGGAATTTGAACGCCAGGCCAGGATCCAAGCCGGCTCCAGCAGAGCCCCCAGAGGTGGGCGCGGCCTTGGTTGTCTGGCCCGCTGTATGCCCGAGCGCGCCCGCGTGGTCCTTGGTGCTCAGCCCCTGGAACTTGAATGTCAAGTCAGGCCCCATTTGGCTGCCAACAGAGCCCCCAAAAGCAGCAGCGCTGTGCGTGGGCTGGCGCGCCGGGGGCGCAGCCTGGCTGGAGGCACGCTCGCCGCTGCCGCCGCCGGTGCGGAGTCCCCCAAAGGTGAAAATCGGGTCGGGGGCAGCAGGTGCTGCCGGGGGCGCTGCCTTCTGGCTGGCCGCAGGGGTGTGCACTGCCTCCGTGAAGGCAGAGAACAAGTTTTTGGTGGATTGCTGTGTTGGGGTGGCAGGGACGGCCGCCGGCGCCGGGGTGAACATTGACACAAACTTGGGGAGTAGCTCCGACACACCGTCAGCTTGGCCACCTTGCGGGGAGGGCGATGGCGGCGGCGGCGCCGCTGCTGTTGCTGCAGGTGCGGGTACGGGTTCGGGTGCAGCCTGGTTGTGGGGAGCACAGGCGCCCCCTTGAGCAGGAGCAGCAGCCCTCCGAGAGGGCGCAGGCCCGGTCCCGGAAATCTTGCCCCCGTGCCGCCGTTGCCCGTGCTGCTGCCGCCGGTGTCGCCCGCTGGCAACCCTTGCAGAGGGTATGTTCGCCTCGCGTTGCGGTTCCGCCACCCCGCCGGCCGGGGCGCTGGCGTGCGACCCTGACGCGCCGAACTGGAAGCCGCGTTGACTGCCGCCAGCTGACACCCGCTCGCCGCCATCCTGGCCGGGCCAGTCGCTCGCCGGCACATGCAACGCGCCGCTGCCGTGTGGCGCCCCGGCGTGCGACTGAGCAGAGCGGTTATGGGTGGGCGTGGCTGCCGGCTGCCAGCTTCCCGCGCCGTCGACGCCGGGCTGCGCAGCGAAGTTCCACGGCTGTGGGGCAGTGGGTCGCCACGGATCGCCGCCTGCGCGGAAACCCCCGCCGCCGCTCAGGTCGGTGGTGAAAGTGGCGGACGGCATGTCGCCACTGCGAGGACTTGCGATCGCTGGCACTGGCGTGCGGTATGAGTGTGCGTGTTTTGGGGGGGGGGGGGGGGGGGGGGGGGAGGGGGGGCGGGCGGTGCGTGTAGCTGTCGCTGCCCCTACCTGTACTGACCCCTGCCTGTGCCTGGCACCGTAGCAGCTTCAGATTGCGGGCGGCACATCCGCCTGAGAAGCATCAATGCTCGAGGTGTACGAGTATCCTCATAGAACTTTTTGGTTATAGGGAGAGCGTCCAGAGAGTGCATGCACGACTATCCTCATAGACGTATTTATGTAAGGTCTTGCAGGATGCATTTATTTATGTAATTTCCTTGTTTTTGTAAGGCAATTTGCTTGACCATAAATAACGGAGCGTCACCTACCCAGGGCTTTCCTTAACTGGGTCGCTGCTAATCATTATATTTAAAGTAATAAACGGCCGTCGTAGAGACGCTGCAAGGGCTTCACTGTTGCCAGTCCTGTGAACCCTGTCCCGGGGTCGGAAAATTTTGCAGGCCGCCCACAGCGGATCGGACGACGCCACTAGAGCAGCGAGTTCACAGGCTCGTTCGATAACCTGCATGCCATGTTCGCTTCTCGCAATGGGCGGAGGACCGTATTATTTATGGATTATTTATGGGGCTTGGGGTGCTTGAGTGCGGGGTGACGGCACTAGCCCGACTTTCCGACGAGACCGCGTTACTGGTTACGCGAACAAGTGCCCGATGGCACCTTGGGGGGAACCGGTACCGGTTGTAAATTAATATGGGTATTTCGGTACGGTCATGAAGTCGGATTTATTAGGTTAAAATATGCGGCACATCATCCTTAGTAGACGACCGGGTCAAGAAGGGTAAACGCGCCATTGAGGCGCTCGATTCGGTATTCGTCATGGGTGGACAGGACATAATTTCTATTATAAGTGTGCGTGTGTATGTCTTTAAACCCCTTGTCGTAGAAAAAATCCCGGTTTTGTCTGTGGTGAGCTGCCCACAATCATTGTAATTGCATGCCCGATATAAAGGCAGCCCGTCAACGCACATATCGCGAGAGTATCCTTGACCAACCACAGCACCTGCATATTGTCCTTGAATGCCCCGAATCCTCGTCGCAGAGGTCGGGCTCGGTGAGGGCTTTAGGTCAAT
The DNA here is from genome assembly GCA_006384855.1 of Tetraselmis striata. NCBI lineage: Eukaryota > Viridiplantae > Chlorophyta > Chlorodendrophyceae > Chlorodendrales > Chlorodendraceae > Tetraselmis > Tetraselmis striata. The sequence continues at coordinate 112,897 of VCJN01000858.1, forward strand.
ATGCGTATCGCACCCGGCGGCCGCCGGACGGCGGAGAACGCGCCGGCCGACGACATCATCGCGCGGCAGCAACAGACAACTCACTTTCTCGCCGCCCTGCGCACTCCTACCCCGCACGCAGTCCGAGGCGAAAGGTTCGGCCCCGGTGTTCCGACGTAGCCTTAGCTGAGGTCCTCTGGAACGAGGATCGGTGCGATGGAGGTCGGATCGCCCACTGAGTCGCCCGTTGACCCGCCTGCCGCCGGCGCAGCTCCGTTCTCGTATTTGACCGCCCTCAGTTCGCCCGACCCTGCCGTCCCTGCCGGAGCCGAACGGCTCCGGACCAGCCCCGTTCCTGCGGCACCCCTCCTGCAGACAGCTGCGGAGATCGCCTCTCTGTTTTACCCTGCAGTTGCGTCCAGCCCTCCAGCAAAGCGGTGGTCGCACCCGCTGGCGGTAGCATATCGCCCGCTGCAGCTAGTCAACAGGCGCCGGTTCTCACTACCCAAGACCAACCTCCTCCCCCAACACAGCCCGCAGTCACGCCCCGTCGTAACTTGCGTTTCGAAGACACGCCTGGACCCGCCACGGATGGCGGGTCCATGCGTGTCTCCGACCTGTCAGATCGCTGGGTCGTCCTCTGGGTAGGTACGCGGCCTTCACTGGAAACCTAGCCTTCTCAGGCCAGGCGATTAGTGACGCGATGATCTTGCGGTACACCATGTATCGTTTTTCGTTTTGTTGCTTCCTACACCCGATAACAAGTAGCTTCGCCACGTCCTCGTCCCTGACAGCGTGGTATTTGAGGAACTCGTGCATCATGTCAAACTCAGGAGGGACCAGGCGCCGGGCCTTATCCGTCACTGTCTTTGCCGGCGCGGGCTCGTCCGGATCGCCACGCCTAGGGCCATCACGACCACGACCGCGACCACGACCGCGACCACGACCGCGCCCGCGCCCGCGCCCTGCTCTACCGCCCGCAACAGTCGCAATCGCCTCCGCCATGTTGACGGAACGAGGCGGGCCACCCAGAACCGGGTCAGGGCGGGTAGGCCGGTGGCTCAGCTGGAGCGCAGACACGAGTGTTATTTTAGGAACAGCCGCCAGAACGCGACTACTCGTTGACCGCCGTACTTTACGCAGTATCGATGTTCTTCGCCATGTACTAAAAGTCGCCGGCTGACAACTGCGAAATGAGCATGCCGGCGTGCAATCTGGGTAGTCTTTCCCAGACAAGGGGTTTAAAATCTGTGTACTACCGGTTCTAAGTTACGGATGTGAAGTATGGGGTATGGATAGAACTACGGGTAGCGGCGCAAATAAATTACAAACCATACTCAATCAGTGCCTGCGGTGCCATATTGGGGTGGGTAAAACTCCCTGGGTTGGCCACTGCACCGATGATGCGGAAATTGGATATTGCGCCCATAGAGGCTACGGCCGTTGCGGCACGGGATCGGGCGTTCCTTAATTAAAGCAACCCACTTGAATACATGTATAAGTAACCCATCTAGTCTTTCAACATGCAATCGAGTCTGGGTTTTTCAAAAAAAACGTGCGGAGGCTGTTTCACACGGAAAAGGCGCCATTTTGTGGCAAGGAAGGTTCAGCGAAAGGGGGGGGGGGGGCAATGTCAGAGGAGGAGCCCGCAGGGCGGAGGCGGGAAACGGGAGGGCGCTGCCGAAGGCAGCGAGCTGAAAGATGGCAGACGAGCTTATGGTGGCTGTCCTAACTCCTAAGTAGCTCCCCGGCCGGGAGCGCAGGGCTCGCGGGCAATGGGGCAGCCCGTACGTACTGAAACCGGATGGTGCCGGTTACTCAACCGATTGAAACCACTAACTAACCGTACTGGTCGCACTAGGACAGTTATAAATTGTTAGGAAACCCCATAAACACGTTTAGACCAGATCAGCCAGGTCGGACGCGCCCTAACACGTGGACGTCGGGGACTGTCGACGGTGGTTAGATCGAACATGGGCTAGTTGAGGGGGCGCACCTTCCACTTGATGAGTGGAGGTCACTAGCCGCGCGCGATGATGCCGCTAAACTAGTAGACATCGGTGTGGGCGCGATACGAATCTTCGGCATCGTTAGCACGGACTAAAATCTGGGGTATATATGTCCATGCGCCTTGTGCGTCAAACCCGTTGCCACACTACGGTGTGGGTGTCCCCGCGGGGGTTGTGGCCAGACTGCACATTATGATACAATTACACAACCGAGTATTTCCCACTGCCCGCCGATTGGCCCTGTTAGCTATACTCGTACCGATACTCGGCTGCCCGGTATCGATACTAGTATAGCGCGGTATACCAGTACTCGGCTGCCCGTGTACCGGCTGTATGGCTATATATGCGGTTGCCCGCGTGTATGTGACATGATCGGATCTTTTGAATTGCTTTCACTGGCCCAGTGAAAGCAATTCAAAAGATCCGATCATGTCACATACACGCGGGCAACCGCATATATAGCCATACAGCCGGTACACGGGCAGCCGAGTACTGGTATACCGCGCTATACTAGTATCGATACCGGGCAGCCGAGTATCGGTACGAGTGTAGCTAACAGGCCCGGATTCATGCCATGCCTGAGTTGTTCCTTGAACACGCCCTGGATGTGACGGAGGTGATTCTGAGACTATCAAACATATGTTGGTGAAGTGCCCGCGGTGGGGATATCACCGTCATAATTTGGGGTTGTTAGTTCCGGAGTTGAGGGATTTTGCTAGTAGCCAGGTTATTGCGTCAACACTTGAGGACTTAACTGCCTTTGTTTTGGGCGGGTCCCCCCCTCCCTTCACGGCGCTCTGGATTTTACTGAAAAATGGGAAAATTTTCCAGTTATGGCGTCAGGCCCTCCCTACTCACATCACCTTTTTTTTGCACATGCATGTATCGCACTCCCGAAATACTTTGCTCCGCGGGTTGGGGTTTGCCCCAACTCGCATTACTCGAAATGGGCCGACGCCCAATCGGGTAAGGCGGACCTTTTGTGATCAGTGCCGGGTATTTTTAGACGGTGTTTTTCAATTTCAATTTAGGGGGTAATCCAACAGTGGTGGACATTCTCTCACTGGCCTTCAATTAGTTGTGCAGAATGCTTGTTTGTTGAATGTAACGGAGCGTCGCCTATCCAGGGCTTTCCGTAACTGGATCGCTGCCTAAGCGGTCGTCGTAGAGACGACGCTGCAAGGGTTTCGCTGGTGCCAGTCATGTCCCCGGCGCGAAAAGAAAAGCAGCGCGGATCGGACGACGCGAGCGAGGAAGGCGCCGCCGTCCCGTCGTCGTCACTCGCGTCGCATTGTCACGTCTTCACGCGCGTGCGGTCTAATGATGATCTAATTCTTACAGGAGGTATGTAACACGTAATCCTTTTCACAATGAGCCGCAGTATTCGGCACATTAGATAAAGTTTTATATACGATAAACGCGATAGAAAACTGTACCGGTACCGCGGGTTGTGAGAGGATGACAAAACCCTTCATGGCCTAGTAGCCCTTCAACCAGTAACATGCAGACATAATGAACCGGGTACCTGTCACCCGATGAGCTACTCGCCATCTATCTGCTCAGGCGCACCGTCACCCGACTGTCGAGCTCACATATATATGTGTGTGTGTGTGTGTGTGTGTGTGTGTGTGTGTGTCACCTCCGCAGCACAACTTGTAATCATTCTACAACTTTCCTCAGCATCTCTCGACCCAACCTCGAGAACCTGAACTCTGATGCCTCGGCTCACACACCTTCTCCCCACATTTGATGCTTCTACCTACCGATCGCTACTTCCGTGCAACACAACTACACCTGCGCCGACGTGTATGCCGACTCCCATGTACCGGTACCTTGACATTACGGCCCGAACCAATGACGACATCCCCTCAACTCATCTCTGTGCTATCTCCAATAATTGAACCTTAACTCACCACCATTTTATTGTTGCGTTCTCCTTCCACCGTGTTGTGGTCGGAATATCGCTGCTGGCCAGCACCATTGCCATTACATATTTTCCTGTGACTTAGTGAACACGGTCGGCGGGAATCTATACTCGGTTTTCTGAGTTGTTCCGACTTCGTTCACATTGACCGAGAAATCGTATGAACCCTGACGCAACATACACTATGACGAGACACCGTCGTCGCCATGTACCTGCTCCACCACCGACACCAACATCCAGCTCTGCTTTTGATATCGACTCATCCACCAACGAATCGCAACCTGCTGCACCGAACCCTACAATGATTGACCCTCCAGAGATTACCGAACCGGCTGACATATCTCAGCCAACAAAGCACTACAAGCTCTTGATAATACTAGTGACCGCGAGCCCGATCAGACCATCTCACCCGACGACCCGACAATCGTGCTACCTGGTGGCTTTCCACTAACTTTCCTGCACATCCTAGAGCTCTCCCGACAGCTCGGCCGTGCCCGATCTTGGCTTTCGACCCTGCATATTGGTTCCCAACTATTGCAGGGTTATGACGATTACGTGGGAACGTGATCGTCGAGCTCGGCAGCCGAGAGAACGTGGGCAGCCGAACGCCATGGCACTTATACCACTCAGCTTTGGAGACCGGGCCATTGCTCTTCAAACAACAATCTCCGAGACACCGCTCGCCGCTCCTCGCTTTCCTCTGCTATCTATTTCTCGCTTTCTCGCTTTCCTCTGCTATCTAGTCATGCCCATGGTCAACACTATCTTGCACCTAGCTTGGCAACCGGACAGCCGTCTCCACTTCCAGTCGCAGCATGTCATCAAAACTGTGATGGCAGCTGCCGACATGGCAGATCCGTGTCGGCCGCCAGCGACCGCTCTTCCCGGGTAACCCTGTCGATCCAACATTCTTACAATCCTTCAACAAAGCGATCCCGGTGTTCCGCAGCGAGATATTCATTCTGCTGCTGATCGACCACGGTCACCACTAGTCATTCGAAGCTCCAACTAGCCGACAGACCCTACAACTCGAAACCTCCATTCAAACCCTAAAAACCGAACCGAACCGACCATCACATGTGACAATCCTGTGCAACCTAAACGCCGGCGTGTTGCCGAAGAGGGAGAGTCATCTCGCCTACCATCGGTGAGCTCTCACCTACCAACTCTCAATGTCAAAATACCCTTCTTGACAGGGAAGGATCAGCTACATGCTCATACAACCAAACAACTACATACCACCGACATAATGCACTGACAGAATGTCACTGGCAACTGGCAACTTCTTTCGGCCGCACACCGTCGGAGTGTTGCGGGCGAGTCGACCCGTTGCATGCAGGAGTTGCATGCATAGTACTGATTCGGAGTCTAGTACCGACACATGTACATATCGTCGTACGAGTTCCCTTACCCCTTTATGTTCCGTCCATATCTATCAGGTACTGCACGAAACTTGTATATAAATTTATAAACGATGACTGTTAATATACAACACTATATGCGAATCTATGAACCGTTTACAAGGGTATGGGCCCCGCCTCTTTTTCTGATAGCGGCGAGGCCCTATACGTCGTCTATCACGACAGACAGAAAATAACGATGGTTTCGAATCCTTAGGAGACGAGAGAGAAAACCGACCCCCGCCTCGTGTTTTCTCATTGTTCAGTACTTATCCGAGGTTAGGCACACATACCGAGTGGCGCGGGCATGCATTCGCGCCGCTACTCGTGAACACTTCGTTCTACCGGCTGCCGTTGCTAATATACAAGACGCATGGGTACTTTCTAGGACTCGATCTCCGAAGTTTCTAGAGTGAGCGCGGCTGGCCGCTGTCCCCAGCTGGCCGTCGACTACTCCCGACCTCACAGTTCACCTCACACACTGTGAGATTCAGATGTGACGCAAGTGTGCCCTACTGGTGACGAACGACGACATACGGGGACGATACGGGACGGACGAGGGACGTGGATTTCATACCGAGTAGCGACGACTATCGCGCGCGACCTGTAAAGTACTATATGAATTTCTCGTTTCCATAATTTCATCAAATTGATATGCGCACGCGGGCTCGCGTGTCGCCCGCCGACGCGGAGTACCCGGGCTAAGTACAGGCGGTTGCACGTACTCGCTGCACATCGCTGCACATCGCTGACCCCGCGGTGTGCGGCGATGTGCGGCACGACGGGCGGAGGTGTGGGCGGATGTAGGTGGTACGGTAGGTGGTAGGCGGTAGGTGGTGTTCGTAGGTGCGCGTTTTAATGCAGCCGCCCTAACTGCTGATGATTGTGTAACGCCCCAGCACGCGCATGAAGTACGGGGTCGCCTGGCGGTCACCGCCGCTCACCGCAGAACCAAGCGCGGACAGCCGCGCACTCGCATTTGTGCTCCCTGCCGGTGGTGGGCTACATCCACCCCAACTCTCAACCCCCCCCCCCCCCCCCCCCCGCGCGCGCGCGGCAGCAGGCATGCCGGGAGAGGGATGGATGTCGAGTGTGTCGAAGAAGGGCGTGTACACATGCAAGCACTGCCACGGCATCGTGACGGGCAGTAGTGAAAGGACGGCGCGAGAGCGGCACTTCCGGAAATACCCGAACTGTAGCCACTCGTTGAAGCGTGCGGCTAAGTTGCACCGCAAGGCCGCCTTATTACAAGCAGCAGCAGCAGGGCGGCAGCAGCAGCAGCAGCAGCGGCAGGGGCGGCAGCAGGAGTAGCTGCAGCCGTCGGAAACGGCCCGCCGGCGCCGGTCTCGGAGGACGATGTGATGGGTGTGGGGGAGGACCCCGTTGGCGAAGACGGTATGGACATCGACGCGCCTGCGTGGCCGCCGGCGGACGTGGAAGCTGCCGATGAGGGCGTGATACGGAAAGGCGATCCCGGTGACTTCTACATGAAGGTCATCGCCAAGAAGTTCCGGGGAGTATGGCACTACGGCGTGATAACCGGCGTCGTTACCGAGTGGGTGTTGGAGGACTACGGCGGGGCGACCCAGTGGCGCGCTGTTTTCGAGGATGGTGACATTGTGGACCTTCTGCGTTCAGAGGTGAGTGGGCCCGGCCTGCGTGCTGGTGGCACCACTCAACTGCGGTTGTATGGAATCACACGCACCCGCCCGGTCGGCGTGGCAGGTTGTGGAGGCTATGGCGGCTGCCCAGGAGCACCCCCCTGTGGATGCGGACGGGGATGCTCGCTTGGTAACCGTCCATGAAGGCGATGACTTGTCCAGTGAATCACGCACCTTGCCCGGCGTGCGTTCAACACAACCCGGCTGGCGGAGGCCAAGCACAACACTGGCTGCCATGGCGTGTGCCATGTGCATGTGGTCCTGGGCTATGTCAGCATGGTCAACCTCTTCCCCCTCGCGCCGTTCCACCTGTTTTTTATTGGCTTGGGAAGGGACTTCTGGAGGAAATTTGTCACCGTGCAGGGCCACATTGGATTCCGAGCTATGAAGCAGGAAGACCGGCGCCAGGCTTTAGTCCCGATACCCAGCAACTTTGGACGCGGGTTGCGCCCTTCGTTTGCGGTGTCCAAGAAGTCGAAAGGTAACCTCCCCCCCCCCCCCCCCCCGGGCGTGGGCGTGGGCGTGGGCGTGCCGGCATTCCCCTCCATGACTGCAGGGTCAGGCAAGGTGACGGTGCAGTCCGGCTGGGTCATGGAGGACTGCTTGCACCACATGGAAACGTTTTCCATTCTTAACGCCGGTCCGCTGTTCGAGGAGGCCCGGGTGAAGGCGATCATGACCGAGAAGGAGCTTCGCGTCCCCAGGCGGTGCTTGGGCACATGTACAAGCGCATGCAAGGAGCTGCGTGGTTCGTCACGCGGTGGGGGTTGCAGAATGTGGTGACGGAGGAGGACGGCCCCGAGCGCAAGGCGCAGGTGGACGCGCTCACAAGGGAGGGGAGGACTCGAGACCCAGCGCGGCGCCAAGGCGCGGCGGCCGGGGCAGCGCGGCGCCAAGGCGCGGCGGCCGGGGCAGCGCGGCGCCAAGGCGCGGCGGCCGGGGCAGCGCGGCGCCAAGGCCCGGCGGCCGGGGCAGCGCGGCGCCAAGGCGCGGCGGCCGGGGCAGCGCGGCGCCAAGGCGCGGCGGCCGGGGCAGCGCGGCGCCAAGGCGCGGCGGCCGGGGCAGCGCGGCGCCAAGGCGCGGCGGCCGGGGCAGCGCGGCGCCAAGGCGCGGCGGCCGGGGCAGCGCGGCGCCAAGGCGCGGCGGCCGGGGCAGCGCGGCGCCAACGCGAGTGGGATGGGCGGGGCAGCGGTTGCTACCGAGTGAGGCGTAGCATCGTTTGCAGTAGCAACGCAGCCTTTCCGGTGTGACGCCGCCTGGATGTAACCCAGCAGTACGCGCAAAGTGCAAGTGCAAGCTGCTGATGGCGGGGATCCCGCGGGGGGGGGGGGGGGGGGGCAGCGGCTGTGGGATAGGCGCGGCAGCGGTTGCTACAGAGTGAGGCGTCGCATCGTTTGCAGTAGCAACGCAGCCTTTCCGGTTGCATAGTGTGACGCCGCCTGGATGTAACCCAGCAGTACGCGCAAAGTGCAAGTGCAAGCTGCTGGTGGCGGGGATCCACGCGAGGTCGCAGGACGGTGCGCGAGGGGGGGGGGGGGGGGGGGGGCAGCGGCTGTGGGATAGGCGGGGCAGCGGTTGCTACCGAGTGAGGCGTAGCATCGTTTGCAGTAGCAACGCAGCCTTTCCGGTTGCATAGTGTGACGCCGCCTAGATGTAACCCAGCCATACGCGCAAAGTGCAAGTGTTACACGTCCGTGTGCCCCACCCAATATCATTGCGCCCGACTTCACTGACGGCATGTCTCGCTCTCCATCATCTCCCGGGCCGTCCGCCGCCTCACCCTGCGCACCCTACCAGCCGCGCGTGCCTTCTCGGAAGCCTCACACACGGCGGCGCGAGTCGCGTCGTGGAACACGTCCCTGACATGGCGGAACTCCGCCCTCACCGCGGCCGTGGTCGGGCAGGGGACTGCCCGCTGATGGGTCGCCATGCATGGGTACTTGGGGCCGCACCAAGCCGGGGTCCCGTCGCAGCAACACTCCCATTCCGTCCGTTGGCCGCAGTACACGCATGACGGGCGTCCGGCCAGGACACGCACATGATAGTGCATGTGGCCGCCTCCCGCCACTGCTCGTAGTGCTCCGGTCAACATGGCGACGAGCAAGTCGGCATGTCCCGCAGGTGGCTGCGGGGCGGGTGGCGCGAGCGCAGCCTCGCTCGCCTCGACAACTCACTCAGCCCCATCAGTCGCCTCAACCACGGCCTCCTCCGCCTCCTGACGCGGCGCATCAGGCGCATCATCGTCGCCTGGCAGGGCGTCCCCCCCCGCAACGGCGCCGTCGGCGGTGGCCGACGCCGTCGTGGCGGGGTGCTGTGAGGAGGTGGCCCTAGACATAGGTGGGGCCGGCACCGCCATGTGTTGCTCCACATGCGGTGCGGTTCCTGACGCGACAGCTCCGTCGCACAGGTACCGGCGGCGGCACCCCACGCCTGCTGCGCTTACCACCAACCGGCATGTTTCCTTTGGGAGGCGGTTCATCCGCGTCGGAGGTGAGGGGCGGTGCCGGTGTGGGTGTGGATACTGCCCGGCCATTAGGGCTCCCGCCGCCCGCCGCTCCGCCGACCCACGCCGCGGCGTGTGCCGCGCCCCGCATAGTCGCCTCGAATATATTATACATGACGCTGGGGGGGGATTCGTGCGTTTCGTATGTCGGCGGAACGGTGTGCGAAGCTGCGGCTGGCGAAGGTGGTGGAAGTAAGCGTGGCGGCGTCGGCGGCGTTTTACCGTGCGTGCATGCGTGCGCAACCCCGCGGCAGCAAGCGCCGGACTCGGCGTGTGCCGGCGGCAGAGCTGCGAAGCCATGGACACGGTACGGGATGCCAAGTCTGGCTAAGCAACTGCCGAGGCTGGCGGCTTAACCCCCATGTCCGGCGGTTGAGGGACGGAAAGTGCGTAGAAGTTGATCGGCAAAGCGGGCATATAAGCCTGGCTGTGCTAGTTAAGTAATGGCGGTTTGTGCTAAGTAATTCGTAGGGGTGGACCGTGCAGCGCAGGTAGGGGGCGGTATAAATGAGGCCGGGCACATATACTGCTCCACGAAACGACACTGCTGCCAGACCCGATCGTCTACGGCCGATATAATATTCACACTATATCAACATCGGTGCACACCGCCGCACACCGCCGCACACCGCCGCACAACGTTGCGCGCGCACATTCGTCGCGCACATATACGCGCGCCCTACCGCACATATTATCCCGGATTCACTCGGTGAAACCGCGTATTCATTACGCCGTGCTACTTCAACAATAAACATTGCGAAATTACACCGACACAATGCCGCACCGACTAGCTCTTGACAATACGTGCATATAAATAGTAGTGGCGCGCTGCTCCTCGCCTCCGATGTGTCGTTGACTGCTGCGGACGGCGGTCGTCGACTGGGTGTTAGTTTCTCCACCTCGGCCCCCCCCCCCCCCCCCCCCCGCCCCTTCACCGCTCACAGCGCCATGGCAGACCTCGCCCCCCGGGCAAAAGTGGGCGGCGAGCCTTGTTGTCTCGCGTGTCCGCGCCGCCGGCATCGAGGAGGACGAGAAAGACATGAGGAAACGCGTGACAAGGTGGGCGCGCAACAAAACACTCCACCCTCCACATTAGCACGCACCCACTCGTGGCTAACTTGTGCCGCGCGCAGGTTCGTCCGGGAGCGCCGTAAGGCCCACCTCAACGCCAAGGCTTCCACAGTGCCAGCGGCGCAACTCGTGGTGGCCGAGGAGGCCGCATCCTCAGCCGCTTAAAGGCGAAACGATTGTGGCTTGTTGTGGGCGTCTCGGCACAGGGGGCGTCCCGACGCGAAGGTAAGGAAGCTCATGCATGGCGGCGTCGTCGACGGCACAGCCTCCCGGGGTGGTGAAGACACTGACGGATGACAAGAAGCGGAAGAGGCCAGTGAAGAAGCGCCGAGGTAAGAAACTGACGGTCGCGGAGTCGGAGGCGGAGTCGGAGGCGCATGCGGAGGCGGAGGCGGAGGCGGAGGCAGCGAGATCGTCGAAGCGGAGGGTCCCCCGGGCACGCAAGAACAAGAACAAGCAGTAGCCCCCGCCCCCTTACCCCCCTCCCCTCACTCCCCCGGCGGGAGCGGCGGGCGGCGGGGGGGGGGGGGGGGGGGGGGGACCACGCCCGCCCGCCCGCCCCCCCCCCCCCCCCCCCCCCGCCCCCCGCCACATGCCCCGACGGCAGCTGTCGCGAATATTGTAATTCAAACATTCTTCGGCAAACCGCTGCCTGCCCCCGCCCTACCCCTCGCGAATATTTATGTAACGTGAGCACTCTTTGGCAAAACATGGCAGCCAAACCACCCATCTGATGACCTTTGATCGGACGGCTGGCAGGCCCGTTCAGCAGTACTAGCTATAATGTACACAAAATTCCCCAGTGTTACCAAATACGTACGGCTGCGATTTGCGCTCCCATGTACTAATAGTCGTAGTTATCCACAGGACGACTCGTCATCGCGCCCGGGTTCGTACTAGATACCCGGTGCCGGCTTAATAAATATATCGCGTACTACCCGGTACTACACGGATAACCTTGTACCTTATACGTCAATGCCATGTAACAATTCACCGGGCTAGTACGACTACCAGAATGCATGATGACAAAAGGATTTATCGCCCGCCGGCAATAACGCCGGATGTACTCGCACGTAACTGGATGGACGTGCCGCCACCAGCAGCAGCCTTCACGGATAAATAATAGTCGCTAGTAGTAGTGCTTCGTCACCCGTATGTCACATCTGAATCTCACAGTGACAGTCGAACACTCCAACACTACTTAGGTGGTGCTGGAGGGTCCACTGCGCTCATCCCTTTTGTTGTAGCGCTTCTCGCACTACAACAGTCGCACGGCGCACCGCGCTGTGAGGGAGCGTCTATCGACTTGACCCTTCGCCCGTACGAGCACGACACTGCCGCGCGGGATTCGCGCGGCCCGGCATGCCCACCCACAACGACGAAAAAGGCAAGCCGGCTCGTCTATCGTCTCCCCTACCCGTTTCGCCGAGCTAGAGGCCACGGTGGTGGATTTCGCAGTTTTGCTGCGGGAAAACCTCCTTGATCCCCATCGGCATGACGGCACCATCCCAACATCCGAGTCACGCGCGCCCGCGCCATGCGTCGCTGCGAAGCATTCTGCGTACCACGACCCCCCCCCCCCCCCCCCCCCCCCGCCCCGCGCCCCCGCCCCTCGGCCGCAAGTGGAGTTTGTGTGCCCTGGCACCCTTAGAGTTGACTACCTCAACGTGGGGAGACTAGGGCCCCCTTATTCCGCCTATAGCCTCGCGCGATTCAACTTGCGCCCGGCCTCTTCGCGACGCCGGACTTCTACGACATCTCGGCTGACGACACCAGCCGACTTCTAAGTGAGAAGCGGCACTTGGCCACGTTGGGCCAGTATCGCTCTCTCTATTACTATCGTTTATACGATGCCGTCGCTCACGCGGCAATCAACGAGGTAGCTGCGGCGATTGAAGGGGCGGTTTAGCGAGGAGATTCCCCCTCGCGCGTCGGACGTTGGCATCATTAAGGCGGCTATCGCGGCCTACGGCGGCACCAACCAACACCGGCGCGACTTCCTCGCCTACCTCCGCCTCAAAGGGACGGGCGATGCAGACGCGAGGGACAAGGCGCGCGCAGAGATTGCACGCGATAGCCTCCTCCGGCCCCGGTACGCTGACTCCAGCTCGCAAGCGGCGGTGGCGGCAGCTCTCCGCCGAGAAAAGCTTCTCCACCGCCAAGCCGAGTACACCGTCACCGCGGCACCGAAAGCTGCCGTACATCAGCGCTTCGGTGGCGACCCCCGCGCGAGGACGAGCCCATCCGCCAGCCCCGCCGCCGCCAGCCCCGCCGCCCACCAGCCACCCCCGAGCCGCAAGACCCCACGAATCCCAAGCCTCAACCCGGCAGGCACCGGCCGGCCAAGACCCACGAATGCCGGTGCGGTCCGCCGTCATGGTTCCCCATCACGCATGTCTAAGTTCCTGCGCTACATAGTGTGGAAGGAATGGTGCGAATGGCAGCGAATTGGGGCGAGCGGGCGCGTGATGCAGTGGATCAGGGAGGGCGTACCGGTGCCGTTTACCGCCGGACGATCTTCACCCTTCCACCGCGGCATTTCGTTCTATGACGCCACGGACGCGCAGCTACTGTGGTGGAGATTGGAAAGTTCAAGACTAGGTCGACTTGGAGCCCTAGAACCGGGAGTAACGAGTCGCTGCTTGTCGCGAGTTTTTCTGGTTCTGAAGCCGGGTAGCAACAAGTTGCGGCTTGTCATCGAATTGCGCCATCGCAACATGTACTCCGCGGTCTAAATCATGCGGTTCGAGACGTTCCGGAGGCTGCGTTACTTGGCATGTCGGGGCGATGGGGCCTCATGTTTCGACCTCCATGACGACTACTCCGCCATAGGTCTACGAGGACGTCCGAGACTACTTCACGATAAACGTTCGCGGAGCATGTGGCGCCTTGTGGCGCTAAACCCATGGTCTGGTCGCTCAGCCTTTACTAATTCATGAACCCTAGTCGGCGTGATGGTACGCTACCTCCGCCAGCCGGACTTCGAGACCTACGCGCGGTCATCCCGGTGCTTGCTTCCACGTTGCGTCGGCGCAAAGCGCGGGGCGTCTACCTGCTGCCGTTCGTCGACGACCTCCTTTTTGTCGCCCCATCTCGCGAAGTGGAGTTGCGGCTAAGCGCGATGGTGGACCGCCTATAGGGATGGCGGGATATCTAGCCCGCCACCCCACCACAGCCCGACCGAGTCTACCCAACACCTAGGGCTCGACACCGAGCTTACCGAGATAATGCGCTTCTCCGCCCCGCCCGAGAAGCTCCAGCGGTTGGCGGCCCTCACCCGCGACCTGCCATGCAACGATGCATACCGCCGCCGCCGCCGCCGTGTGCCTGCGCGTCTGCCAGCTGCGCTGGCGGGCAAGGGGTAGTTCATGGACCTGGCCATCCCGCCGGCGGCCTTCTACGATCTTCGCGAGGCCCACAGCGTCTAGGCGGCATGCGGTTCGTGGAGCGGAGATGTCAAACTGACTACGCGGAAATTAATTCGCGACTCGGAGTGGTGGCGCAATGTGCTCAGCATGCACAATGGCGCCCGAGTTTTGCGGCCGGGCGAATAGTGATACTTGCACACCGAGCCCGTCAAGTGCGGTTGGGGAGCGGTACTTAACGAGCGCGCGGAGGCGCGCACTTTCAATACGACAAGGAGGACTACCACGCGCAACATATTACTTACATGAATTGAAAGAGGTACGTCTCGCGGTCCGGGCCTTCCTCCCTCACATGGTAGGGCGCAACGTCATGCTTCACGAGGACAACCATGCAGTACTCCACGTGCTCTCACACCTTACGTCCCGCTCCCCGGTACTTATGCGAAAACTGTGGTGCTTACTGAATGTTCACGACAACATCCGGTTACTACGCGTACGATATGGCCGCTCGGACAACACGTGGGCGGATAGAGTGTCACTCGTGGTGGACAGATAGATTGGATTGGGCGGTCCATCCTCATATTTTCCAGTAATGTTGGAATCTGCCCGATTCCCTAGCACCGGCCGGGCACGTGTCGCGCGTGCCTTTGCGCGCGCATGTCTCCCGGCCCGCCGGGCGCTCAATTTCCACTCTCTTCCTGCCCACAGTTCCCGCAGCTCGAGCCCGGCTCGCTGCTCCTATTGTAAGATGCTTCGAGCACTTCCACTCACCATCACTTCCGCAGCCGAGCCGTTTAGATTATTGGCCCTCACACGTCACGTGGGCGCGCGCAGGCGGGGTGCGTGCATGGAGAAGTCCGTGCGTCCGGCGCACGTCCAAAGTCGTTCGAAACACAGCCGAGGCGGCTGCCACGAGTGCGCCGAAAACAAGCCCATAAGGGACATGGCATACACGTTGAGCCTCCGGGGCCAGTGCACAATCCTCCCGGCACCGTATCGGGGTTTCGCCTACCGGTCCGAGAGACAAGTCCTTGGGATTTTGTCGAACCACCGTTGTGCTTAGCTATTACATTCAAACCTCAAAAATAGAATCAAACACACACCTTGCGTCGAGCCAGGCCGTCGCACGTCGTGGTTCCACTAGCAATATCACCGGAGGCAGACGGTGAACAACCGGCGAGCCCGCTTGTGGCTTTTGCATAGTGACAGGACCGCCGGACGACTGTCGCGGAGCTACTGAGCGGCTCCCGGGACCTGGACAACGATAACAAAGTGAAACGTTTCAGCGCGGAGCGCGTCGTTCAGAAGCCATCCAGGATCGTCGCAGCGGGAACAACACGCAAACCGCACAGGCGCCTACCTATACCCAGGCCCCGCCTATCGCTATGTCCCCCATGCCAGTAGGTCATGCTTACTCGTCCGACATGGCCCCGGTGTCTCCCCAAGCTTCCTACCGGCATTGGGACACACTCTGGCCTCGTTGTACCGGCCCGAGGATGCAACATTGTACACGCTCGTAGCATGCACCGCTGCAGCGCCATGGTCGCAATGATCTACGGTCGAAGCGTCGCATCGAGCCAGCTCGTATCCCATGACGACGAGGTACCCGGTAGCCGAAACAACGCCAAAGCCATGCTGTCGTCTACGTGGGGCGGGACGACCCGTCCTCAGCCGATAACGGCAGTCCGCCGAGCTATGCGGTCGACCGTGCTCAGTAGCCCCGCTCGCAGAGAGGCTGTTGGAGAGCATCATGCGCAGCGCACTGCCCGGTACCGCCCAAGGCACGAAAATGATGCCTTCGTGGCCTCGCCCACAGCGGCGATAACTAGCTCTAGTGAATAAGCCAAAAGTCCGCCAAAGACAACACAGCGGGGCGACGCTGCAGCACGCGGGAGCGCGTCGCCCGGACGCTATAAAGGATGTATAGGGTAGTCGCTATTGATTACTGCCACTGTGTGGTACTATATATATTAGCGCCCGATTCCGACCATTGTTCCAATTGCACACAATGGTCTGACGGAGATTACCCCCGTGTACAATGGCGGGGCCTGTTGGAATCTGCCCGATATCCTAGCATCGGCCGATACCCTAGCACCGGCCAGGCACATGTCGCGCGCGCCATTGCACGTGCGCGCCTGTCTCCCGGCCCGCCGGGCGCTTTGTTCCACTCTCTTCCTGCCCACAGTCCCCGCAACTCGAGCCGGGCTCGTTGCTCCCAGTTTCAGATGCTCCGAGCAAGCACCATCACCATCACCTTCGCGAATGAGCCGTTTAGATACGTCAACGGATTGTGGGGGGCCCACATGGTGGATGGGTTTGCCACCATATGGAGGACTCCCATGTACCCCGGTGAAATTCTCGACTGTGGGATCCTCGTATGAAGGTAGTGGAGTCGTTGTTTATATCGGAGGACACGTGGCGCCGCGAGATGAACTGGTGCAACCCTCCTTATTGGCCCGATGGACAACCTCGTCCTCAAGCTGCGCAAATCGGGCGCTGCTGCTACATGCTGTGGCCGCACCGGCGTGGTATGATCGGCCATGGATGCCGCAACTGCTCGACCCGGCTACCGAGGTGCTGCAATACCCCCTCCCGCAAATTGTTTTTTCCCAGGAGGTTAGGCGCGCGTCGGCGTCGGGCCACCGCGTTGGAGCATGCTGCTCTTCCGTGTTCCGTTCCGTCCTTTTTTTTTACCGCCCCCGTCGTACCTACCGGACTCGCGGAATTAAAATGTAGTTCGTTCTGCGGTAGTGCGATTTCCGGCGGTGCATGCGCGTTCCACCGCCCCCGCGCGCGCAGTCGCGCGCTACCACGGTACGCCATGTGCGTGGTCGCGCATGTACCCTGGGCCGCTAGCATGTGCGCGGGCGCGCTCCGTCCGGTGGGCGCGGGCTTTTTGTCCGCCACGCTGAAGCCGCGATCGGTCGCAGCACACACGTCGGAGCTCAACCTCTTGTTGGAGTTGTGTGGGCGAGAAGGGGTCTCCTCGCTGCACGCGGACACGCCGCTCGTTGTCCGCTACATCGCGTGGGTGCTGACCGCGGACGCAACAAGGCCGGGGCTTGTCATCCCTACCTTTCGGCGATCAACACCTTTTTCCGCGACCACCTGCTAGAGCCCGTGGCGCTTGACCCTGTGGTCAATCATGCCCGTCAGCGGCTATAGGCTGGCCCATGTGGATACCCGTGCCGCGGACGTCCGCATGCCTGCTTTGCCCGCGGACTTCGACCTTCGGCGCGTGCGGCGCGCGCATGCCCCACGAAACGACCCTATCTGCGATTGGTGCGTTTTCCACGCGTACTGCCCCGGTACCGCGGGTTGTTTCCTTTTCCTCAACCGTCACAAACGATTACCACCGGTCGCCTCGGGGATATATATATCGCGGTTGACTCCCGTACGATCACGCTTTTTCGTCGGGACGAGGCAGAAAACCCCACAGTCCAAACGAATTGGTACCGGCTCTCCAGATTTCGCAGTCCGCCCACCCGGAGATTGCGGATCTCTTATTGAAGGCGTTCGCTCGTTTCGGGGCTACCGTGCTACCGCCCGCGGCTACGCACTTCTTACAGTTGCTCGATGACCGCCCTGAGTTATGGACCTCGGACACGGTTATCATCCAGTGGGTTACCGTCGCCTGCCAGTCCCTCCACGAGGTCCCGCCCCCCGGCTTCGTCTGAAAACATCGCATGGTCCGCGCAGCGGCGGTGCGTCGGCCGCTTCCGCAGCTGGCGTTCCCCTCCCCAATATCTGCTAAGTCGGCGACTGGATCTAAGACCGCAGCGTCGTCCAAACCTACATCTTTCCCGGGATTTTCGACTCCGGCGGCGGCCAGTTCTTTTGATCCCGCAAGCCTTTCGGCTTGTGCCGTCTTCCACTGTCCACTGACCGTTTTCGGGCGTAGCCACTGCAATTCGGTTTTCGTGACGACAAAACGAGATTCGCAATAAATGTGTTCAATACTAATAATTGTTCACTACTTAACAAGTAATAAGACAGACAGACATACCGAGTGGCGCGGGCAATGAATTCGCGCCGCTGCTAAATGGGTTGATTATACATGGATAGCGTCCAGATAATGCACGGCCGTTTTTAAGCGGCTTGTGTTGATTTTTTAGTACATCAGGGATTGTGCTGATTTTTTATGTATTATTTATTACATTAGGGCTTTCACAAATGCGCACTACAAACAGAACTAACAGCAACTATGAAAGGTTGCCAGCAAAAGAGAGACATAAGCCTGAAACCAAGGTCGAGCATGAGGACAGGGAGCCAAGAACCAAGAAGGAGCCAAGGGAACCACGAAGTCACTTAGCTGCCAGGAACCAAAGGGACCCCCGCCCCGGGGTAGGCTATCAGGACGCTTGCATCCCATGACCCGGGTCATAGCAACACATGCCGACGAGCGACGCGACGCAGGCGCATGAGCACCATCACGTGCCGCACGCGCGGCCGCGGCCCCGCCAAGAACGTTGTCTGCATGTGCCATGTTGATGAGCAAGGAGAAACGGCGGCGCCACGCAGACAAGAGCTAGCCGATCTTTTGGCCAGTGTGTGCGTGGCTAGCTTTTGCGAGCTTCACCAAGAAAGCCTCGGCGTGCGGGGCCAGCGAGCCAAACTCGGAAACGGCGAAAGGAACAAAGCGAAGCATGCCGGCGGCGTTTCGGACACCCTCGTCATACTTCTGGATTTTGTGGCGCTCTGCAGCCCGCAAAGTAGTCGTTGGATCCGAGCTTGACACGCCGAGGATAGGGGCAATGGTGGTATCGACAGCAACTGTGTTCCCGCGGATACCGCCATACCCAAAAAGCCCAACATCGACCGGCCGGCCGTCGCTGCCCTTCGCTCGGAAGAGAAACAAGCACCGACGGGTCCGTGAGGATCTGGCTGGACACCCACGCCCAGCGCGGACGTCGTGGCAAATGTCGGAAAGGCCATGTGCCGCCCACTCGTGTGCGGCGTGATTGGAGTCGCCCCCAGAGCAACGTGCCACGTGCTGATTTTTTGTACTGCTTTTAGCGGTGGATTTGTTCCTGGCCTTTTTTCAATTCACACCAGATAGTGCACGGAAAGTACTGGGGAATGAAAAAGCCTGCATTTAATTAATATTCGCGCAGCGAATCGGGAACACTTCTAACGGCTATCGCTGCTAATATAATCTCAAAGACGCACCGGTACTTTCTAGGACTTTCCGAAGTTTCTAGAGGGGCGGCGGCTGGCGGCTACTGTCGACAGCTCCCGACCTCACAGTCTTCAGCACTACGGATTACTTTGGTGGTGCTTGAGGGTACAGGTACCCGTACACCCGTACTCCACTTCATATATATTTACATCGGGGCTTTCACAAAAACGCACTACAAAGAGAACTAAGAGCAATTATGAGAGGTTGCCAGCAAAAGAGATACTTAAGCCTGAAAACAAGGTCGAACAGGAGGACAGGGAGCCAATAGACAATGGACCCGTACTCCACTGATCCCTTTTGTAGCGCTTCTCGCACCCACGTCGTCATCCCACCATATTCGTTACCCGTAGGTGTGGCGGGTGCCTTCCAATCATGTCACACGCTCCTTTGGCAAAACGGAACTCGCACTGTGTAATATGATAATATCAGGGTAATATCCTCTAACCACAAAGGCATCTTTCGCGGATGTGGCGAATGAACGTGATAGTTCACGTTATATCGTTCGGACATTAGGCGAGTGAAGTATGCAAGTAAGTACAAAGGCACTTACCTGCCAAGCCCCCGCACCGCTAACCCCGCACCCGGCATGGTAATATCCTGGTGATGTTATTTATTAGTTACATGAGCTAGCTAGCTGGAAAGGGCGATCAGGATATTCTGTTGATATCCATCGCGGAACGCGGACGTGTGGCCTCGCGGCCCGGCGCTGAGTTTGTTCTGGGTAATATACAGGATTTTTCCTTCCCCCGTACTTTTCGTGCATTTTCTGGACGCCTTCAGCACCTGAAGTTATCGTTCTCCGCCATCGAGTGCAACATGTAAATAAACGAAACCCAACGCTGGAAGAATACTGGTTGTCATTTGCTGCTGAGACTTCCGTGCGACTTCCGCCTGGCAAGTCCTCCCGACACCGAACGTTGCGCTATCAAGCGACGGCTGAGACGCCGTGATCCTTCCCCGTGAGCGGCGGTACCATGCCACAGCGAACTTGCGACTGCGGCAAAAGCCGGCCGTGCTACGGGCTGCCCGCTGAGGGGCGCCGCTCCGCGCGCTGGTGCGCCGCTTGCCCCGCCAAGCCCGACGCCGCGGT
This sequence comes from Tetraselmis striata, assembly GCA_006384855.1. Lineage (NCBI taxonomy): Eukaryota > Viridiplantae > Chlorophyta > Chlorodendrophyceae > Chlorodendrales > Chlorodendraceae > Tetraselmis > Tetraselmis striata. The sequence continues at coordinate 133,078 of VCJN01000858.1, forward strand.
GGACGTAGTGAACAGGAGGTGCGAGTGCAGAAAGGCTCAGCCCCGTTTCGCGCTTCCCGGGAAGGGGCGCGGCTCCGCTCGCTGGTGCGCCACTTGCCCCACCAAAGCAGACGCCGCGGTGGACGTTGTGAACAAGAGGTGCGAGTGCGGGAAAAGCCGACCCTGCTACGGGCTGCCCGGGGAGGGGAGCGGAGCCGCGCGCTGGTGCGCCGTCTGCCCCACCAAGCCAGACACCGCGGTGGACGTGAAGAACAAGCGGTGCGGATGTGGTAAGAGCCAGCCCCGTTTTGGGCTGCCTGAAGAGGGCCGAAGCTCCGCGCGCTGGTGCGCTGCCTGCCCCACCAGGCCGGAGAGAGCTGTGGACGTGGTGAACAAGAGGTGCGAGTGCGGCAAGAGCCGGCCATGCTACGGGCTGCCAGGGGAGAGGAGCAGCTCCGCGCGCTGGTGCGGCACCTGCCCCGGCAAACCTGGTAATGCCGTGAATGTCGTAAGCAGGAGGTGCGAGTGTGACAAGCGACTGGCCATCTATGGGCTGCCCGGCGAGGCGCTCCGCTCTGCGCGCTGGTGCGCCACCTGCCCCTCAAAGCCGGACAACGCCGTGGATTTGAAGAACAAGAAGTGCGAGTGCGGGAAGGCTCCGCCTTCCGTGGGCCTTCCTGGGGAGGGCCGCAGCTCCGTGCGCTGGTGCGCCGCCTGCCCCACCAAGCCAGAGGCCGCAGTCGATGTCAAGAGCATTAAGTGCGAGTGCGGCAAGAGGCCGGCGGCGTTTGCGCCGCCGGGAGAGGAGCGGAGCTCTGCGCGCTGGTGTGCGACCTGCCCAACCAAGCCAGCTGCCGCTGTGGATGTCGTGAGCAGGAAGTGCGAGTGCGGCAAGCGACTGGCTGCCTTTGGGATGCCCGGCGAGGGGCGCAGCTCCGCGCGCTGGTGCGCCATCTGCCCCGCTAAGCCCGACACTGCAGTGGATGTGGTGAGCAAGAGGTGCGAGTGCGGCAAGAGCTCCCCCTCCATTGCGCCCCCTGGAGAGGGGCTTCAGTCGGCACGTTGGTGTGCCGCCTGCCCCACCAAACCCGACGCCGCAGTCAGTGCAGAGAGCAAGAGCTGCGAGTGCGGCAAAGCCAGCGCGCCCTCGTTTGCACTACCTGGTGAGGGTCGCGCCTCTGCTCGCTGGTGCGCCGGCTGCCCCACCAAGCCCGACACCGCCGTGGATGTGGAAGACAAGAGGTGCGAGTGCGGCAAGGAGCCATCCGTCCAAGGGCCTTCCTGGTGAGGGTCGCGCCTCTGCTCGCTGGTGCGCCGGCTGCCCCACCAAGCCCGACACCGCCGTGGATGTGGAAGACAAGAGATGCGAGTGCGGCAAGGGCCATCCGTCCAAGGGCCTTCCTGGTGAGGGTCGCGCCTCTGCTCGCTGGTGCGCCGGCTGCCCCACCAAGCCCGACACCGCCGTGGATGTGGAAGACAAGAGGTGCGAGTGCGGCAAGAGCCATCCGTCCAAGGGCCTTCCTGGTGAGGGTCGCGCCTCTGCTCGCTGGTGCGCCGGCTGCCCCACCAAGCCCGACACCGCCGTGGATGTGCAAGACAAGAGGTGCGAGTGCGGCAAGGGCCGTCCGTCCAAGGGCCTTCCTGGTGAGGGTCGCGCCTCTGCTCGCTGGTGCGCCATCTGCCCCACCAAGCCCGACACCGCCGTGGATGTGGAAGACCAGAGGTGCGAGTGCGGCAAGGGCCATCCGTCCAAGGGCCTTCCTGGTGAGGGTCGCGCCTCTGCTCGCTGGTGCGCCGGCTGCCCCACCAAGCCCGACACCGCCGTGGATGTGGAAGACAAGAGGTGCGAGTGCGGCAAGGGCCATCCGTCCAAGGGCCTTCCTGGTGAGGGTCGCGCCTCTGCTCGCTGGTGCGCCGGCTGCCCCGCCAAGCCAAAGGCTTCTGTGAACGTGGTGAGCAGGAGGTGCGAGTGCGGCAAGAGCTACCCGTCCTTGGGGCTGCCCGGCGAGCGCCGCACCTCAGCGCGCTGGTGCGCCGCCTGCCCCAACAAGCCCGACACCGCCGTGAATGTGGTGAGCAGGAAGTGCGAGTGCGGCAAGGCCCAGCCGTCCATGGGGGTGGACGGTAAGGGGCGCAGCTCCGCGCGCTGGTGCACCACCTGCCCCAACAAGCCAGAGGCCGCTGTGAACGTGGTGAGCAAGAGATGCGAGTGCGGCAAGAGCTTGCCCTGCTTTGGGCCGCCGGGGGAGGGGCTCAGCTCCGCGCGCTGGTGCGCCGCCTGTCCCAACAAGCCCGACACCGCGGTCGACATGAAGCACAAGAAGTGCGAGTGCAGCAAGGCGCAGCCTTCTATGGGGCTGCCCGGGGAGGGGCGCAAGGCCGCGCGCTGGTGCGCCGGCTGCCCCACCAAGCCCGACACCGCTGTGAACGTGGTGAGCAAGAGGTGCGACTGCGGCAAGAGCCAGCCATCTTTTGCTTTTCCCGGAGAGAAACTTAGTTCTGCGCGCTGGTGCGCCCGCTGCCCTACCAAGCCAGCGGCCGCCGTGAATGTAAAACACAAGCGGAAGCGGGCAGAGTGATGAATGCATTCAGGCCCTCCAGGGGCTGAGCGTAGTGCATACCGCACTGTTTAAATGCAACTGTAATTTTCCCCTACACCAGTTGCTGTGGTGCCCGCGTGGATAATATGTACCAGCGGCAATCATCCACAATTACCCGTTGTCTCCTTGCAGCAGTCATCGGCAACACCCTACAGTCTCGTGGTAGTTTGAGTTGGGCACAAAAGTACACACTATAGAATAGATAAAAATAGCGCTGGTTTTAAAGCTCATCAGGCGCTCAGGCCTTTGGAGCTCATATGTACAGAAGATGTTGTTTATTAAATGCAAGCGCTACTCAATGCGCTTTTCACTATCAGTTTGGTAAGAACCCTCTGCCAGGCCCTATACAGTCTACTTCCTTATAGAAACAAATTGCTATACATAAAGCTCGCACTATCCCATCGCTCCCTCTAGAGCAGTGAATCGTGTGCCACTGCACAGTCTTACATCGAAGCGACGAACTGTACGGTACGATCAAAGCTGCAGCTGGGAATGTGACTGCTCCCATGCTCCGAAATCACAGCAGAAATTCGCCCCCTATGTGACAGCACCTCTCATATCACGTGCTCACTTGGGTTGTGACGCTGTCACATTATTCCTCGTGTCATGGTATTCTGTTGGGGCGATGCTGCTGCTTGAATAACATGACTCGCAGTGGATATCATATCATGTACCGTTGACCTACTTTGCTTATGTGTGTATTTGTGATTCAATGTAGCATAAGCAGACGAGAAATGATTTATATAATAACAAATATAGGCAAAGTATGAAAAAGCGGCGCGGAATTCTTATACATATATATCTAAAAACTATTGTTATCCGGACGGGACGGTGGCGTCCACATTAGTATACCACATGCTCAACCGCGGAGCGAGGTAGTGACCACCCATAACAGGATATCCGCCATCTTGTGTCATTTTATGGGTATAGGAGGGCCCCGCGCGACGCTTAGAACATACACTTCCGCCAGATGAGCGCCCACTGTGAAGACAAGTATTTAAAACGAATCTATTCCGATGTTCAATCATTTGTGCCAGCCCCGCTTTCCGGGAGCAAAATTTCATGTTTTCAACGTCGTGCGGCCACCCGATATTAATTAATCATCAATTAATTGCCCCCCCTGCAGCCCGCGGCTGTTTCTGTCTGCCACTCTCTGTCTATCTCTGTCTGTCTGTGTCTGACTCTCTCTCTCTCTCTCTCTCTCTCTCTCTCTCTCTCTCTCTCTCTCTCTCACACACAGACGATTTTTTCGTCATGCGATATGCTGCTGTGAAATGCTTTGTGTATGGGTGCGTGTGCTGAGTTGGAGTCTGAGTAGGGGTCGGGGAAGGGGGGGGGGGGGGGGGGGGGGGAGTTGGACCGACTTGACTAAGGCAACGCAGGCCACTAATTTTTTTTCCGGCGACAACACCTCGACGCGAGCGTTTCGTTGGGACCTGCTCAGCAGCAACAGCCGCCGCCTGGCGTCATCGCCGGTGATGCAATGCGCAAGAGTCGCTACAGGCAGCATGCACTTTCAGAGCGCCAAACGCTGGGTTCTGCAGCTCTATTTCTGTGTTTCTATGATAATTAGTCGACAATCGGCTGGCAGCAGGCAGGAGCGCAAAGAACGACTCAATGACATGAGATCACAGCAGCTGAGAGATTTGGGGCCGGGGAGGGGGGGATTCTTGACAGTGGTGCGGTTGTTGCCGCCCGAGCTGCTCGTCGCGGCGTCTTCTGCCCGCGATGCAACGCCGAGGGACGCACGAAGAGCAATAGGTGGTTTCGAGCGGTATATGTATTGCCGTGTTGTGTCGGGAACTCTATTGGGCATTACGTTTGCTGTACGCACGTGCCGACCCACCAGGCAGTAGTGCAATTCGTGGAATCGCAGCAGAGTGATTTCGGGTGCTGATGAGTGGGGGGAGGGGGACGAGGTATACATATGTGTACGGCCAGCACGCCGTCGTCACCGCGGCGTGGCCCGCGAAACTACGCCGCAATGCTGCTTCGTCACCACGAGTTAGTGCGTGTTGGGTTCTAAGCATATATTTTCGCGTCCATTCGCCGGGTATTATCTAAACTAGTTTATAGGGTTTCCTCCCTTGACCTAACTGCTTTTCAGCTACAAGTGCTGCTCAATGGTATGGGAACTAGGCACCTGACGTTGCGCCCTCTTTGGGTGCAACACGAGTAGACATAAAAGCAGCCATAACAGCTAAGCCTGCCATATTCCAGTTTTCGCTGCGTTACACGCAGCGATGTTAAAACTGTCTCGTAACCAGTTGCGAGCAAGGTCACCCCAGGTTGTTCAAGACCACACCCGGCGGCTCACCACCCGTGTGTGATATTCTCATCTGTACGTCCGTGCGTTACCATGCCAGATGGAGAAGAACCCGTCGTTGAGCCGACGCTCGAGTCGCTACACGCAGACGTGAAGGCCTAGTCTACATTACTGTGCGAGCTTGCAACAGCGTTGGCCCAATTGACGGCTGGTGACTGGTGAGCGCGTTGTTGATGGAGAAGGGGCACATGGTTCCGGTTCCGGGCAGCGCATCGCGGGACAGTCGACAGGCAGCGGGGGAGCCGCAGAGCGCCCCGACTTGCTAGAGCTAGCCCAATGCGGCCGTGTCGGGGCAAAATCCGTGAGTGACGAGGATGACTACCTCGCGGTGCAAGAGCTACTGTAGCGAGCATAGTCTGGTTACGAGGCCGTTCGGCCGGTCAGCCGAGTGCCTGGACTCTTACCCTTGAGCACCGACCAAACGAACGAGCAAGTACCTCAAGCAGGATGATTGGCGTCTGCCGGCCCAAGAGGAGTATCTGTGGATGCCGTGTTTCGGCGCTCACATGGCCGCACTTTTCGTGGCTCTCGACGAGTTGCTGCCCTACGTCCCTGCTGCAAATCAGGACTTCACTGCCTGCCTCGCGAGGGCTCGGAACCACGCCGAAGACATCGACAAGGCGTTTCGCTTTCGTTTGGCCTTCCTACGGAGGCTTAATGAGGTCAAGCGTGTGCACGGTGACCAAGGTATTTGGACGTGCTGCGAGCCCAACACTTTCAACCTGCTTCTAAATGTCTTGGTTCAGCGATTTTTGGGGACCTCATGAGGGACTGCAAGCGTCGCGTCTTCGAGGCGACAGTGGCCAGCACCGCAAAAGCAACCGCTACTGCTTGGGTAGCGGCAGCAACTGCAGGGCGCGGGCGTGGACGAGGACGTGGCGGTGGACGTGGGCGAGGCAGCGAAGGTGAGCACGAGTGACGGTGTGGGGCGCCTTTCGTCGGAGCTGCTGGAGCTTTGCGAGGCCACCTTTCGGTGACCGCCGCAAAGCGCACCCTTGCAGTTTAACGGCGGGATGAGCGCCCTGTGTCATTCATGACCTGACCCCCCCCCCCCCCCCCCACACACACACACCTTACAGACTTCATTTAGACTTTCTTCGGTGCGGCGCTTCTTACAGCTATAGCCGAGTGCGGCTCAGCCATCCGCACACCTGCACATGACGGCTCAACCAACCGCATCCCGTACCATTTCATCACTGCGTCCGTCGGTTGTCACACTGCGTGTTACAACTGGTTCGCAACGACCAAGCTCCGCGCGTGTACGTTACGCGCGTGACAGGCGCTACGAGCGCGAAGGGCGCGCGGGGCGGCTCTCTTACCTGCACCTAGCCCCGCAAACCCGTACTGCTGCTACTGCAAAACCGTCCAACAACTACCGGCCAACCGCCGGGAACCTAACCGCTGCTGCCGAGTACTTTGCAAACAGTAGTCGCCCCCATGGTACTCTGTCGGTAAAACGACGCACTTACGTAATTGACGAGCCCGAAGCTGTCGCTCCCCGGGCTGCTTCACTGCGATCTCGACTGCATGATGCTTTCGGCTCAGACGAGTTAGGACAGCGGACGCTCGACCTGCTCTCCGGCTCCCTCACCGCTCAGACACTCAAGAGCTACGCCGGCAGACTGTCTCAGTTCGCGGAGTTCTGCCACGACTCCGAGAACATCAGCCCGCTGGAGGCGACCACTGCTATTGTCGTCGTCCGGTAAATACGTTGCCTGGCTTGGTGAGCGAAGGCACATTGGAGCTGAGCTGTCTGCAATCAACACGTTCGTCGAGCTGCACAACCTGGACCCAATCGCCAAGGACAGCCTACACATTACTGCAGCTAGGCGTGGGCTGATGCTACGGCAGTGCCGTATGGAAGCCGCCCCTTTGCGAGTTCCTCTGCCTGCTGATGTAGCTTACGGCTTCGTCGAGGAGGCCGAGTTGATTGCGTCTGCTCCCACCGAGGAGTACCAGCACGTACGACTTCCGAGCCCTCGTGGCCTCGGTTGTCAACTTCATGTTCCTTGCCAGTGGACTTAGTGGCGTCTCCTGCTGAGTGCGGGATGTGCATGTCGACGATTATAACATTACCCTGCAGGTGTACCGCGAGAAATAAAGGTCGCGCTGGCCAACTGCTGGGACCCGACGACCTGCGCGTGCTTCTCCTTCCGGTGTCAGAACACCGCCGAGTTGCACGTCTCTTGCACCACTTCATCGACAACGTACAGTCTGCCCCCCTGGTTACTGTTGCCTTGGCTGAAACAAACTTCTGGGCGGTCACCCCAAGCGAGCAGTCAAAACCTTGGACCGCCGCTACAATGTCGGACTGGCTGTCTACATCCGTCCGTCTTGTCAGTGCTGCCCCTCCCGCCGGCACTTCCTGGACCTCACACAGCCTTCGCAAGGGAGCAGCGTCTGCCGCCAACGCCATCGGAGTTCCATTGTACCACATTCGCTACCAAGGCCTCTGGGCCACTAACTACGACGTCGTTCTGGACTACATCGACCCCAACGTTCTTCCCTCGCCTGGCGCATGGTTCTTCTTTGGCCACATCGGCCCCCTCCGCCACTACCAAGTCCAACAGGACTCCGCAGCGGTGGCCTTCCCGGTGCCTCCTTCATGACCTGGCGCTACCCCTTCTCCGTCATTCCACCGCTCTCTCCGTTCGCTCATGACTGGCAAAACCAGACTCAACTTTGAAATGATCTTAACTAGCTTATGGGGTTTCCTCCCTTGACCTAACCGCTTTCCAGCTACAAGTGCTGCTCAGTGGTACGGGAGCTAGGCACCTGTCGTTGCGCCCTTTTTGGGTGCAGCAGGAGTAGACATAAAAGCAGCCATAACAGCTGAGCCTGCCATCTTCCAGTTTTCGCTGCGTTACACGCAGCGCCCTCCCTGACTCCCTTTTCCCTCCACGCTTTTCACTTTACCTTCCCGCCAATTTCGGCTCTTGACCGTGTAAAACAGCATGCGCGACTATTTTGGCAAAACCAGACTCAACTTTGAAACTGTTTGTACCAGTGGCCGAGTGGACATGCTTACACGGCGCCGGGCATGCGCTGACGACCAGCCAAGCAACGCATCAGTAGGGGCGAAGTATGCTGTGTTGGTGCCTTAAAACGATATATCGCCAGAGGGATAAGTTCATCCTCGCACCGGCCTTTGTCTTGCTCCTTGTTTTTACGTAGATGTTTTTAAACACCAACATTATTCCCAGCTTGTCTGTCTTTTCATCGCGCAACCGCACATCGTTGTATAAAATGTTGCGAATGCCGCCTTGGCTTGGCATCCACAAATGAGGATGACAGCGCCTTGGCTTGGCATAATATAGCTGCTACGCATATTCCACATGTAGTGGCTTTGATACCGCGTCGTCTTGTCGCGAGATATCACGTATCGCTATTTTGTACAATCAACGCAAGACAATAGTGCTGGTCCAGGGGAGTAGACAAGGGGCGGTTGCGCAAACACGCAATGATGTTAAGCATGGCATGTATGCCAGTGTGCTCATCAATTGCGGCATGCTGAATATTTGCGTCGAATTTGAGTTGACTTGTAAAGAGAAATGCTGCCATCTGCGCAGCTTCATTCTTTGCAGTGATTTCCATACGCGGCGGCTAACTCGCAATAGCACGACATGGATCATTGGCGTAGAAGCAATAAGGACTAAAATGCTGACAACGTGTTACAACTGATTGCGGACCATATAAGGGTTACATAATCGCGGAGACAGCCTTCACATGCCGCCGGTCACCCTCCGAAAGTGAATGAGGCGAGTTCCAGTGCAATTGTTCACGTTGATGCCGTGAAGGGCCAGCAGGCGATCTTGTTCAGCATCTTGGTACGGCGCAAAGCCATACTGTAGATTGGGAGGGTATGGTGGGATACAAAACGGAGCACACAGAAAGAGTCAGAGCTGCTCGGTAGTAGGCGTACAAAGCAGCTGTACTTGCCGCTGGAGAACACTCCGAGGGACAATAATGCATCAGCTGTGAAATGGAGGGGTGTTACGGAAGGCACGCACCTCTGCCGACTGCGCCAGAATGACGTCCAAGTGCGCGGCGGTCTGCACCGTGAATGCGAGGATGATCTCCGCGTCGGCCGTCTTTGCCAACAATGGAGCTGCAGTTCTGAAGATGGATGCTGCTGCCTCGCCGGCGGCCAAGACGCTGCTCAGCTCCAGCGCAGCACTCAGCACGACGTCGTACCCCTTGCTGGCCAACTTGGTGATGGACGCGTCCCGCGGACAGCCGCCCTCCTCCAGCTGCGCCGGCTGTGCGCGCTCAATGATGAACTTGTCGCCGTTCAGAAACAGGTTCCTCTTGAGAGTGGAGAGCTCCTCCGCGTTGCGCGCCGCAGCCACGCAGTATCGGCACTGCGCGGTAAAGGCCGCCGGTCGGGAGAGTGAGGCTCAGCATTCGCCCACTAGCCGTGGCGCAGGCATATCAATGTGTGAGCGTATACAGGTACGTCATTTGAGTGGCTTACCCATCTAGTTGCCAGAAGTGCGCAGAGCGGCAGGCCGCCGCACCACAAGTCCAGCACCACTTTGCCTGCAGAACATCACAAATGGCACATCAACGCACTCCGCGCTCATGGGTGAAGGGTCAGCAAGCGCTGGGGGGGGGGGCAGCCAGGCGGAGGTCCGCACCTGAAAACACGCTGGGCGCCACAGCAACCCACCGCGCCACCGCAGGCCTTGCCCCGAGCACGGTGACGTGCAGGGGCCCATTAGCTGCCGCGGAGGTTAGCCCGGCGTCGAGCCTGCCAGGTCATTATCGGCCAAGAGCAGCGTACTTCGCAATCAGTGCTGTATGGTCACGCTTTGAGTGCCTTTATGACGTCATACAGCCCTCCCAAACATCGCAAGCACTCAAGAGGCTGTGGGAAGAGCGAGGATCGGGAAACCGGGGGTGAGAGTTGGGGATGGGGGAAGTGCAGGTTGGCCTCGTACAAACCTGAAGTCTACACCACCAGCGGAGACATAGTCATAGAGAGGCTCCGGGCTGGTCATGCAGGGCGTACTCTGGCACGCTGCGCCGCTGCCGAAAGGCTCCGTGCCAACAGTGTAGGCTTCGAGCTCCGGCATCTCGCCCCACTGGCGCACCCCGCCCTCCGTGGAGGTGGACGCCATCTCGTTTATCACCGCAGTGAGAGCCTCCAGCTCCGCCAGGTGCGTTTCCTGAATTCCGCCGCCTCGCTGCTGCATGGCGGCCACTTCCTCCGCCACCACTTCATCGGTATCTCTCCCCACCGCCCGCGCAAACTCTCTGCCGGCAGCGCAAACAATCCGCCAGGGTGTCGTGAGGACCAGGTTACAGGGGTCAACTGCTGGTATACACTGAAAGGAGAGAGTCAAGGGCGCCGGGTTGGGGGAGGGAAGCCCACCGCTCCAGCTGAGCCTCATACTCAGCCATGCTTCCCCGCTTTGTCGTGGACGGCGATATCTCCGCCGCCGTCACGTCCGCGGGGTCCAAGCTGTCCGGCAAGCTGTACCCGAGCCGCGCCGGCCGGTCCTCCAGTCTCGCCAGCCGGCCCGCCGCGCCGACCAGGCGGATGCTGGATGGGTCAATGGCGTTTGAGGCGCCCTCTGTGGCGCCATTGGGGGGCAGAGGCTCAGTGTCCGGGAATGGCGCACACGTAGTACACAGTAAGGGGGTCCGGTAAGGCACAGATGCAGTGAGTCTGGGAATGAGAACGTTAACGGGCAGTGTACATAAATTAATGTACATTTATTTACATCGTTTATGTACTTGCAAACTTATCTATTTATGTACATATTTATTTATTTATAAATTTACGTTTAGCCTCTATGTACATTGCCAGGAATAGCCAGAGAGGGAGAGACATATGAAGACGCTAGTGGAGGGCGAGTGTGCCAGATATCGGTGCCGGCAATACAAAAAAGTGCGGTGCAGATTGCCCTGACAATAAGTGGGAAAATGCGTATACAGTAGGGATGCAGAAGATGTCATCCGGGCAAGGGCGTGGTGCCACATGAAGCTCAGTATAATGCTCAGTAATATCTGCCTGTCGTTCAGCTTTTCAAGTCTTTGCCAAATCTGCTCCGACGCCAGGATGGCAGTCATTACGTACCGGCTGTGGAGGGTTGCCCCAGGGAAAAGACAGCCTGCACCCAGCGGCGCTCCATCACCTGCGCATGTAGGATGGTCAACAGTGGGGGCCGGTCAGAAGGGGGCACCTGCGCCCACGAGGCGCCCCGCAGGGGGTTCCCGGTAGCGACAGCAAGCACCTGAGACTTTGCGCGGTTCTTGATCTGCCTGTCGTGGGTGACGATGCTGCTGCACTGGAACCCGTGCACCTGTACGCACACACCACATCGGCAAGCATCCTCAGCGCCCCCGCGTTCATTGCAGCGCACTCTCGACCGCAGCGTCAGCGCTGAGAGCCAGAGCGGGGGTTCGCCGGCACCTTGAACAGGTCCCGCAGGTAGTTGTGCGAGAAGTAGTAGGCGCAGGTGCCGTCTCCGCGGACGAAGAAGTTGTCGCTGATGCGCTGCTGCTTCCCCTCCTCCCCCAGCCGCAGCTGCAGGGCGGACGTCCACAAGAGCGCATCGTTGGCGTTGGGTCAGCTGCCACCGGCTCAGCAATCGTCGCCGCAGCAGTTGCCGCCTACCGCTTGCCCAGCACCAGCACAGCTCACGTTGCCGCACCTGAGCTAGGTCTCCCTCTGCGTAGTCCCGCAGCAGGACATGCCCCCCAGGCCTCACGATGCGCCTGATGTTTGCTATGGCCTGGAGGGAGATCTCTCACGCAAGTCAGCGCATAGACAGGCGCGAAGCTGCCACAGCTATGCAGCCATGCGATGCAGGTCATGCGGGGAGCACAGCCGTGTAGTGTGTGTGTGTGTGTGTGTGTGTGTGTGGTGGCGGCGGTGGTGGTGGTGGGGGGGGGGCTGCGGCGCACCTGGTTCATCTTCTCCGGAGTGATGGCGGAGAGGACAAACACCATCGTTACCACGTCAATGGACTCGGGCTCAACGATGCCATCAAACGGCGCCTCCTGGGTCAGGTCAGCCACAAAGGCCGTGATGCGGTCCGGGTCGTACTGGTCGTGGCTCTTCACCTGCGAGCCCGCCAGCGGCCATCCCAGGGAGGCGTCAGGCGGTGGATGACCGCCTACAGCGGAGGAGGATCATCCCCCCCTTTTGTCCCTTTGTCACTCTTATGCGCCGGAATCGTTCGCACATGCCACGTGTTTACACCCCTGCTGGCTTGGGTAGCAGTACGTGTCGTCGCATTGGTGACATTGGTGACAAGTGCCGCATTGGTGTGGCACTGGTGCGGCGCACCAGGTCCACCGCTGTTGGTGAGAAGTCACAGGCGAACACTCTCATGTCCTCATGTCGCTCCAACAGCGGGAAGACGGTGTTGCCTGCTCCGCAGCCCACCTGCCAGTTCAGCGGTTGCACTGATAGCACTCAGCGCGTCGCCCTCCTATGATCGCATGAAGGCAAGGGGGGGGGGGGGGGGGGGGAGGGGGGGATTGTGTACAGCACGATGCGGTACGGCGTCCGACCTCCAGGAGCGTGAGCCCGCCTTGGCAGAGCTCCGGAAACTCGGCCTCCAGGTAGTGCCGGTCTTTGAAAAAGTTTGCTCCATTCCGGCGGTAAAACTTGTCCCAGTAGCGCGCAGCCTCACGGTCGTATTTTTCTGCACAATATTGAGGCGGTATTCTTCAATGGCCCTGTTTGCCCAAAAGCATGCGCTGTCTTCACTGTGCATGCCTATCTACTCTGCACGTCGTACGTGGTAAAGTGCTCCTCTCTCAGTAGCCAGGTGAGGGGACGCGCGCAGTACTAGATAGCTGGTCAGCCCAGCTATCGATAGGCCGCGTGGTTCGCTGCGAGTCCATGGATTGGCGGCGCATTTGCGCACTCGCATCTTGGCATCAAAGTGCTGTTGCGGCCACTCCCCGGCGCACAGGAAAGGGGAGAAGCGGCTTGCTCACCCGCCAAAAAAGGAGGGACCTGACCGCTTGGCTCCTTGTACAACTGCATCTCGGGGCTCAGGCGCTCTGTGGCGCTAAAACCTTGTGACGTCAACAAGGTGCAAGCAGCAGGCGGCTGCTGTAGGTCGGTACTGGTACTAAGGATTATGTATATGGAAACCAGTTGTGATCAGCTATATGAGCGGCAGTCACCAATCGGCTTCCTGTGGTACCTAGGGGGAAACCCTGAAACCCTAAAACCCCTGGTGGTGCAGGGTACCTGTACCTATAGTCGCGAGATAAATATCCTCGCTTATTACAGTAGGTACCGGTAGTCACTTACAACATCACTGACAACACAAAAATCTCCCTCTGGTCTGTATAGTCGCTAATCGTTGATATTAACAGTCTGATGTAATATTTACATTAGCTAGCAGCAGAAGGCGATATCAGGAAATCACAAAAAAACAAAAAACAATCAGAAAGGTCCTCTACAGCGACTGCGAGGTGGAATGCAGTAACATGAGAAGACGCAGAATGGGCACGAGCCCACACATCAGACTTGGCTATCTGCACACCGGCAGAGAGAATGCCACCCAGGGTACCATGCACGCACGCCGAGACCCGCTGCAACAGCCCCCGCCGTGTGCGCGACAGGTGACGGCGGAACTCTGCAGGTTGGCTGGCGACAAAGTTCCGAAGTACCTGAACGGATTGACCACGAAGGAAGCATGAGGTCGGGGCGGAAGGACCGCAAGGGAAGTTGCGCACAGCCAACAGCACCGCGAAGATGTAGACCACCGTCAAAGCGGACTTCCCGAGACGGCCGCGGTCCTCAACCACAAAAGGGTAGTACCGGTGAACACCCTGCACTGGGGCGGAAGACGCCCGGTTCGCTGCCAACTTATCATGCTCCGCCTCGGTCGCCGCGATTCCCGGGGTGCACCAGCGGGGATCGTTGCTCCAAGTGGGGGTCGTGGAGGACATGCACGCGAAGTCGATCATGTAATCGCACGCCCCCCCCCCCCCCCCCACCCCGCCAGCGTCAAGTCCGACGGTCGCGAGCGGTCCGCTGGGCGCAGCCCGCTCGTCTCAAGGGTCAAGTCGCCGGCTCCCGAGCGGTCTCGGTCAAGCACCGCCCACGCATCAATTGCCACAGATGCCCACAGATTCTTCAAAGCGGTATGCATGCGGTGCTTGTAGTTCGCTACGGGGCATATGGGTAGGTAGTCCACGATGAAATCCGTAGCGCTCCGGTTCGAGCCATCCGTAGAGCGAAGCCATAAGGGATCAATACCACACGTGGGGCCAGGGCAAGTGACAAGCGCGGAACCTCCGCACGGGCAAAGGCCCAGTACCCGCGTAGCGGCGGCCGAATAAGCAGCATGGGGAATATTGCGGGCTGACTCATGATCCGACTGGAAAAGCGACAGGGAGCCCGGCCCGCACGCGATGTACATTGCATGCGCAGGGTATCAAGTCGCGAGGCCGCGTCACCAGTACGCTGGAAGCTGAGATCGAGGGCCACGAAGTCACGCAAGCGAATCGCACGGCTGATGTGGCGTTGGACAACCATGGTCGTGGGTTGATCATCGGAGGTCGCACCCGAACCCGTACCCGAGGGCGGAGCAGTAGAACCTGGCAGCGATTCTGGGATGGAAACAGTCGCTGCTGACGGAGGGCGTGCCACTAAGTCGCCAGGCGACGGTATCTTCAGAGCTATAGAGTCTGATAAAATGTGATTACACGTGCTAGCTGCAAAATTCAAGAAATCCATGCAGAAATCCAGAAGAAAATCCAGCTACGGGCCACAAGAGGCGGGAACCGCCATGACAGCCACCGATCAGGCATCGCCACCAGCCAGCCGCAGCTCCACGCAGTAGGGACGCTCTCCCCAGCACACAATCCCGGGCCACTCCAATAGCGGCACTAGGCCGAATGTGATGTGAAGGCGCCGACAGGAAAGGGGCTTCGAAGTAGAGGTCTCGCAGCAAGGAGCGGAAGTGGGGGGGGTCCAACCCAGAACAGGGAGCCACGGGCGTGCAACAGACCCAGCGCCAAATCCGCCGCCAGCTCGGTCGCGTCCCCTTCCGCCAAACGTAGAACACCTTCCACAGCACAACATCCCGGGCCACTCCAATAGCGGCACTAGGCCGAATGTGATGTGGAGGCGCCGACATGACAGGAAGGGAGAGAGTGCTCAACGAGTAGGGAATGGAGAGCCGACCGGGCCAGCAACGACGGAAGACGCCGGTGTCCAGTGCGCGCCGTTCCGCCCAGCGCCAAATCCGCCGCCGGCTCGGTCGCGCCCCCTTCCGCCGAACGTAGAACTTCCTTCCCATCACAACATCCCGGGCCACTCTAATAGCGGCACTAGATAGGCCGAATATGATGTGGAGGCGCCGACAGGACATGAAGGGAGAGAGTGCTCAAAGAACAGCGAACGGGGACTTGACCGGACCAGCAACGACGTAAGACGCCGGTGTCCAGCGCGCGTTGTTCCGCCCAGCGCCAGATCCGCCGCCAGCTCGGTCGCGTCCCCTTCCGCCGAACGTAGAACTCCCTTCCCATCACAACATCCCGGGCCACTCCAATAGCGGCACTAGGCCGAATATGATGTGGAGGCGCCGACATGACAGGAAGGGAGAGGGTGCTCAAAGAACAACGAACATGGACTTGACCGGACCAGCAACGACGTAAGACGCCGGTGTCCAGCTCACACTGCTCTTCCGCGGCAGTGGCAGCACGGGCGGGGCCAAGGCTACCAAGGCGCCACCCGTGCACGATCCCCGCCCCCATCCCCAGCCGGGGGTGGAGGCGGAGGAAGGGCCCCAGATTCCTAGGCCCGAGGACGGTCGTCGGGCCCGCCCATGCGGTGGGTGGGTGGGATATTCTCTTACTGGTCTCGCGTGGGAGTATGATGAAATAGTCGTTCATAATACTCTACCCGGACTCTACCCGCACGGGTACATCATCATATCATCAACAACGAATGACGATAAGGTGTGCTTGATGGTTGTCGTTTTGCCGTCGTAAAATATGCGCTTGTTCCGGATACCAGAAAAAGAAATTTTCCCGCCCCCGGGACAGGACTGGCAACAGTGAAACCCTTGCAGCGTCTCTACCGGGTACGACGCCCTAGGCATCGATATCCAGCTACGGAACCCCCTACCTGGTGGCGACGCTCCGCAACAAGGAAATAAAAAAATCCGCCCCCGCAACAAGGAAATGAATTATTCTGCCAGCAATTATTCTGCAAGACCGATCAGGGTAGTGATAAATTTCCAACACTGTTGGATCACCTCTAAAACACCGCCATCAAAATACCCGGCACTGACCCTGAAAGGTCCGCCCTACACCCGTTTGGGTGTCGGCCCATTCGAGTATTGCGAGTAGTATATAAATTTGAGTAATGTTAGTAGAAAAATATATATAGCGACTAGTTGTTTTTCCGCCGCCGGGACAGGACTGGCACCAGTGAAACCATGGTCCTCGTACCGCAACAGTAGCAGCAGCCCGCGCGCGTCAGCACCGCGCGTCATCCTATCGGCGTCACCCGCGCCCGTCGCCGGCGGCTCTCCATCGCGGCATCTCCATCGCGGCATCTCCATCGCCGGCGGCTCTCCATTAGACGGAAGGTGAAAATAAGGGCGTATTACCACCGACGTAGTGATGAATGTGCACCAGTCAGCTCGCCTACCCCACGGCCCGTATATTTCTTACGTCGCCAAATCCGCCTTCAGGCCTGGTGCTTCCTCCTGATTGTCACTGGAAGCGCGAATTGTTGACAAGCCAGGACTAGATTGCATTCTACCGGTCTCGCGCCTACTGCAGTCCGCAGTGTGACAATGCCGAACACAATGCAGCTGGCTGTTCCCGCGCCGTCCCCGACCCACCCATCAACTCACCACGCGACTTTGGGAAGTACGACGGCCGAGGTGGTTCGCAGTCAGACGGAGAAGGTGACGGCGCCACTGGTTTGACAGAACTCCTGCCCCGTCAAGTGCCCGTGGCGAGGGCGTATCGCAGACGGCAACGGGCACATCGCCGAGCAGCACGGGAGCCGGAAAGAAAAACGGGTGCAGCACTTCTCGGGAGTCGTACTACGAGCAGGCTCTGACGTGAGCGTTTGCGTTGCCACCGCAACTGCAGGTGACGAGAGCCGCGGAAAACGTGAAGAAATCCTCTAGATGGAGGAGCCTCGTCTCTCGCAGCAAGCGGGTGTGGCGCAAACTGGAGCCGTGGCGCGGTGGCGGCGCCGGCATTGGCTGCGGAGCAGGTTGGGCCGGGTGCCCCCGTCGAAATATGACAGCCCAGGGACTGAAGGACGCAGGACCTCAAATAGTTTCAGTTCCGGCATGAATCCCCGCTGTGAATTCAGCCTTAAGCATCTTCAGCTGGATACCAATTCATCGAGTTCCGCCTATACTTAGTACCCCTCCTAGCGCCGCTTCTGCGCAACGCTACACTGACATGACAAGGGCTGACAAGGCCTGTCCTCCGCCTCTAGTGACGCGGACATACTAGACCTTGCCAGCATTGGAACTCAACACCTGACAAGCTCCTGTTACGTGTCTGATTGGTGACCTGGCAGGCCTCGGCTTGGGCGTGACGGGCGGGATCGGGACGGAGCCCACCCTCAGCATGTGGGACCCGCCGCGTTTCGTGTTTGGCCTGGGCGCCGGCTGTGGCGTGGGCATCGGCTACGGTGTTGGATTTGGAATCGGCAAGCGCTGGGACCAGGCGATTGGGCTTGACGAGTGCGAGTAGGAAGACTTGGATGGACTATTTGCAGTCTTTCAGCTGGCGGCAAACTGGATGTGGCTTCATCAGACACAGACATCTTGAGGGCGCTGAACTCTATCATTCACAATTGGCTTCATACACAGGAGAGGAACTGGCTTCGACTTGCGTTGCAAAATAGGACAATGGCACAATCCGGGAGTCTTTGAAGTATGCAGGGCAGCGAGAATCATCAGTGCAAAAACGGCCTAGCACATTGTCGCCAGAGCTTGGCATCAGCTACTTTTCGCGCTGTGCATGTCCGAATGCATACTCTTCCCTGAGTGACGCAAGCATGCAAGCCGGAGTAGCGCATCCAAAGGCTGGGGGCTGTTTCCAGACTAGATTTAAAAGGCCTTAACCATACCCCGAGGGGAGCCATACCGGAGATACCAGCCCATACAAACATGTCTCAACTGGCTATGAACTTCCTACATCACACATTGCACTGCGCCTTCGCAGGCTGTGCCTGGACCTGCAATGTATTCTAAAATTTTACCAGACGTCAGGCCTCGAACCGCCGCAGCCGCTGCTCACAGCCCGGCATGTCATGTGCTGCTGGGCCGGGCGGATTTTATGACGGTGGGGGGCCCGCGGTGCCGGTGTTGGCGCCGAGGACGAGGAGGCGTCGGGTGATGTGTCGCCGCATGTCGGGCGAAAACAGTACCAGCGACCCATCCGCGGATCCTGCATGTGGCAAAACACCAAGCAATCGATTATCATTAGCAGCGGTAGAGTCATGGGCAGGCAGGATCGAGGCGAACGGTCAGGGAGCAGACTGGACAGGGCGTCACCTATGAGGAGACACTCTTCGGGCGTGATGGTGAGCGCCGTGATGGGGCCGTGCCCAATCTCGTACCGGATGATGGCCTCCAGGCTGTGCAGCCACCGCAGTGTCGCCATGCCGCCCTCGCCGCCCGTGACGAGGAAGCGGCCGCACGGTGAGCAGCAGAGCGCGTGCAGCTCCTCCGACACCTGGCTGCTGGTCACGGGCCGCCCGTTCACTGTGAAGGTCTGCAGCATCTGGTTCTGCGGGGTTGCAGAGGAAGGGGTACTTCAGCAGGCGTGAGTGGCGGGAGGCGACGGGGTGGTCAAGGGGATGGGGGGAGGAGGAGGGGCAGCTTCTTGACAGTGTGAAATCAGTTGTTGAAATAATTCAAGAAAACGTGAACAACAAGATATGTACCACCGCGCGAAAGCGTCGTTGAGGAGCATCAGGAGGATGTAAACTCAACATAAACACGGAATTGTAAAACTACCATGTCACGAAGATACTAAAATATTTAAACATCCAGACCTTATTACAATAAAGTTATATGACTGTTTGTATAGGGTATCTTGCAAGCCAAATTTGTACCCGCAGTAAAATGACGGATTGGGAGCAGCGCCGCTCTCACTTCTGCACAGCAGCTTTGGCGCTTAGACGGCACATCACCTGATGGGAGTGCACAATGATGAGCCTCTGCTGCACGTCCAAAGACAGCAGGCTGGCAGGGACGCCGCCGTGCATGTGAATGCTGTGCACGGGCAAGCCGAGGCGCAGCGTGTGCAGCATGAGCAGACCGTCCTGACTGCCGCTGGCAACGACGTCTAGCTCGGTGCTGAGGGCCAGGCACGTCACGGGCGCTTTGTGTGCGTAGATGATAACGCGCGGCTGGTCCCTGCGCACACACGGCACCAAAGAGCTCGCTGAGATGAGCGGTCAGCAGGCAGGCGACATGAGTATGTTTCGCGCGGGATTGCCAAGGAACCCCACATTGATACAGTCGCTAAAACACCACAAACTCCAACCGCAAAACGTTCACCATTTTTTACTTTAAAAGCCTACCCAAAGTCCCTGATACGATCCTCGGACACACACCCGGAAAATGCCATTCAGGGTGGGCCGGTTTGCATGCAGGGTGTGTCAGAATACGGATATCAGCACATGCATTCGGTTCCTGGTCTGCGCGACCATGGCACCGAGGGGCATTCATGCAATGGACACAGGCTGCCTCATGCGTGAGGCACGCACTTTATGGGCAGGCGGCGCTGGACGCGCGCTGAGCTGGACGAGCTTGGCGCGCCAAACTCGGCGACGTTGGTGTCCCAGACGATCACGTTGGTGTCCCTGGAGCCGCTCACCACCATGGAGCCATCCGCAGTCACCTCCACACAGGTGATCACCGCCTTGTGCTGAATCACGACCTGCGCACCGTTGGTCGCGCACAGAGTCAGGACACCCAGCAGACAGTGCAGCTCATGCACTAGCGATAAAACACCTTAAGTAGCAGCTATCCATGTACTGTTGGGGATATAAATAAATCCAAAAAAAAGCAGGATTCAAAGAAAACCAGGTTTCCCCCTTATCAATTAGATTTCCAACTGGTCTGACTGACTTCAGTCATTCACAGTCACTGGGCTAATATGTTTTCGTACTATGGTTTTCGGGCAGCTACCCGTACATCAGAATTAGAGGTCTTTATTACTCTCTTACGGGGCGCTCAGCCGCAGGAGCCAGGCACACCTGCAGCAGCCGCCCATCGTCCACTGCCGTGGCACGGAGGCTGCCGTCCATGTGCCCGCCCGACAGCACCACCTTGCCTATGGGCGCCACCGCCATGCAGCAGCCCAGGTGGTTGCGCTCCAAGCTGCGGTCCAGCAGGCCCCGCACACGGCGCGGGCTGGCCTGGTCCAGCTCGATGCTGTACCCGGTCTCCCCGCCAAAGCTGAAGGAGGTGTCCCTGCGGGGGCTGACCCACTTGTGGCACTGCATCATGCAGTCCGCGGTCACCATCACGGCGCGGGCCTCTGAGACGGACAGCACCACAATGGGCGCCCGCTTGTCTCCCGTTGGAAAGCCCACCTGCAGAACCCAACAACACACACAGCGCTCAGGTACTCCCTATGTGAAACGAAACCCTAACACCTCGGTCCCGCATCGACCAGCATATGAGCTCTCCTCTCCTCTAAAGGGCAGGATTAGCTAGCATCCTGGACGCAGGACAGGGGAGAGAGGGGGGGGGGGGGGCGGGGCGGGCGCGGCGCACCGCGGAGGGGATCATGCTCTCAGGGGCATTGAGGAGTGGATTGAGGGACGGCAGCGGCGGCGGGCCGCGTTTTATGTGCTTGCGCCTGAACAGCTGCGCGGGCGTCTGTCCAAAGTGCCCGATCTGATCACGGACGGCAGCGCGTTGCGTCTCGTCTGCTATGGCGTCCAGGTCCACCGCGCCCTGCAGCAGTGGGGACACAGTGCGGGAGGGGCAACAAGGGGCAGGAGTGAGGCGGGCAACGGTCATTAGCATAACATCGAACTGCATTCACAAGTCGGATATATCATGAAGTGTTTTGTACCATTGCCTCATAGATTCCGTGCCATATTCGTAATAAATTCTGCTATGTAACAAGTGCACAGCATGGTCACGGCCAGCTTCATGTCCAAACTGTTGCAAGGCCATCTGAGCAGGGCAATGCAACCAAGGTGTTGAGCATGAGGGGGAGCACCTCGTAAGTAAGGTAGTAGAAGACGTTGACGGCCTCCTCAGCTGCCTTGCCTCGCTGCTTGAAGCCAAAGACCAGGTCGATCCACTCATTCAGGTGCTGGCTTACCTGCTCGCTCTCCAGCGCTTCGCGCATGGTGCGCACAAAGTTGTCCGGGCTGCCGTTGGCCCATGGGGGCAGCTGCACGTTGTCCAGCACGGTGCCGTCCTGCCTCTCGCCCAGGCTGAACCGGTCACTGTTGAGCAGGAACTCGGGATTGTAGTAGAACTGGTGATGGTGAAAAGAGGAGGAAAGGGAGTTTCGGGGGCAACCGCAACCGCTCAGTAATCTACGAGGAGAGTAATCGGGGCGCTTGGGCACCTGTATGTGGGATGAGACACATCGTGCGGGTGCATAGGAGAGGGGCTTGCTGATTGGGGGGGGGGGACCTCAGGGATGAGCTCCTTTGTGTCGGACGTGTTCTCTCGCACGCCCTGCCAGACCTCAGCCAGTGAGTGAAACATGCGGTCCGCATGGTCGAACCGGCCGCCTTGAAGTTGGCGTGCCAGGAAGGTGAACGGCTCCAGTCGCAGCATGTAGAAGAGCACGATGCCGCAGGTCGAGTAGTGGCTGCCGTAGTGGAAGGGGGGTATGTCGACGTCGTCCTTCAGAGAGTTGAATCGCTCCTGCCATCGCACCCAGCAGGTATGTCATGTTTGCTGAGTACTTCAGCAACACTGGTTGTCAACCTCGTACATACGTAAACATGCATTCGGAGTCATCAATAGTAGATACAGGCAACACAGGTGCGGCCGGCCTACCTGGAAGAACTCGAGGCGTTTGTCGTCCAGAGCGCCAACCGGGCGAGAAAGATCCCGGAAGTTGGCAGGGTCATTCAAGTCCAGCGTGTCAGACCTGCCACAGCACAGCCTTGTCAGCACAACATCGGGTTGGAATGTGATTTATGTGGCCCCACGCTCCGCTGGCCGCTGTGTATCAGAGACGCCGGCGTATTGCCAGATGGGTGTATTGAACAATGGCAAACTGCAACGAGGCGGCCGCGCAAGCAGGGAGCCTCAATGCTCCCGACTCACGTGTAATTTTGGAGCACCCATGGGAAGACCGGGTATTGATTCAGATCGTTGTAGGTGCGGCCCGCAAGGGTGTTCAGCTGCATCAGATAATCGAAGTTAGATATCTCCCATCGTCGCCAGCGAGCTGCCAGGCGTTCCGCCAGCTCCACCTTCTTCCGGCGGTCGTACACCAGTGCTGAGGCCGCCAAGTTGGACAGCCATGTGGACGCTTCCTTGGACGCCATCTGAGCGGATGCCCACAAAACTTTCAGCCGAGATCTGATGGCTCAGATGTCCATCCCATATTCATCAGATGTGGATGCGCCCGTACCCTGGAAGGGAAGCTGAAGAAGACTGAAGACCGGTCCTGCATGAAAACCTCCAACGCAGTCGGCTGCAGCATGTAGCGCGAAAAATGCACCTGCGCCACGCCTACTGTTGGCCACCGGCGGTAGTACCGTCGACTTGGGCCTGTGCTGCCCGGATCTTCCTGCTCCCCTGACAGCTCTCCAACAAAGTGAACGTTTGCTCTGCCGGGCAGAAATGCCCAGCCCCATCAGTTTCAGGTCACACCGAGGCAAGGGCTTATGATCACAGGAAGGCCGATGTGTGCAGAGAGGGGGGGAAGGAGGCTCATTACTTTGTCAGCTCCAGGCGGCCGTGGATCACTTGCTTGTAGGTCACAAGCAAGCATGGCGTAGTGTGTAGCACCATCTCCTCCCCGTTCATGACTTGCGATTCGGCAGCAGTCTGTGTCGAAGGTAAAGATAGGGGCATGTATGGTTTCAGAATGCTTGCAGAACACAGCGCAGCGCCCCAGCGATAAAGCATCACGCCCACGGCTGGATGGCGGATGGGGGAATGCAAGCCGCAAGCCGGATCAATGTTGGTGGGGGAATGCACTTACCATTGCTTGCTCGGCAACCTCACCGCCCACCGACTGTTGCTCAGCAGCCTCAGTGACGGCATTAAGACTGTGTGAGGGTGTCAGGTCAGCAGCTGTATCGGCACTCTCTTCGCTAGAGGCGGGGGGCTGTACATCATCTGGCAGTGAGAACCTTGATGCTCGGAACGATGCACTTGATTCTGCTGCCACGCTGGTGGGCTTCGCCGCTGCCGTCGCGGGCTCTGGAGTTGGACTTGCCGGCTCATGCATGTCAGTCTGTTGCAAATCTGCGGATTCTGGCACCATCTCCTCGACAGCCATACTATCAGCGGGCTCAATCTCAGCGCCCTGGAGGTCCTGCGCATGCTGGTGCTCGCTCTCTTCTGGCTCATCAGATAGATGTGACACCAGCTGCGAAAGCTCTGGCGGCACAGCCTCGTCCGTAGGAAGGCTGTGAAGTGACCGTTGCCGATGCTCAGCGGATGAGCCATCGTCGTCGGCTGGAAAAGCCTCATCTTCTTTGTCAGGCCGGCGAATGGCTTCTGGGGGAAGAGGGACTATCTTTGGCAGCACCTCCTCGCCTGTCTGCTCCTCTGCTACCGGCGGAGTTATCTCCGACCACTTGTCACGATACATAACAAAATGCCGGTTGACTTTCAGCTTGACCCTTCGCCGGGAGCTGTCTTCCGCCCTGTCCAGCCGCCAATGCACCTGGCAAGCAGCACGGCGACAAGGCTCTGAGATTATACAGCCATTCATGGCGGGCAAGGACAGGATGACAGCCACAGCATGGGGAGGAGAAAGAGGGAAAATGATATCACTGCGCAAAGAGGATCTGCGCCCTTCCATGTCAATGGATGAGGCGGCCCACCTCGGAGCCATGCCCACCATCTGGGTCCCAGATGATGTTCTCCATCTCACGGCGGCGCTGCAGGCGCTCCCAGGTTCTTGCCAGCTGCTGCTGCTGCTCCTCATGAAAGAACCTCAGGCCCCGGCGCCGCGCAAGGTCCGCAGTCGCTAGATGTGCGGTTCGCTCAACCAGCAGTGAATGGAAGGATCCCAGCGCCAGCAAAAGCGCCTCCGCACGAAGCGATCCCTCGATGCCAAAGGACCCAACTGCGGATTCACGGCTGGTGGCGAGATAGCTAAGGAGCAACACTTCGCTGGTCGCACATCGAAGGATGCGCGCGTCTTCTAGGATCTCGCTCATACCCTCACCTGCGGACAGCATGGATCTCGGCCACTAATCTGACATAGATTCCGTACCGACAAAATGAGACAGAACGAGGAGGCATGCCCTCTTCACATGATAAAGAGGTCACGTGGGATGTGGGCCTGATCACCGTCATTTGGGTCTACGTTGATTAACTGCGGCACCATTGAGGATGAACGGACGTTCCTGCTGCCTGCGCCACCAAGATGCGGAGCCTTGCTACGGGCAATGGTGTCGCTGCAGGCCTCGAACATCTGGATGAATGACCTGCCAGGCGGTGAAGATGCCAGCACAGTGACATTATCAGCAGAGTGGTTGGTTGAGAGAGATAGAGGGGAGGGGGAGGCACTGCAGCCGTACCCACCTGCGTGCAAGTGTGAGGCGCGCCTCTCCGGTGCTCTCATGGCCAAGCATGGATGCCACACGGCTGTTGAGAGAGCCACCGACGCTGTTGCTCGGATCAATGCAGTCCCGTGTCCAGCTCAGTGCGTAAACCTGCAGCAACGAGTCACATCACACGGTCGGCAACCCCGTATACAACAGCACACAATAAGATGCCGTGGAGTTGGCTGGCAAGCCACATGGATGTCTATTGCTGCCTATGATGCGATTGCAGAGTCGACGTGGCATAACGAGGTGCGGCTCGGGGACCCTCAGCGCTCGGACCATGAAATGTGCCATGTCCCAGAAAGGCTCCTGATCTGGCAGCAGCATTCCTGGGATGAGCTCGAGAGCAGCTGTCACGCCCTGCGGATCGCACACATGCTGACATTTACTTTAAAGTTCGCGAAACTAGGCCTCTTGACACACACAGGTTCGCCCAGCTGTATGCTAAGTGCCGGGGATGGCACGCTTCTTACTTTGTTGGCAATGTCTAATGGCGCCTGCTGGATGTATAGAAGCAAAAGGCGGAATGTAACACGGAGCCCGCGCAGGGTGCTGCCTGCCTCCACTACATGTGGCTGCACAGACAGGCCACTCCCCCCATCTGTCTCCTCGGGATTCAGGAAGTTCACAAAGCTGCTCGTTGAGCGGCGGCGTGTGAGTCCCGGGGCACTCTCATCTTTCGCGCTTTCAGCTGCCTGGCCAAGATCGCCAGAGGACTGAAGGATCCCCAGTAGTTGCAGGACCTGTGGGGCAAACGCTCAGTGCGGTGCGGAAGAACAGTAAAAGGCCCCACACTTGCTGCCGTAAATATGACGCGGTGAGACATTGTAACTCACATTAGAGAAGAGTTCCCACGAGTTGTTCCAGTGACCTTGTGCTCCGCGTCGGCCCTGGAGCGGTGGCGCACCAAGTGCGGCCCACACCTGCACACCGTTGCATGTTCAGTCATATGTCTGGACCACTTTGCTTTCCAAGGATGTTAGCGAGGGAGCATCCACTTCGTTTAGATGAAGCAACCACTTCATTAGAACAGAAGGATGACAAAAGCGCCCACTTAGTTGTATAGTGCTGGTCTCACCTCACTAGAAAAGGGGAGCTCCCGCGAGGGCTGCTCTGAGGTAGAGGCGGTGTCCGCCCACTCGACGGCTGCCCGGCTGGGCAAAGCAGGAGCAGCACCATTCTGCGGATTCAGAAGTACGCCAGCAATGAGTTCATCCAACAGGACGAGCATGCCCGCCACGTTCTCTCGGCATGGAGAAGTGCTTAGCGGCGGAATGTCCACCCAGCTGGATCCTGCTTCACGGCTCTTGCCACTCGTGCTTGGGTCTGCCGCTGTTGCCAGCAGAGACTGCACCACGTCGCACAGCATGCTGTTGATAAGGCCCCAGCCATCCAGCTGCTTGGCCAATGCGGCTGCACGTACAAGGCTGCAGCTGCGCTCCAAAGCACGGTGTCCGCCTGCGGCAGCGATTGATGTTTAGTATTGTTTCTATAGTAACAGAACAAACTAACTACATAATTGGCAGGTAGGCGTGTTAAATTCACTGAATCAGGGCTTGTGGCGTCTGGGAACAAAGCACTCAGAACAACCCAGGGCATCAAGCTCAAGGAAAACGATCCTTCACCTTTCAAATAGCGCAAGGCGTTGGTGTGGCTTGCACACAGTAGCCTGCGTATCAGACCAGCTTCCGGGCCCACCCAGTGCCATGGACGACGCATTGCCCCCACCTGGCACAAAAGTCATAGGGAGAGTGTTACTCGCCCGTTGAGAATACAGTCAGAGCATCAGGTGCAACAGCGGACTAAGTTTTCAGCATGATGTCGGAAAGGGTTCAGAGGCCCCGCACCTTTTCACCAACCTCTGCCATGCTGCGCCCCACATTGCCCAGCACATCCAGGCCAGAGCCACTGTGCTTTGGCGTGGCCGCTTTGTCCTCCTCTTCTGTAGGATGATGCCCAGGGGAGGCCACACCGCCGTCCTGCACAGCATAGAGGCTGTGAGCCTGCTTGCAAAACATTTTTAACCGCAGTGATGCTGATCGAGATGTTGAGCGCACCTTCAACAGGTCCAGAAGTTCCTCATACCATCCAGGCTGAGATGTGAGGGACCCCACAAACACCGGGTTGCAGTCTTCGACTACGGCAATGAGCTGCTTCAGCCCGTCAAGACGCCAATGTTGGCATTCACACCGGCCGAGGCAGCGCAGCACGAGGCGCGAGATCTGTGGCAGAGTGCCACCCTCCACATGTTTCGCCTGGCTTGCCCCACCCGCGCCACGCAGGAGACCCGGGTAGCGCACAAACAGCCCCTTCAGCACCTCCAGGAGGATGGACCACACTCCTTCGGTGATCGGATGGCCCAGCACCGCGTCAGCCACTTCCTCCCAGAATACCTCCCCCCAGTCGCCGTAGTTCTCAAGAGCACCGCACCTGCGGCGGACAGCACCACAGTGAGCGACACCCCGGCATGAAATGGACGGAAAAACGACATGTGAAGATGAAGGAGCTCACCCGTCGCTGAAAAAACTGCTGCCGGAACGCCGCGGGGTGGAGGGTGCAGATACAAAGTTGCTTGTGGGCAAACTGTCCCTCAGTGTCCCTCCCGGTGTAGCTGCCCCGCTGGTAGCCCCTGCTTGGACCTCTTCTCGGACCTGGCCATGCTCAGGGCGCAAGCAGAACAAGGATGCGCAACGCCTGCAAATGGACGCACATTCGGCAGCTAAGTTCGCAGCCAATTATTGCAGAAGACAAACACAGCCTGCCGGCTACACGGGGAATCCTTACCAATTCACGCGCAGGTGCAGATGGAAGTCGCAACAGCGGCAACACCAGATTCACGCCCCCAAGCGCTGACAACACCAGCTTGACCTGCAGTTCAGCAGCATTCCAGCAATTACGTCAGCAATGTGTGCGTGCCTCCAGAAGGTCGGGGGTTGTGCGAAACTAGTAGTAGCTAGTCCATGTAGCGCAGGTCACTATGACAACAAGGCATAGAAATCTAAGTGATATGGCGCATGTGGTAGCAGCTTAAATGTATGATGTATGCATGAGATGTATATATATGCCGGCATGAGGATACTGCGTGTCGGTGTACCTGTGAGTGTGATTATGGAGAGGCGATGAAGGGCAGGTGGTGGTGATAGAGGACATGGGGGGGGGGCGGGGGGGGGGGTTACCTGCTCTCGTGTGGTGGAGCCCGGCTGAAGCAGGCTGGCAATGCTTTCCAGCACGTCTTGAAGAACAGCTTCATCTCGCACCTCAGCAAGCAAGGACAGGTACGCTGCCAGGTCGTCTCCGCTGAGTACGCTGGTGGCACCACTGAAATAGCAGGCAAACATTGGCACCCTTAGAACAACAACCAGCTGGAAGACCATGACGCAGCCATGATGAAATAAATATGTTCAGAAGCACAGACATAAAAGTAAGTAAGTTTGGAATGCATACCCAAGGACATCAGCCGGGCCACTGAAGCTGCCAGACAAACTGCGTACAAGGTTTCCGCCTCTGGTACTGGATGAGCCACTGCCTGCAATGCTTGCTGGGTTAGAGGGGCAATCCATGGCTGCAGCTCGCACCTGCAGCCAGCGAGCCAAAGGGCATGTGGCTTCAGAAAACCTATATGCTCGAGGAGGCGACAGACCAGACACCGAGGTACACCAACAAATCCAAATCAGTGCATGTACCGGTGGAATACACAACGGGGACGTCACCATTGTTGCTGCCACATCCAGGAGGCCACGGCGCAGAGCACACAAGTCTTCGGAATCCAGGCATTGGCTTACTGGCGTGCCCACAAAGTACAGACGCACCTGGCAGCAAGAATGGTGAAATTTCAGGCACGGTGCAGGAAGACTTGCACGAGGAAGGCAGGTGGCTATTAAGATGGGTGTGCCTTCAATCAGGGAGGGGGGGGGGGGGGGGTACGAACCGAGTCTACCAGCTTCGCTGGGCAGATATACTTCCGCAGCATTTCCCGCTCATCCTGACACCAGCAAGGTCAGTCAGCCCGGCAGCACAAGACATGCGAATATTCCGGACTGTTTGTATCAGATTTGACCTGCTTCCGATATCGAATGCAACAGTATCAATTCCGATGCGAACCTTGGCAAGCCGCATGAGTGTGGCGTGGTATTGGCGCTGGACGTCGGGTTTTGCTGTGCTCCAGAGCATCAGGTTCAGTAGCAGCTGGGTGGCCACTTCACCTACGTCGTTGTTGACCCCACCACGATGCATGGTACGGAACAAACCTTCGAGCGACTTGAGCAGGGTTATGCTCAGATGTTGCTCACAGCAAGTACTTGCCAGCAAGTAGCCCAACAAGCCAGGACCTCCCATGTGCAGAAACTGTAGACGATTGCTTGGCGATCTCTCCAGGATGTCTGCGAGAAGGCCAACCACCTGCCCTGCACGCTCGTCTGCCAGGCTACCTGACATTTGGGACGCTTCCACAGAGAGGCTGGGCTGGCTTCTGCTGGACAGAAGCTGTGGCGGGTCAAGATTGGCCAGCAGCGGGAAGAAGACAGCGACGCCGCCAAGGCCAAACAGAACATCACGGAGATGCTGCGTCACGCAGAGAGCGGTGCCCTCCAGGAGAGCCGCAGATCCCACCCCAGTCACTCCCACCTCTGAGGATAGTGATTCCATCGTCAGCCGAACAGCACTGTTCTTAGTCCCCATTGAGCCTGCTGAGGTGGCGATGTTTCCACTTGGCGCCATGTCCGTGACAGCGTCAAATAGCATCCTTCCAGATGCAGCTTGCGGGTTGTAGCTCATGACAACGGTGAGGCCCCACAGCATCTTTGGACTGTT
Organism: Tetraselmis striata; assembly: GCA_006384855.1. Lineage (NCBI taxonomy): Eukaryota > Viridiplantae > Chlorophyta > Chlorodendrophyceae > Chlorodendrales > Chlorodendraceae > Tetraselmis > Tetraselmis striata. Next base: position 162,527 of record VCJN01000858.1, read on the forward strand.
ATGGCAATATGCGATAAGTACAAGGTGATGTCAGGCTCTGTTATGGACAATGATATGGGATACACACTAAAATTGTTCTGCATGTTATCAAACACGAATAGACACTGTTGGAATTGCATTCAGCAGAAATGCAGCAAAAAGGTACAGGCAGACCACTGGTATACAGAAGCTGAGGGTAATACAGAATGTCACTGCACATAATCCTGGAATAATCATGCACTTTAATCATGATAAAAATAATCATGCACTTTACAGAGGCGGCAAGTAAGCAAGAGAGCACCTCAAGTAGCAAGGTCGCAGCCGCCCCAGCCTGGCGAAGAATGTCGCTGCTCTCCGCGGAGGAAAACACCCCAGAGTATTCCGCGCCTAACTTGTGGAGCGATTGGACCTTTGATGGCACCATCAGGGGATGGCATGTCAGTGACTCAAGATCCCTCAGCTGCGGTAGGTGCTAGCATTAAATGGAAAATCCAAGGAATGCTGTACCTGGCGGAGTGTGAGGCAGTCCTCAAACAGGTAGACTGCGGCCATCTGACCACCAAACGCATTTAGCTGACGGCCAATGCCGCCCTCAGCCGCGCTCTGCCGTGCGCCAATGCAGCAGCAGTTCAGTGCATCTGAGCACTTTGTGTAGCGTAATCGGCTTGCGGCAACCTGCTCCCCGTCGATGTAGAGTGTGACCCCAGCGCTGGACAGCGCCCCGCCAGCTGAGTGGACAATGACGACATGATGCCATTTGCGCGCCATGAGGCGGAATGGCAGGGTTATCTGTCACATGCAAGAAGCAAGAACACTGTCAGATCGTGTACTCAAAGGGGAAACGAGAGATCTGCATGGCCCGTAGTTCTCAATCACATTAAAGGCAGAGCAAAGTAATCAGCAAGGGGCACCATCAAAGTAGCTGCAGAAACTTACTGTTCTCCCTTTGATGATCACTCTTACGTTTCTGAGATATGATAAAAACCAGAGTATGAGCACCCTTATGCCCTTTGAACAGCAATTTGGGCTATTCTACTCTCAGCTTGCATCAATGGAAGTGCAGACACAGTTGCTAAGTTTGAGATCAAATAGCTTTTCTGTGACAAGCAGTTGAAACGGGTCGGGGTTGCAATCACCTCTACGTTACTTTTTCCGACGGAGCAGATGCACACTTGCTGCCCCTTGATCCAAGCTGCTGCGCCGCGTGCGAGTCCAGAGGAGCGATGCAGAAAAGAGAACAGAGTCCTCTCCTGCGGCGCTGCTTCTGCCCCCTGGCCTTCTATGCGAAGCCAAGTGGCGAAAGTGTATCCGCGCGAGGACCAGCGCAGCGGTGTTGTGCGTACAATTCCAGAAGACACGGTGCCGAAATTGAAAAAGGATGAAGGGGCATCTTGGCGCACCATTTCCTACCAGCCATGTCAGAAACAATCAGCGCCTCTACCTTTACTGACTGGCAAATCACACTGTCAAGTATTCAGGATACCGAGCATTGACCAACCTTCATCATGGACAGAATAAGTGTTGCACAGTGGGGCCACTGCCCGGGTTGATCGGTTAACAGTGAAAGCATGAAGTGTAGCTCCCGGCCACTTATGGAGAAGCTTGCAGTGGTCTGCAGTACCGCAGCAATTCTTTCCTGCAGATGGGAGTACTGGGAGCTGGATGATAGCCAGTCCAGCAGGATCATGTTGATCCCTACTGAGTTGCAGGCCGAGAGATTTGCTACCGATCCAGCCATGAGCGTGGCCCAAACATCTAGCCCCCAAGTCTGTAGGTGGGACAGGACAGACGTTTATGTTAGTGCATTATTGATTTCGCAACTGAATGAGTCGCAATTTGCTACTATTCAGTACACAGATCCAAGTCAACGAGGCACACAGATTAACGGATCAGGAGGTGGGAACTGTCGACCTGAAGCTCAGGTGACGCCTTCCGCAGAATGGAAAAGAAGAGCGGAACAGCCTCAGGATTTGCGATAACCTGCGGCGGCCAGTCCTTGTTACATATTATCAGGTAAAGTAGAGTAGCATGCAATATAGACGCTCCACAACGCTTTCAATAAGCAATGGCAGTCTAGAGTTAAAATAGCCCCGCAAACAGTACCACACTGCCAGTCATCGCACCTGATTCCCTGCGTTGGCATCGTACTGTGCCTCCAAAACCACGTCCATGAGACGCATGAAGACGCGCAACGAAGGCCCCTGGGAGACTTCTGGAAATCCCCCTGGCTGCTGTCATCCGGCACTCCGGCCTCCATGCCATGGTTTTCAATGACCATGCCAAGGATAAGCTCCATCAAGTAGTCATACCCCACCTGGACAGGATTGGTGCACATCACATGGTCATTAGGAATACAGCCCGGTAGCTCGGATCACATTATGATTAGCTCGATCACTGGAGACTTGTTAGCACCTGTTAGAGCTCAGTGTGTGCATGCTACATGTTAGACATTCTTCCAGACAGTGACTATTGCTATACCTCATCCTTTAGTATGCTGCGGGACGCAGGATTGTCAGCAAGAAGAGTCCGGATTGTTGTCAACACATCTTCAAGCAGTAGCTCCGCGACGGAGACTGGGTAGCGTGAGTCCAGCAGCGAGACAACCGCATTAATAGCTCCACTGTGCCGGAACATGTTCTGATTGGCGGCATTATCTGAAGGCACAACCTGCAGGATCGCACGCACAAGCTCAGGTTGGTACAATGCAATCTGGGGAGAAGGCAATGGCTGGTGCTACGCAGCAGCTTGAGCACAGACCTTCTGGATGCCAGAGAGCAGAGAGGATAGCAGGCTGAAATCATCATTTTCGCGTCCATGGTCTTGAGCAAGTCCCAGGGTCTTGATGTATACAGCAAACAAGCATTTCTTGGCAGCCTTGTCGGTATCGGAAGCCGGCTTGGTACCCATCAATGCCAGTAGCTGCAATGCAAATACCGGGATTCAAATCAATCGCGCAAATTTGATGATGACTGTGTGACTCTACTAAATACCAGGTGAAACACATACTGCTGTGCGCACCTGTTTCAGTGACACAGATTGCAGTTTCGGCTCCCACAGGAGACCAAAGAGGACCTTGATGACGTCTGCATGGCCGGTTGCTTTCCGACGAATCACATCGCCAGTCTCCAAGTAGGCCACCTGGAAGGTACACTGGTAGTTTAGTCACCGTGTTGAACGAGCACCTCACATGCAGGTTGTCCAATCCACACTCGCATAGTCACAGTGCTGCCGGCGAGCCGCACCAGCAGAGATATCATTGCGCAGCGAGCCCTCCACAAAGTGTCAGTTTCAGCTGGTTCACATGGAATTGCCCCAGGTGAATCGCTGCGATGTTTGTACTCCTGCTGCTGTCGCAATATAGCTCTGGGGTTTTCATGGGCAGAGGGGCACAGGCAAAGGCGCAATAGTTTAGCTTGGCAATACGCAGGGAGCAGAAGCATGGGGATGGCGGGTGGTCGGTCTGGCAAGACCTTGCAATCAAACCGAGGGTGTCGTTCTCCTGAAGTGACTGAATTGTTGTCTTCATGCCCAGCAGCAAAACATATCAGTAATTCAATAAGGGATGAATACGGATCGATGATGAACAGTGTGTGATATCAGGTGACGCCAAACATCGTGGCGGAAGCCCTGGGCATACCTCCGGTATGACGGACAAAAGCCGCTGTAATGCTGGTGACAGCAGGAGCACAACATCCTCTTCAAGAGCCCCCGCATGCAGGACTTCTACCAATTTTGCGCATTCATCGCCAGTGGACCCCTTTGCTGCAAGCCCTGCAAACGCTTCCATTACTGACACCACGTGTTCCCGCAGGGCGACGACCTGAGCGTCCGGGACGTGGCATGCGCCATACCAGTCCCCCTCGGCTGCATCCCCACCACTGAGGGACAGCCGGATGGATCCTGAGGCCTCGTCTGCCACCAGGGTAGCAGTGACGGCATTGGCGTGCCGCGGCTGAGACGCTGCTTTTTGTGAGTGCAGCTGGTTGTTTGTCCCAAAGAAAAAGAACGAAGGGCCACCCAGAATCTGCCACATCCCTTTCTCTCGAAGGGCATCCAAGATGCTGGGGCGATTGTTCAGCACCTGTCACACCCAGGGGGGGGGGGAGGGGGGGGGGGGGGGGGGTCCATCGAAATTCACTGCATGCAGCAGAAAACCGATTTGATATAATCGCAGGAATTAGAAAGGCAGTGCAGTGACATGGCGCTACCTGATACAGCAGGCCTAGGCAGAAGCGCTGAAGCGTGCACGTAGCGCGCCTAAGCGCCTGGACAGCAGCGTGGTGATGGGCCACATCTGCCCCGGACAGCAAAACACCAGGAACTGGGCCCACACCAAGGTGGTGGTGGTGGTGGTGTGTGTGTTGGGGGGGGGGGGGGGGGGTCTCAGGCGCTGCAACATGGCCGCGTGGTGAGTGTGATAGTATACTCAATAGCGCAGAGCTCGTCTGTACCTGGAGTTGGGTCATCACGGAAGACGTCCAACAGAGCACTTACGATCTCTACCAGGAGCTTGTCGCTGGCCACACCTGGCACGGCAGATGTGCTGCTTGATGGTGAGCGTGCTTTGGGATTTGAAGCTCCTGACACCGCAGCAGTCTGTGCTCCTCCTCCTAAATGCTCCCCTTGCTCGGCCTGGCCCATCCACGAATCAAGCAAAACGCCAAAGACTCTCTGCAGCTCTGGAAATCCAGCCAGACTCTTCAGATCGCGGTGGTATTCCATGCCCTGCTGCTGCAGAAGTGCTGCAGATCTCCCCTTTGAGCTGGAGGCAGCTGAGCTGCGGTCCTGTGGTCCCAGTGTAGTGTTGTCGTTTATCGTGTATGTAAGAGCTACCCACTGGAGCAGCTGTGTAACACGCCTGAAGCCTCCAATCTGCTCGCCAACCCGCAACGGCGGCACAATGATGAGTCACTGGACCACAGCGCGCATAGCTTGTTCAACCGCCTATCCGCCAGAACTTGCATATTGTTGAAACGTGTGCCCACCAATGCACAGTGGTATGTACATACTTCTCAGTGCACTGCTCACCTCACGGATGTGCATCATATTGGCATTGTTTCGCTGGACGGCATGCCCAACCACTTGCAGTGTAAGCAGTTGAGCACGAAGTTCCTCACTCGCCTGCCGGCTGCGGAGCTGTCGGGGACGAGGTACCTCATTGCCGCTGATCATCATGCTGCACACAGATGGAGGTCAGCTACGCACTCAACATCGGAGCCCTATCCGGTCTATCGCTGCCACCCCCCCCCCCCCCCAATGGAGAGATTGTCACCCACGTAACGCTATAACCATGTGAAAGATGCAGCACGGCAAGGTATGGGACTTACGCAGCGTCGCCAGCGCTCGCCCCCAGGCGCGGTTGATCTGCTGGCCATCCGATGCTGTCAAGGAGCACCTGCAGCAGAGCATCAAGATAATGTTGCATATCCAGGGGTCTGTACTATATAAAAGATACGGAGGGGCCAGACGCGCGCAACGGCCACTGGCCGCACCTCAAGTCCACCAACGCTGCGGAGGTGTTTCTGTGCAGTGGTACTAGCTTGGACGGCTGCTTGAATGCTGTTTAACACCAGTTCTTCTAGCTTTCCCACCACTGCTGCCTGGGCTCCGCGAACACGTAGCAGCCAGAGTACACGCAGGAGCTCCACAAAAAAGCTAAGAGCGCCTTCTTCTATCAGTGGCTTGATGATAAGCTCGCCAGCAGACGAATCCAGCTTACGGCCGGAGATCCCTGTGGGGATGCGAATTGCTTACCAACCGCTGACATGACCATTCCGGACATAGGGCACGTAACCCTACTCATAAAGGGGTCATGATGTGTACAGGACAGGAAACCCAGAGCTGCAATGAGACAGGACTGCCTCGAGCTCAGCTGCTACCTACCTTGCTGCTCGTGTCCAGTGTCTAAGCTCACCATCCACATAGCTGTCGAGCACGCTGACAACGTGCGCCAACAGGCATTGCAGAAAGACCAGCTGCCTGCTCACATGGCTCATGTTGCGCTCTACAGCTGCAATGGCAGCTGGGAAATGCACATGATCGGACACAGTTCACAGGTAGCATCAGGCCAGGGAGCGGAGCAGAGCGAGTCAGCATGATCTCAGTGGAGGATCGCCGATGCAGCATGAGTCCAACGAAAAAAACGAGGGTGCCACACCGAGCGTATTGAGTCGCATGATGGAAATCTTCATAACTCGCATCAGCGCTGGCAGGCATCCGACCGACAGCAGTAGCATGCGGTTCTGATGCGACCTTGCCATTATCGTGAGTGCATGAAGCTGCTTCAACCCCCCTGCATTCTCCATGTCTGCCAGCCCGGCGTCCTGCTGCCTCAGCACTGCAATGAACGCAAACGAGATCAGCGCCAAAATAAGTCAGCCGGGAGCGAGCCTGCAGCCTTCCCTCGAGACAGTGATTGCTCACCATTACTGATCTCATTTGGAATGTATGCCAAACTCTCCACAACGCCCTGCAACAAGTCATATGGATGAGCCGTAGCGCAGCCTGTCACTGTCACCACCTCCTCCGTTCGCGTCCGCCCCCTGGCCCACATGTCAACCGCATGAGTGACGCAGAGGTCAGGAGGAGACGGGCAGACGTCCGGCACAAACAGCGAATGTAGAGTCGACCTGCGCACCTGGAGAGAATCCCGCCAGATGCGCTGCAGGAGAGTGCTGATTCACTGCCCTCGTCCGGATGCCAATCTTCAAAGGCGTTAAGAAAGCGCGAGAGTAAACTGTTGAGAGCATGTGTACCCTGTGACACCATCCAGAGTCAGCACACTTCCCAGGCTCACTCAATTGCATCTGGAAAGGCCGTGTTGAGGTTGCTCACACAACTCACCTTGCCATCTATCGCTTTCGCTGCCTGGTACTCATTCCATAAATGTGATATATGCCGTTCTTCGGGGTTGCTCTCACTGCGAGTGCCAGGTTGAGTGTCTGTGTTAGTCCACTACAATCCGCACTCTCCTGCGCCCATTGCTGTTTGGCGGTCACGGCAGCACTGCCGGTCAGAGGTTCCAGTGAAATGCAATGCAGTGTTTGTGACGTGCATCCATGAACGCCTTTGATAAGCCTGATACGCCATCAACAGACACCTGGACATGGCACTCCTGAGAGAACGGCCGCGTGTCATCTTTATTTACCAGTGCGGCGGGTGTGCAGAGCATGACAAATTCACAGTGCATTATTGCGACCGTAGCAGAGCTGTTTGCTGTTGCAAGTGCCACGCTCCACCCAATGTGCTGTAAAGCTCTCACATTCCTCCTCAGCCACGAGTTCCTAGTTGCTCAAGCTTCGCTGTCACCAACCATTTCCAGCCTTACTGCTTGAAACAGCCCATCCTTTGACTTGTGCATGCCAGTCGTGTGACATATTTGTGCGGTGCTTGCATATACACGCTATGGTTCAAAGTGGACAAACGCTCCCGTTGAGGACGAGGCCCAAGACTGATGAGCGAGGAGTTGGAAGGGCAGAAGGAGGGGGGGGGGGGGGGGGGGGTACTTGAACAGGACTCTGGGGAAGCGCTCCTGCAGAATGGGGACCAGTGTGGCTGTTGCCTCAGCTTCCGCGCTTGATTTGCCGGATAGCTGCCCCAGAGCAGACCTGAGAAAGTTCATCCTGTGGCTGAGGAGTGGAGCCTCGGTCGAACAAGGGTGCACAGGCTGATGCCGTTCGCAACGCCGCCCTTGGTCTCCACGATTCAATGCCTATGCCTCAGCCCCCCTCTCCCCCGCCCTGAGACTCGCAGTCCTTGCTTTTGGTGATCCAAGGGTGCGAAAGGATTTCCCGGTCCAACGCGGCACGACGTGCCGAAGGACACGGGCGTACGACCCAGAGGTACCTGACTTCCTGTCGTCAGGAAAAAGCAGTCGTCACAAAAAAAACTGTTTCAATTCTCTTGATAACCCGATCACCCGGAAACACCGCGTCGTTGCGACTCCTACCGGTACTTCTGAAACCGGCGACGAGTCACGCCCACCCCAAGTGAGCGATCGGGAGCAGCTACGACGTAGGGCGGTGGCAGCCTGGAAAGGAACTGCAGATCCACGCGCCGATAACAAAGCTGCTCATATCCTGCTGCTCGACGCACCTGATGACGACGACGTCAAAAGGCGCGCGGCGCGGCTGACGACGCTGACGGCGACATCTAACTACGGATTGTCATTACTACCTGTACAAAGAATGATGTACCAAGGTATAAGTACCAGGTACTGGCATACCTGCCATAGCCACCCGTTACTTACGAGTACCGGTACCAGTACCTGGTACCGCCCCCCCTGTTTCGCATGCAGCATGTCAGCGCGTGGCGGGGCGGCGGGGATGCCCTACTTCGGGTACTGTTTGCTGTGGGACGCTGGACCCCCATAACGGAAAGCAACAACGAGACACGTTCCGCCAGCCCTTGTCCATAGCCGCTATTGGGGAGTGTGGGGCACACTGCGCTGTGAAGCTTGCAGACTAGCGCGTGCACGATACTCGTACGCAGGTCTATTGGCCGCCCTCAAAGCACGAGTACCAGGTACCGGTAGCTCAGTAGAAGCAAGGATTCTCGCTAGCAGCCTGGTTTACTAACTGTTCCAGGGACTAAAGCGATGGCAACCGCTTGGAGGTCCTGAACAGATTACGCCGCCTGAGGATAAGCGTGGCGAGGGATGTTCAACACTGCGCCAAAGTGAAGGTAGAGGTCATTTGTCTGGGATCTGCGAACCCAACCCGCAGCATTCGCGCAGCTGTGCATTCGCCTTCGCCAGGTCAATTGGCATACACATCCTGGAAGCACTTCACATCAGCACTCTCCCCTGAGTTTTCTTGCTTGCTAATCCCATCTGTCCGAAGCGCGATGGAGGCAGACTTATTTGGCTATGAGGCCTACGGCAGTGAGGGAGGAGAGGAGGAGGTGGTGCGCATAGCAACGCCGGAGGAAAGGTCAGAGACTGCCCTCGCTATGCAGCGGATGCTTCCTGTGACTGGCAGCCAGATACGGTTTTCCACAAGTGCTGCTTTCAAGCCACTGCGGAGCTCCTGGCTTACTCATGGGTGATGTGCTGCAGTCTGCCAAAGGCCAAACCAAAGAAGAAGAAGAAAGGAAAAAATGTTGTACGAGTCAATCTTTCAGCCTGCAAATATGACATATGTATGCCTTGGAAGCCCGCAGCCCTTCCCACAACTGCGTAACTTGTGTATGCCCATGTATCCGCAGCGATTTCGAATGCGTATTTTATGTTTAGCTCTGCCCCTCGATAACTGAAGACATACGCCCATCGTGTGCACTGGATGCTTCCTTCAGTGAGGATTGTACTCAAAAAGCTGGGCTGGAAGGAGGTGGGCGACGAAGATGATTGGCAGCTCTACTGGACCGACACGTCTGTAAGTCTAGAGCGAGTCATGATGATGAAGAAGACCCAGAAGATGAATCATTTCTGTGGCATGCTTGAGATATGCCGCAAGAAGAAACTGGCAAACAACTTTGCTCGCATGGCAAAAGTAGCAGAAATCGAATACACATTTCATCCAATCACGTACACCTTGCCGGATGATCTTGACGATTTCCTAGATGTGGTCAAGTCCAAGAAGAAAAAAACATACATCCTGAAGCCCGATGCAGGATGTCAGGTAAGTGTGTTGAAAATTGTGCTGTGCTCCTTGTTGAATGTGCGCGTTGCTGAGTCAATGTTCTGTATAACCAGGGCAAAGGCATCCGTCTTGCTCAAAACACAAAGGACGTGCACAAAGTGCTGGAGGAGCTGGGTCCAACCACCAACATTGTGGCCCAGAAATATATAGCCAAGCCGTTCCTCATTGATGGCTTGAAGTTTGATCTTCGCATTTACATCATGATTGCTTCATGCGACCCCCTGCGGATGTACATATTCAATGAAGGCCTTGCTCGCTTCTGCACAGAGAAATATGAGACTCCAAAGGCTGGTAATTTGGTGAGGACCCTAGTCATTTCCCATGCATGTAGTTATTACGCACAGACGGTATGGCAGGCATTGACTACACCCCCTCTGCGTTTCCAGGCAACAGCATACATGCATCTCACAAACTACGCAGTCAACAAACGGAACGAGAACTTCCAGTTCAACACGGATGAAGAAGCGGACGATGAGGGAAGTAAGTGGAGTCTTGCAGCTCTCCGCGAGTGGATGGACAGCCATGGCCACGACTACAACAAAGTCTGGCGCGACATCTGTGACATTGCTGTGAAAACGGTTATTTCTGTCCAACCCCTTCTCAGCAGCAACTACCGCTCGGTGCTGGGCTACGAGAATGACGGATTTTCCTGCTTTGAAATACTTGGTGCGCGCTGCAGTGCTGCGTGTGTCTCCGCCACAGTCTACGATGTGACCAGGTGCTCTTACATACTTCCGATGATCCAATGTAGGAATGGATGTCATGCTGGACAGCAAGCTGAAGCCCTGGCTGATTGAGTGCAATCACTCCCCATCCTTCGGGATCGACACGCCCCTGGATCTCAACATCAAGGTCTATCTAAGAGCGTCTATTTTTTTTTGCACAATTTCTAGCTGCAATGCTATCATGCAGAAAGCGTATGCGGGGTGTGTGGTTTGCCGCTACACACTCTCGCCGTGTTGCCTGAGCGGGATCCTTACATCCCCTCCTCCTGTGTGGCTCAGGAGGCGCTGATAACTGACACACTTCAACTGGCAAGCATCGACGTCCGTGCGATTAAAAAGCAGAAGAAGGAGGATAAGAAAGCTGCGGAGAGCCGGCTTTACGGGCGATCCAAGGGGCCCAGTAATTTGAGGAGAGCCATGACACCAGACGAGGTGAGGTCTCACCAGCCCTTCTGCTTGTAGTCATGAGTTCATCAACATGCCTGGGTGACATTCTGAACCCTTTTGTTTGCCTTGATCAGGTGAAGGAGTTCCGCGCGTCTGTTATCGAAAAACGGGAAAAATGGGAGGCAGATGCCTTGCATGGCAGTCAATACTCCGTGATCTACCCGTCCCCAGACAAGGAAATGCAGAAACGATATGAAGTGAGTCCAACACACGTATCATGGTGCTACCGGATCGGTGTATTCTGAATGCCGGTCCAGTCAGATAAACATGCAGTATCTGTGAATGATCACACACACACACACACACACACACACACACACACACACACACACACGCGCGCGCGCGCACAGATACACACACACACACACACACACACACACACATCCCAGCATGCGCATTCATGTGAACTATTTTGGAATTGTACACTGATGTACTCATGCATTGTTTTTTGCTGGCAGCACCTCCTTGAATTATCGGCCCAGCTCTTTGAACGGTCAGCACCTTCCAGGACAAATGCCACCATCAATGCAGTTGCAAGCAAAAAGAAGACTGAGGTGAGCTTTCACTATTTATACTGTCACAGTTTGCCTCCATTTTCTAAGTCATCCAAAAACAGTATTGTTGTTCTCTCCGTTTGTGCTTCAGCTGCCATTCTATCTAGATGATGACTCACTAACTCTGAATGGAAAACAGATGGAGGAGGCTGAGGCTATTGAGAAGAAGAAGGTGCTGCCGAGTGGGGGTAGGTCGGCAAGCACTCAGTCACGGGGGCCAGGGGCGAGTTCTGGACGCATGCGAGGGAAGCAGAAGGTAGATCCAACTTCTACGTATTGTCATGATCATCATGAGGCGATTGTTGTTGTCATGTTGACTGTCAGTCTGCATGTATATATCCACTGAATCATAGTTGTTGCTGCTATTTGTTCGCATCCATGCAGAACGACAGTAATGCCGCTATTGTGGGGACATCTGCTGGCATTGATGATGCGCCAGCGCGTGCTGGTTGGGCTGCAGCTGAGCTGTCGTCGGCAGATTCTCTGGACAGCTGGCAGAATCTTCTGGCATCCGGGTCCGGCAGTTTTGCCGGACATCAGAGTAAGGGCTTTGAATGGGACAGGCGTGGGCCCCGTGTGGATGCCAGCAAAAGCACATACGACACTCAGGAGGTGTCCGGTGAGGAGTCAAGCGATCAAAGGGGGCTTGTATACGAGTCGTTTTCACCGCTGGTGCCAACATCCTCGCAGAGTGACGGCACCAGAGAGTCAAGGCTTGCCAAGCAGGTCAATCCTTTTGACCAGGTGCGCAATGAGCTCAGATTCTGCTTCAGTAAAGATGTGATATCGAGATGCTGCTCTGCGCGCGTGCTTATACTTACGCACGCGCGCACGCACACACACACACACACACACACACACACACACACACACACACAATCCGCAGAGCTGTTGCCATAATGCCAGTTAGTTCTACAATTCACTGACTTCTTCATATGACCCTCTGACTGGATAGAAACAACCAATTGGCGGACGGCCTGGGAGTTGGAACTCCAGGCCATCAGCCGCTCGGACAGAGCACAGCCCAACAGCCGTTCACAGCCTCTCTCATGGATCATCTGAGGTGCAACGTCCAGTGTCAGGTGTTTTCCCTAGGCGGGCATCTGGCAGAGTACGCAAATTAGGCTCCATGAATGATGTCAATCGTGACCCTTCCACAGCTGGATCAAGGCCATATAGTGGCGCCAGCTCTCGGCTGCCAAGTACCGCGGGAGTGTACAGCCTTGTGCAGGGCGCGGAAATGGTGGACCCTGATGCTGTATTCGAGGATGGTAGCACCAACAAAATTGGCATGGCTCCATTGGATGATATTCTGGACAGCTACATGCAGACGTATGGCGTGAAACGGCTGTGGAGTGGGAGCAGTGGATCAGGACAGGCATCGGCAACTGTTGGAAAGTCAAGGTCGACACAACAGTGAGCCCCTGACATAGGACTTTCAGATGATGCTTGATGACATAGTGAAAGAATCATGCATGAAAACATGCATTTGCAGCGCGATACACCCCACAATTACTCGCTTCGCTTCATGTGATTTCCCTGCAGCGATACCCACGTTCTCATGCACGCTTGTGTATGTGCAGGCAACAAGAAGAGACAGCAGGATCCTCACAGCAGGGAAATGCCATACAACAACAGCGGTTGGTATCTGCCCGCAATGGAGAGAGCAGCAGGTTTTCAGGACTGACAATTAGAGGCATACGGCCACGATAACACGATACGCGACTTCATTTTCCTGCAATGCCGCATCGTGTTTGTATGGGGACTGATGACGTGATGGCGAATTCGCCTATTCATGTGAAATGTCATTGTTGATTCCTGAATTTGGAGTAGCTGTAGATACCACTCATGAAATGTTTTTCCGGCTTGGCGGGTAAAACATCAGACAATGTTCAAAGTTTGAGACGACCGGTAGCCCTTCATCACACACCAACTTGCGAGACCATATTGATGCTGCTGATGCAGCACTACTTCCAGAATTGCTGCATAAAGAGCGCAGTGTCAGTCATCAACAGTCACCCTTGCACGGTCTTTTTATCTCGGTGTTAATTCTTATACTATCGCCGCTACAATATTCGACACCCCTCCACACAAGTCCCATGCCCTTTTCCGCCGAATCCCAGCTCACAAATAGTGGGGCAGCTGAATCTAGGGTTTATGGCCTGAAACCCTGGAATGTTGCACATTTATGTCCCTAACGAGGCCTCATCACCCTAGGGTTCAAGCAAGCCCTTTTGCCCAAAGAAGTGTCCTATACGAGTGGCACTTGCGCCACATTGAGTATTTCCGGTACCCCCACAAAAACTGGGGTGGTGCCCCGCGCGTGCCACCGCGCATGCATAGAGCATTGCATGGCCATGGATGGGGGAGGAAAGATGTCAGCGCAGAGGCCAGAGATTTGTTCGGGGGGGTGGGGCCGGCTATACTGCCATGCGTGCGCCCGTGCACGCTGTGGCGTGACACCATCACGCAATTTGGCGTGACACCAATACAATGCTGCTTTGTGGTGCAACACTCAAACTCGCGGTATTGCTCAATGCGTTGAGAGGAAATGTCAGAAAAATGACTTCTAAAATCCACGCGAGCAGGGCTACAATCCCCACAGTAGCAGCACGGTCGTCCGGGGTCGTTTTACGCACTTCTCGAGTTTTTAGAAATAATAGGTGGAAAGTTGGTGTTTGTGACAGCGTGTGGTCACCGCATTGCCGTTAAACTTTACACCAAGTGGATATAAAAACCTGATACGTGACAACGTGCACTCGGGTGCACTCGGGTGCACTCGGGCACGGACCACTCATACTTGTCCCCCTTTACAATGGGCGGTGCCCATTACCGCCGCCATGCTGGATCCCCCTTTCACATCATTATTTCCTACCAGCATCGACACATTAAAGTGTACGCCATTCTTGTGCAACCCGGCTCACGATGCGAAATGATCTGATACATCGTTTTCTACGAGCTAGCATCTGGGCGCGACCTTGGCGGCGCGCACCCGTCCTGGTCTGCATGCGCCGCAAACGCAAGCAAAAAGCGCAGCTCGCCGGCCGTCATGTGAGGGTCGATCTGATGAACGACTCTGCAGTTCCGACTGGTGAAGGTACCCACTGCCGTCCGTGTCGTTCTCCTTCAGATGACGGGACACACACGAACGTTTGACGGCGGTGGGTGGTCACTATTGTAGCCCGCAGATGTGTTGTGAAGATTTCGGAACAATCTGCTATGATAGCTGCAACAACATGACCGTAGTGACATGCAGAAGTATGTTCTCGGATTTTCAAGCTGAAACTCGGTACACAAAGGCTTCCTTCTAATGCATAAATCTCCCTCATGCAGTGGGCAGTGCAATACATATCCTCCGCAGTAGCAACAGGATAACAACATTATGTGCTATTATATGTACACAACATAATAATTGTCTGCAGTGTGAATGACGTCCCGCTTCGCGGCTAGAGATGGCGGCGGGATAATCCCACGTCATTCATGTCATTCATGCGTTAAACCTACAGTTTCCAACGAGTGGACAACGGCAAGTCATAATGTGACATAGCGCATGACATCACACATATGCACAGTTGGTACCTCCGTAGCTGCGCACCGTCTTGTGGCGTGCCTATTCTATTTACTCTTGCATCGCGTGCTCCGAGGCAAGCAAACGTTGGTGTCACGTGTCGCACCATGCCGATGCAATTGGACAGGGATGGTGCACATACTAGTGTTATCATGGGACCACACGTGCCAACACACATAAGCGAGTGGTGTTTGCGTAGCCGCTCGCCGTCTCGCGGCGTGGCTGTTTTATCCATAACTGCAGCGTTTGCTCCAAAACCACATAATAACATTGCGGAACTTCCCGCATACGCTATCGCCCCGCACTCTGCAGCGGCCCGCCGTAGAGCCTTGTACATGCATGGCACACGTGCACATGTAGTTGCAATGTTAAGCTGAATTGCAATATTGTTCCGCTTTTTGGCTGTCTTGTGCGGCGATGCGAGCGAGGTGGTGGTTTTGCAATGCGCGGTTATAACATGTTGCAGTTTCCTATTCGATGGCGGCGGCGGCCGGGGGCGAGGGGGGGAGTATTTCAACGGTTCGGCGCGGGCCCACTGCCCCTACTCCGGCCAACAATAAGGTATATTGCCTCTCCAAGGGGCGGATTTAGAGTATTGATCAGAGACTGCAGAAATTTGTCGTCATGCACAGTTTTACACCATACAACGACATAGTCTTGGGTCGCTCCGGCGGCATGCGCAGTGGTTTCGACACAAGGCATATCCTTCATAGCCGCACGAACCAAGGACTCCAGCGCTTCAGCACTTGCATGTCTGCTATCGGCATGGGAAGGGAGATAGATGTCCTTGCTGCAGCAACCTGTGACCTGTGTAGTGCGAGGGACGGGTTTCACTTCAATGTTAGTCTTCGAGCATTTTACATGTAGTACGAGGATATACACATGTATTTCGGGCATGCTGTAACACAGATTGACCCCGTGCAGGCTCCACCTCCGCGTCCGCGGTGGCGTGTGCAGCAAGCACACTACGCCTGCCCACAAGGAGAAACGCTATACTGGCAGCATTGTATTTCAAACCCAGAGCTTCCCCATATCGGAATGTCCGGGGCCGAAGGCTCGAAGGCACCATGTATACCATGTGCCATATCCCAGCGCATTATGTGTGTAGATAGGTCTCGGGGCATTTCTTTGGCTTGAATGACTTGCCTGGGCAGCAAAATTTCCCCGAATATGGACCGTTTCTTACCTAACAAGCTGGGCTTTCCGTCTGTGACAACGTATCCGATGACCGCGAGGTGGACGCCCTTGTCCGCGGTCTTCACACACTGTCGGTGCACCACGCATAGAGTCACGAGTTGATGTGCGTGGAGAGAGAGGCCGGCGTTTGATGAGGGGTCATCATCCGCACCTTCTCATGTACCTATCGCATGGCTTCGGCGCATGGCATGGCGCATTAGCGACATCTATTTTGTTCATGACATTTACGCCCTCTACGTCACTCTCCTCGCCCGCTTGTAGGACCGCCTCTTTTTCCTTCGCCTGCTCTTCTGCCTTCTCCTCGGCCAGATAGAGTCGCCATGGGTTGATCACAATTTTGACATATCTTCCGTCTGCAAGTATGATACCATACCGTAGCCGATTATAACTTCTACTACATCCTATCACTAGTATATAGACATTTGGAGTAGCTAGCGAGTATTTTTTAAATTTATACCTGGATATTTCCCGCATGTATAGTATTTATCATTGCTAAACCTGACAATCGATGCTACGGGAGCTGATCGCCGTGTCATCGACACTATGCAAGGACGTGAAGGCGCTAAGTATTTATCTTTTTTTATGATTATGATTAGCCGGAACTCCCCGCGCGTCGTCGCTCCCGGTGTTTCTTTCTACATTTGCCCTCGCAAGCAATCCCGTAGCGCCGCCGGGCAGCGTGGCTTGCCGCCGGGTAGTTCGTCTCAACATGCCGGTGAGTACTCGTATGTACAATAGTATGTGTGTATGTGTTGGGACTACAGTACCTCGTACAATCCTGTGGTGTGGTCCTCGGCCCGGTTCAGACGGGTATACAAGCTCTACAATATCGGATGATGACATCCAAGCCCGATCGGCCCCTTTTTCGAGCTTGATATCTTAACATGGTTTCGGAGCTATGGTGGCGAGCCTGTATGACAAAAGACCTGGGTTCGACTCCCGCTTGAAGCATTTCAAGATTTCATGGGTTCTCCTTCTTCCGCTATTTTCGGTGTAAGACCGATTCGCAGCTTCCGGTGACGCGATCAGAAATTCCCAGAAATATGTGGTGCTGTGCCGACGGGGACACACCCACGAACGGGTAGGCCTCCTGGTGTTCCGTCGGCCGCTGCTTGGAGTTGTTGTTGGCCTGCTGATGCCCTTGGTGCTGATACTCCGGCCGGGGAGACGAAGCCGACCGGTTGATGATGACGCTGCATGCCGTCGTTGCCGCCCTGGTTGGTCCAACGCCCCTGCTGCCGTTGGAGCCTGTCTTGATTGGTGCGGTTGTTGTTGTAGAAATGCTGACCTGGCGGCGCCTGATGGTGGTAGTTGTCGCGCGGGTTGTGGCCATAGTTGGTGTTGACGCGACGCTCCGCAGGTTCGCGCTGATGGCGGACATAGCGAGGGTCGTTCATCGTGTTGGTCGGCGTTGTGTCATCCAGGATACGCATGCCGTTGGCATGGCGCCTGGCCACACATTGTTGTTGGGTATGGCCCGGACGGTCACACCGTCTGCAAACGACGCTGGGCCCGGTGGTGTGCTGCGGTTCCCTGGGGTTGCAGGAATTGAGGTTTGGCGGGCACGCGCGGACGCGATGCTGGCGCTGACGCTTGCGCGCCTCCATGTTTTGTCCGGCGCTGATGATGGTTGCCAACTTTTGGTTAACAGTGGCCGCCGAGGTGGTGGTGTCGACGATATGATCGTAGTCTGGGTGAAGGCATGGGATGAGGTAGTTGGTGGCCACGTACTCGAAGGTCCACTGGCCATGTGCCTTGTTCAACAGATTCCAGAGGTTCTGGTAGGGGCCGCCCTTCCTCCACTTTGTGACGTGCGTCAGGTTGTCTGGAGGCACATCGTTTCTCTCCGCCGGCGGAGACAGTCCCCCCCCCCCCCCCCCCCCGGAGTATGGGCCCCTCTACCAAGGATCTCAGAGACGAGCATTTTGAGGTGAATGCCATCTTTGATCGCCTGTGCCAATGACACTGTCTCGGCATCGACAGTCGACTGTGAAGGCATGGGATGAGGTAGTTGGTGGCCACGTACTCGAAGGTCCACTAGACATGTGCCTTGTTCAACAGATTCCTGAGGTTCTGGTAGGGCCGAACATACACCTGAACTGGCTCATTCGGGGGCTTGTTCGCCGTGATCTCCTCCTCCAAGCGCTTGCGCTCCTCCATGGCTGAGCCCTGGAGCTCTGTAAGAAGGGCCTTGCATGCTGCATATCCACACTTTCTGAAGTCCATGCTGATGTTGTTGACGATGGCCAGTGCCATGGGATAATTCGTTGTTGCGTGGCGCAGGGCTGCCAATAGGATCATTTGTTCCTGACGGATGCCTTTGCCCTTGGTGGTGTCCAAGTAGACGGCGCTGCCGAGAGCGATTTTAATGGCTTGAGCGTTGTCCCGCGTAGAGATGGTGTTGTCCCAGATGTGGACGTTCGTGAGGTCGAGTGTCGGCTTCACTGCAGGTGGCTTGACATGCTGGATGTCACCAGAGTCAATGTCTCATGCCCCGTCCAGACTGAAGGCGTCGTCAGAACTGGTATCATCACGGAAGCCAGGCGGTGGTGGGGCGACGCCATGGTCTGTCGTGATCGCACTCTGCCGAGCCAGATTGGCTAGGGAGGTGTTCATCATGCCGGTGGTGATGCTGGTAGACATTGCGAAGGGATGGCGCACTTTGTGTTGGAAGATGTATAACTGTAGGGGTGGGCGGGTGGGAATAAAATTTCGTCGCACGTCGCCGTCGATCGTCGAAAGCTGTCGAGGGTCGAGATACACGCGGGTTGAAGCCTGTGGCTGTGGTTGAAGCAGGCGTCGAGCACGGGGCAAGACGTCGAACCAAAGGAGAGGGCCAAAAACTCTGTCGGAGAGAGATTATTGAAGTGATGGCTGAGTGGCACTGTCACTGATCGGGGGAGAGTCGGCGAGAGTCGGCGTGCACGCGTCGAATCACGTCGAGTACTAGCAAGCAAGGTGCAAGCTGGAAAGGCAAAGGGCTACTGTATGTGAGCCGTGGGCGATGGACGAAAGGTAGTCGCTGTCGCCGTGGTGATGGCTGAGTGGCACTTACACGAGGGAGAAAGGGTGAGTCGGAATATTATTGGGAAGAGCAGTTGACTGAATTTACGGGAGCCGAGGCTGGCAATTTATACCAGCCGGCTAGGTGTCGACTAGGGTAGACACAGCTCCATAAAAGAAGGCAATCTGTCAAAGAAATCTAAGTGCCGTACTGTGGCAACATCTGGGTGTCGTACATCTTAGGCACACGTACGGCAGTAGCACTTCACAATGCCGATTTCACAGAGAGAAAATGCGGATTCAGGGTACCGGGGTACCCTGGGTCCAACAGTATGTATGTATGTAGTACGCCCATCACGCCCACTCGCCCGACCCCCGACGCCATGTGCGATCTTCGACGGCAAAGCCCCTCCCCCCCCCCCCCCCCCCCCCCGCCCCCCACGCCACCCCCGTTTTAGGATTGTGTTCCGCCATGATATACCCGCTAGTATGGCATGTGTTAGCCGGAAAGGGGGGCGGAGGGCACAAGAGCTAGGGAATTCGTATGCGTTCCGGCATTGGGAATGGGGCTTGGCCTGTCCTACGGACTAGAATGCGGTAGTATTTAGTGAGATAGATGCAATGACGATGGCGTGGCTCGTTTCCATCCCGCGTGTAACTCCTACTCTTAATAACTCCTACTCCTACTCCTTCTCCCGAGTGACAAGGTGCATTCTGAAGTAAGCGACTTGAACCGCGTGTCCTAAGGACTACTAATCCTTAGTACATGCCGGTATGCTAATATACACGTAGCAGCTTTCCATTGCAAAGCGAATTTCATTTCCCGGGAAGTAGGAGACAATTGGTTGTACCTGTACTGGTTGCCGAACGATTCTAGGATAAGGGGGAAGTCGACCTAGGGGTCCAGCAAGACGAAAGCATTGTAGTGAGTCGTGACGCAAAGCAAGGTGGATCATGGGCATATGAAACTGCCGCAACGCGATGGTTGTTGTCTCTACTGTAGTCAATCTGAGTGTTGCCATGAAGGGTACGGGTACAGGTACGGGTACGGGTACATTCGGAATAAGGCCGGTACGGGTACGACCACCCCCTGCCTACTACCGTTGAATGAAACATGGTTTGCGGGGCCAAAGAATAGTGAATTGTTTTGCAAATTCGCATCGGAGTTTTCGGTATGTATTCGCTATGTATTCTAAATGCTTTATCCGTTTGATAGTTTTCCCTCTTCGCGCGGGGGCGGGGGGGGGGGGGGGGGTCGAAAACGTTATTAATCCGCAGACCGTTTGTGTTTGCACGGTATACGACGAACGCGCGCTACTGCTATAGACATGCCTCGCAGCGTGCCCCATCGTATCGGTGCCGTTCCGACTTCTCGTGCGGACAGGTCGTTACCGTTAGGAACTAGGAGTGGTGCTCTGCCTTTGTCCCACCTTCATTTTCGCCGAGCATGATCGGGGCGCGGTTGATCCCGCTGGTTCCTCTTGCGCGCGGGCGGCGTAGCGCCCACGCATGTATGGTGAGCAAAAACCTCCAGTATATCCTCACATGTTTAAACCACAGTGCTGCATGTAATGAATATCCCTAGAGGAAGAGTCTTTGGGGTGTTCTCACATATAACGAGTACTACACGAACTATACACGTTGTATGCCATGCAATATTCGGGATTTTCCCTAGAAACCAACATAGTAAGCTGCCCGTCCGCTGACCTCCGACCCACTGGGAATTGACCCGTCCCGGGGCTTCGTGGACCCTGCTGGGACGGGGCCGGCAAGTCCTGAGGAGCCCGGAAATGGATTCCTCGCTGTCGAAAACGGGCAGATGGGCGGCGGCCGGGCGGGCGGTGGACAAATCGGACCAGCCGACCAGCTCTCGCCTTGCTAGCCGCGACAACCGCCCGTTTGACCATGCCAACAACCCCTTGGTGCACGCGCCCTACTGCTTTGTTAGTATCATGGAGTATAAATCCACCGATTCCTAGTTGGGATCCACGCTTGTGTCCCACGGGACCATGTCCCTTGTCATGGGCGCCGAGCAGAACCATACCCACATTTCGATGTGTGGCCCGAGTCTGAAGTTGTGCCCCGGCCATTGGGTCGTCGGTTCGCCAATGCTTTGGGCGGCGACGATTCCGACCATCTCCCCGGGGTGCGCGACGGACTCGAAGAAGCGGTCGACGGCGGTTTCGTAGATGTCGTCGAGGGTGGCCTTGGTGGCACCGACGTTCATGAGTTGTTCGAGTTCCCGTTCGCGGCGACCGCGTCGAAGGTTGCTGAATCAAGCAGCTGATCAAGCAGGCGGCCGGCCCGGGGGAGTCGGCGAACCGGGCGCCTTCCATGGTAGTTCGGGGGGGGGGGGGGGGGGGGGGCGGGCATGGGAAACGTCGTTCGGGGGTGGAGAGGCCGCCGGGCATGGCAGCGACTCCGGGACCAGGAGACATGAGCCGAAGTGCCCTGAGGGAGTTGCAACATGCAGCGGGAGGAGTCATCAGCTGGCGGCTAGCTCGGTCTGATCCTGAACGGGCGGATACAGCGACGAGGCGCGCTGCGGAGGCGAGCGGCACGCGCGCGGCCGAGCTGGACCGGCCTGCCGACCACGGAGCGACGACACGCGGACGGAAGGGGGGAGGGGGGGGGGGGGTTGGTGCCCGCCTTCCCCCCTCCAGATCCCCTTGGAGATCCTACCGCAAGAGGTCATCATGCGGGCGACATGGAGGAAGCGCCGGCGGACCGCCACAGCCGGCGCGGTGGGGCGATCAACGCCGCGACCTGCGGGATATTTTCAGCGATGGCGGTAGGTGGAGCCAAGACGCAGCACGGCAACCGAAGATTGCGCGGTGCCGGGGCACTATAAAGTAATAAAGTAAAGTTCGCCCCGGGACATCGGCCGAAGCCGCCCCAGCTCTGGACCTCTTGGGCCAACTGCAGTCGTAGGTCTGGCATAGCCCATAGACCATTGCGTCATTCGAACCCCGAAGGACTAATGCATCAACCAGGGAAACCCATGAAACGCCGGGGCGATATTGCCGAAAATACATCGGCCATGAATCGAACCCGGGACCTCTCACGTACGAGACGACCGCTCAACCAAGCGGACAAGGGATGTACCCGTACCTTGTATTATCCCGGGGCATTACCAATGTACATGAAAACCTTCCGGGAGCGGGGCGAGTACTGCATTATTCGTAATTATCCCCGTACTGCCAATTAGCGGTAGTCGTTGTATTGACAACTGCCCGTAGATATTCGGAAAATAGCGCAGCTACTCACTGATTGCGTGATGTAAGGAGGCGGCGGGATTATTAGAGAACGAAAGAGGATGCTGGCCGGTAGCTTGAGCTGTAATTACACTATATGTGTTCCTACTACATGGTTAGAAATATCATGCCATGAGAATGACTCAGTCTGGGCGGTGGAGAGCAACAATAAACTAGCACGTTGTAATCAATTTCAATTTCAATGTCTCGCGGGATATGGCGGGATAGGTCTCGCCGCGGGCGAGAGCAAGGGCCGGGAGGGCAGGGTGCCGCGTCTCGCGGTAGTGTCGGTCGTCGCCGCCGTCTCGGTCAGCACGGTCGTCGGATTATCTCGTGTAGCTTCCGCGGCCCGGAGGTCGTGTAGCCAAGTGGGGCCTCGTCCATGGTGTCGTCGTTCGGCTCGCCACCGGGGCTGGCGTGCCGTCGTGGTTGACTCCCGTCGCGCAGGCCAAAGCACGGCGCTCGAGCAAGCGAGCGTCGCGAACATGCAAGCGGCGAAGTTGGGCAGCCGCCCGGGACGCGAATTCCGCGCGCGAGTCAATATGGGCGGTTTTCAGCCCCCGCTAGCCACTTCCGTGGGCGTCCAGGGTAACCATAGCGCACATCACTCCCTACTCCGCGCCGGGGACCGGAGCGCGCAGCGGATCATGGCGGCGTTTACGAGTACTCGCACGCCCCGACCGAGGTAGCATGCATGCGAGGAGGTATCGCCGCGCGCGGCGCGATTTCGCCGGGTTTAATCGCCGGCACGTTTCGCACGCGCATGGTGTCCGGACAGTTCGGGTCTTGCTCCAGGTGGAGCCTGAATGTGGCGGGTTTGCACTGCTATGATGACGGCGGTAGGTTACTTGAAGGCTACCACGAATCTACGCGCGTCCCAACATCTGCCCCCACCACGATAGATGTCTCGCCTTCGGGCCCCGAGCGTCGGAGGTCGAAGGACCAGTGGGGGTAGGCGTCGGGTTCTAGGCCCTCGTCGCCATTGGGCTGCCGGACAGCCGCGATGCGCGTCTGTCCCATGTGGCCGAGGTTGAATCGATAGTCGAGAGCTCCTGCCACTGCCCGTGCCAACTCCTCCTTCGACGGGGGGATGAGCCGGCGATCGAGGCCAATGACCAAAAGGCGACATTCTATGTCATACCGAAAAAATTCTTTGCCCGCACGCTCCTCAGTGGTGTTGTGGCCGCCGGCCTCCGTGGCGGGCCGCTCGCCACTGATTCGCAGTCGCCATTCCCTGCCGCCCCGGTGGCCGGGGAGGCAACGCAAGGCGTTCTCTAGGTAAGCATCCACAACACTTCCCGCGGTAACCCGTACGATATTGCGGAAACAACCCGAATATAAGATCCGGTTTGCGGTTCGCGCCGTTAGTACAGTGTGCACCTACGGCACTGCGCCGCGCACATCGCGCGGCCCATTGCCCATGCTCTAGTCTCTAGCAAGCCCACGACTGTCAACCACCGACACCGCGACCGCCCGTAGCGCCATAAGTACCTCTTTATGCGGCGGTGGTGGGCGGGTCGCGACCGCTACGGCCACGCAGGCGGCGCGCTGCGGGATCTCCGTGGCGACCCCGCAGCAACCGAACTGAGCGCCGCCCCAACCATAAACTTCGCACCGATGGCACAAGCTCCGTCGGACCAGCTAGGGCGAAACGTACACTATTTATGCCTTCTATTTTGACTACACTGCCTTTCTATCCGAGCGGTTTTGGCCCTAAAGGCGTGTGGTTTCAGCAAAACGCGAAACCCTGATGTGGGTGGTCAATCGGGCGGCAGTCGCGAGGGTAGACCTCGCGGCCGCCGTCTCGGGACATACACGCGCCCCGAGCTAGCCGTGATCGCCATGTGTCCTCGAAGGGGTCAGGAGGTAGGGCTACGGGGTGGGCGGGAGCGGGTAAGATGGACGGGGGTGTGCTGGTGGATGCATGATTCGCCGTCCGCAGTGCCGGGCGGGTACTTCGGGCGACGCGACGCGACGCGGATCCCGCGGCGCGGGGGCGCGGCGCGCGCGGAAAGATTATTCGTACCGCATTCGGATCGCGAAATGTCGTACACGTTACCACGGGAATTATTGCGTCCAACGCATGCTGTGCTGCATGCGCGAAGGCGAGCTCCACTCAGGGGGACGTAGTGCGTGGTCTCTTGAGATGTGCTTGACCTCTGGCAGCTCCATCAGGCCTACCGGGGGCAAGCGGACCCCCGCGTTTGGGGCATGGTTGTCGACGTCGCCGTAAAAGTCCCACCCTCGGCTCGCCGCGTCGCGCAGTAGTGTCTCCTCCAACTCTAATGGCTCGACGACCCCCAAGCCCGCTGCCTCGTAGGACTCCAAAAGGATACCCGCCATGTGTTGCGTGATCTCGTCCCCTGTAAGTCCCGACAGCTGCGGGCTGTCGAGCCACACGATGAGGGACAGCAGGCGTTCATCAATGTCGTACATTGGTTCTTCCGAGTCGACGCGGGGCTGAATCGGGAGCTAGATTTGGTCGAGGAGAAGCTCCGATAGAGTTGTCCCCTCATCCGCCTGTCGCAGGAGCACCCGGGCGGGCTGGCGTCGGGCGGGCGGGCGGGCGGTACGGGGTCAAGTACACTACCTTGCCCCGGGCCAGAGCTGTGGATTGGTGTGAGCGCGCCCTGTTGGGTGACATTCATCAACGGGGGGTGGCAGTACGGGATGCGGCGTGGCACAAATGCGGAGCCGGGATAAAAGGGCCCATTTCAAGATATCCTTGCTTGACATGTTGGAGTACACGGGCATGGTCTTGGGCGCATTGGGCGAGATGAGCAAGGGGTGCGCCGCAGTGTGTGCGGTGTCGCGTGCTTGGCCGCGGATCGGGGCGCCCTCGCTCTCATCGCATGGCACTCGGTGCACCACGTGGGCTCACCACAAGCAAGGCCTTACTCGCGAGAGAGTTTCTCGGGGTTCCGAGCTTGGTGGCGGCTCGAGAGCATGCTCGCTGCCTCATCAGACGGCGCAGATTCGTCCGCCATCCCGTTGCCGACGCTGCGCAGCACGTCCGTGGACCACCCTCGCACACACGTGCACGTACGCGTGGCCCGGACACCTGCGCGCATCACATCCATCCCAAGTCGTGCGGGAAGGCGGCTCGCTTTGTTGATCTTTTTACTGCACCCGGGTGCAGTAGATAGCGTTTGCCCGACAGAGCTGCTTGGACGCCTTGTAGAGTCCCTACTGGTGCCAGTCCTGTCCCGCCGGGGGCGGGAAAAAACTGCTTTCAACGTTGGATTTTTTTTTTGACTTTTTGTAATTATTCACACCAGTACCGTAGTGGGTTCCAGGGCAATGCCGCCGACCACGATGAGCACGAGTATCGACCACTTTGTAGTCGCTATCGGCAGACAAGCGGTATGCCGAGCTACTCTACTGTGCTAGGCAGGCGGACTAGTCGCTACTCTGCGCTCGCAGCGCCGGCTATACCAATTCCCCTTAGTAAGGCCAAGCTCGCCAGCACTACAAGAGCAGAGCTTTCAGTGCCTCATCGTGCTGTCCGCGCGACTTCCGACAGCGGTGCCGCAACCAAGTATCGTGCAAAGTAACTCGTCGTGGGTTTGGCAGTACCGCTAGCGGACAACTGCGGCGCGATGCGCGATCCGCTGACAGCAGAGGCCCAGCGCCAGTTGCAGGAGTTGCGGGAAGAGTATGAGTGGGCTGAACAGTACCTCCACCATCAATATGAAGGCATGCAGCGAGCCTTATTGGACTTGTACCGGCGGAAAGTGGCTGGAGTAGCAACACAGCAACAAGCCTTGAACGTCTCGAGTCCAGCTGCGGTATTGGGTGCTGCCGCAGATAGTCTTCACAAAGAAGACGCTCCGGCGCCAACGGCTAGCCACGACGTACTTCCGCGCTCTGTCCTCCCTCTCTCCGACACTGCCAGGGACGCACTTGAATGCGATGTAGATATAGAGCCGGAACAACCTACAGTGAAACGAGCGGTACGTGCAGCCCACCATGACTGCGAAGTGAACTTTCTCTCACCGCCCGCACAAACAGTGTCGCCTTTGATTGGGAATTTACGCCACACACGAATGCGCTTCCCTATCATCAACAAGTCCGGGCTCCCACTCTGACACTGAGGCATTGCTATCCCGGTAGCCTCCGCTCAAAGCTAGCTGCTTCTGCTTCTAGCCCAGGGTGTGTGTGTGTGTGTGTGTGTGTGTGTGTGTGTGTGTGTGTGTGTGTGATGAGTTCGTGAAATATTTGTTCATTCGTTTAAGTGAGCGCTGATAGTGGTGTATGCTTATGGCAGGCGCCACGCTCTGAAGGCAACCATGGCGATCCACTGCTAGAAGCATGGAAGCATGAGTGGAATTTTCACTACTGCAGAGTGCAAGCTCCTGGGGGTACTTGCCATCTGGCTGTCACAATGGCCCTCCTGTCCCTTTATATCCTACCTCCTCCTAGGCACATAGGCACATAGGCTATGTCAGAAAATTCACAGAGATCTTTAATGCAGCACCCTCCTTATCACCCACCAGGTTCCAAGCAAGTGCAAAGCGTGACGCAGCACCGCAGACTTCCAGCGTCCCTTTGGGAGAAGGTCGGCCTGTCACCTCCAAGTTACAGTAAAACTCCAGCTGATTCCTACATGGACGGACGTCAATGCCCGGATTACATTGGTAGATCGGATGGCCCCTGTCTCGCCTGCTCCCCCACTCCTTCACACTTTCACCTACTCCTCTAAATAATGACTGCCGGCCCTTATTGGTCATGATGCTGACTCATCATTCATGCATGTATTGTGCCAAACAACACATAGGCATCGTCACATCCTTGACAGCAAGTGATGTTGATCCCTCCCTTGAATCGCCGTCAGGGTGCGGATCCCATTTTGAGTGTCTTCATTTATTTCCGTGTTGCTTGCTGACGACAGAACAACCGCCTTGATGGAAAACCGGCAACTCGATGCATTGGATGATCCTGATATTGTATTAACAAATGTTTCATGTCACCAGGTGGGAAGCAAAACTGAAGGAGAAAACTGCCAATGGAGAACTGCAAGATAGTGTGAAAGCCTATCTGTCGACTTTTACTCGGGGAAGGAGATTCAATACCCAGTCTAGTGATGACTTGTCTGATGAGGATGACGACGATGATTTCATGCTTACTGCTGCTCAGTCAGATTCAGAAACCGCAATGGACAACGCTACCAATGCTTACCCGGATGAACCAGATGACCCCATTCTCCCGCTATACAATCAAGACGAAGAGGGCTACACCGAGACAGATACTTCCATACAAGTTCGCCCATGCAAAGCTAGCAAGCAGTTACATTGCAGCCAATGGCCATGTATTCAACACACCACATTTATCTGACCTAATCACTGTGCCATGCCAGAGTGGCCATGATGGAGGTGCTTCTGAATCTGGCGATTCTAATGCGGCTGATGGTGTACATGGGCGACCCAACGCTTTGGCGGAGCGCAAATTGCAGTGGAAAAAGGTGCGTTTCACTTTCGCTTATGAATTTAGATGAGTATTTATCGACTGCACTGTGGCCATATCGTCATATCTGTCTACTGACATGAATGGAACTTGCCACTGCTTCTGCAGTTGCAGGAAGCATGGCTTGCAGTGCTTGATGTCACGGGTAGCAGCACGCCCTACGAGACAGAGGCAAAGAGCTTGGCTCTGAAACAACTCTGCTCGCTATTTGAGGCAGATCACAGAAAGGTTTGCGCTGCTTTTGCTTTTTGTATCTTGTGGTGATTTTTCGTTGTTTCATGTGATGCTGCGCTTGATTACATCCGCTCATAATGCTTTCATGCCAGGTGGAGGACTACGAGGCAGTTCCTATCACATTAAATGAGCATCTTGCACTACAGAAGGTACTCCCGCAACACCATGTGGTTATGAAGTACTGCATGCTACATGACTGAATATGCTTCTAATTACCATCAATCATCAATCATGTGCGCAGGAGACGCGCCTGGCATGGGTGATGGCAGTCATAGCCGCCTGCGTGCGTAAACAAGCTCAGAAGGTGGTCAGGATCTCCATTCCAAAGATTGACAGGAAAGCGCATTCGATCTGGACCAAGGGGGTCAGGAATGGGCGTGCAGACACCTGGAAAGAAACTTGCCAGAAGCTTGCGGACCGACTGCTGAAGGTATCCTTATCTGCTACCTATAACATTGTTGTGATGCAAAAGCAACGTACGCGTATATCCATTTATTACAGGCATGTGCGAGTATTGCAGGTAGTAGAGGAGGTGGCTGGCAGCAATGGGCGTTCTCGGAGCAGGCAGGTGCTGAAGACTCGCTGTAAAGCAACAGAAGTAACGGTCCATGATTTGCTCATCATGCGGAGACAGTTGGAAATATGCCAGATGCACACATGTCCAGACCGGCTGCCTAAAGGTACCGTAGGTTGGACTGAGATGTGCAACATACAGAAGCAGTTTCACAGCGCTGTCATGCAGTTGCAGTTTCGGGCAGTGCATAGTGCAGTCTGACCTGATGGAGTGCACACTTGTGATGTGGTAGGAGGCAAGGAGAAAACACCCAAGCGCCCAAACAGTGCAGATGTACGTCAACCTGTCTCAGGGAATAGGTGCATCGTGCCTTGTCTGGAGACCATGTTCAAGGACACAATGCCCTCTTTAGGACAATGGCTGTCTCCCCACCGTGTGCTGCCCTTGCTCTCAGAATAAAGAGGAAGATGATACTGGGGCCTTGGCTGGTGATGAAGCCAGTGATTATGAAAGCTCCTTCATTGACGATACTGAAGATGTTGTGGGAGAAGAAATCGAGGTTACGGCGGGGAGAGAGACATTGGTAATCTTGCATAAAAACATTGCACCCCTCAGTTATACAGCCTGATCCTACATTGCTACCAATACTCATGCAACCATAATTAACTCACACATTGCTCCGTTCATTATGCTTTAAGGTCAACCGCCAGTTTCTCGTAGGTGGAGCAAGTGCCAGGCAGAAGGGTTTAAGCAACAAGCGAGCCCTGGAAGATGCAGGGGGACAGCAGCAGGCAAAGAAACCACGAGCGGCTGGTAAAAAAGTCTCTGCGGATGATATCCAAGGGGATATGCCCTCAACCGAACAGACGGTGCTCTCAGAGGAGGGCGGTGCAGACTCAATCCCGGACAACAGTGATACTGAACACACGGGAGGGTCGAAACATTCGATGAAAGGGAATTCGACCTTACAAGCTGGTAAAGAGGTGCGGCATATTGTTTCTTGCTGAAGTCTTACTGGTATGGTCATTGCCTGAGGTAGGTGTTGACTCTTACGGCTTTCTTTCAATGCCGATACAGGTGGAACTCAGCCATGGTACAACGACTTGGATGTCTCAGTACACGCTTATCAGCATGTGCAGCAAAGAAGAATCTGCCAATATATTGCAACAGGTCTGCTTTTCTTGCTTTCCCTCTCATGCTCTAGAGCTCCTTATACCCATATCTGCAATAATTGGTAACGTCCCTACCTAGCACATGTTCAATGTTTCATTGTTAGTGCAGAATTGCTCACATATACACAACTGAATATGCCCTAGAAACAATATGTAGTACCCCAATACAACGTTGAGAGTGTACACCCAGCTGAGAGGTTGTATGGGTATGTGAATGCACCTCAGGATATCCCAACTGAAGTGGAGAAGGAAATTCAAACTGTGGAGGTGTGAATATCCCCGCAATATCCCCCCCCCCCCCCCCCCCCCCCCACCTTCCCCCTTCTCTCCTGGGAATCGGACCTTCACCCCCGCTATCTTGCTGCGAATCCAGCGGAGATCATGATTATGCTGATTGTTTTGTGCCACACAGTGCCTGAGTTTTGCACTGGTGTCTAGGGTTGGCAACCGTGCTTTCATTGTTTTGTCAATGCTGCTGCTGGAAACCATTCATGACAGGCTTGCCGTATCCGCCCGGCGCCGGAGCACAGCACCCCTATCTTTGTCCCTGGCCGTCTACTGGAAGTTGTGTTCCCGCAACAGGTGATGCCACATAGCCCTCCGATGACGGAACACTAAATATGATGTTGCTTGCTTCTGTCAGTATATATTGCCAATGTCCCTAAAGCACGTCTTGCAGGATGCTATGCATGGCGATGGATACCCTGCTGAGGGATTAAAGTGGCAGCTCTGCCTGATTATGGCCTCAAGCAAATCCGTTCATGATTGCCCAGCATCACAGCCAGACATGCCCGAAGGTGCAAGCAATCCCATGAAATCCGTTATGTTAATCCGGCCGTAGTATGATTGACCTCTGGCCGTGCACTGTTAAGAAATTTGTGCAAATTGCAGGATCTTCTTCTCTTCTGAAGCGACTGTACAGGCAACAGCAGCCTGAAAATGCCGGCCCATCAGATGGCATGTCCAACCTCAAATTGTATAACTATAGCAACCAACAGATTGTTCATCTCAGTGGAGCAGATCTTGCATGCTCCAAGTTCCGTCAAGCAATGACATGGGATGAAAGGCACGCCGCACATATTTATATCCTGTTTTTCACTCAGTTCAGGCTCAGTTTATGATTTACATATACCCACCTGCATCCCAGCTCCTGGCAAAATGCACCAACCTACTCGTGATTCTCGGCAGGTCTGGACATTGGATAGCCCGGGATATAGACTCAGTGCCTCCTATCAAGCCGGCAGCCTGGAGAAAACTTGGCCGAGAGAGAGACGAGATTATCCTTGAGCGTCTGCAGGTGGTTATAATTTTGCAGCGCTGTGCCGTGGTTTCGTTTTGTGTGTTTCTAACATGTGTATGTTTCCATGTAGGCAGCGCTCGTAGAACAACAGCAGAAAGGCCAGGACAAGACACAGAGCATGCCCACCTTGCGAAAAATGTTTTTCCGTGTGGCAGCCCGTGATCCAGATGCATCAGAATACAAGAAAGTTGTCAACTTTTTCAAAGACAATGGATGGCCCCTTCAAGGTGGGTGAGGACTCTCATATTGAACTTCTTCCAGTATTTTTAAGAGTGGGGCTTGCGTTCTGACCATCTCAATTTCAATGGATGAAGTGAAAGGGTATATGCGCAGGCTGTACTATGGAAATGTACGGGCTTTATGGAAATGCTTCGGCTGCTTTAGTCTCTCATATTTCTCTGAAGATGCGCATGCGAAGGGCTGAAATGTTGCCCGTATCTAAGCAGATTCTGCTCCGTCACGGAATGCCACATCTTCCCGAAGCGGGCGAAAGTTGGCTGGTGCATGGCAAGGGACTCGTACTAGACGAAGCAGGGCGGAGAGTAGCGCAGAGAGGCAGGAAATCACACCACAGGATGCTGGTGTGTGGCCAAAAACTATGGCATGCAGGTGGCTGCTGTGCATACTGTTGACAGCACTCTACTTCCGCGGCATATTGACAGCATTCTGTGCTTTACCCCCAACAGCTGCCGAAAGAAGAAAGGCGAAACGCGATGCTTTGGAATCCAAGAAAGCAAAGGCTGCCCAGCTGAAGGCCAAGGTCCCTCAACCCCGCTCCCCCTCCTTTCCTGCTGAAGTTGATGCGTTCACTCAACATGGTGCCGCTGATATACCATTGCTATCAAGCGTTTACCTAACACTGAAAACCTATTATCTCACAGGGAAGAATTATCGGACAATCATCTCAAACACCCACAAAAATGCCAGTGGATGGCGTTCCACTCTTTCCAGACATGCCAAACTCTCCAACTGTGCTCGCTACTGTGGCCTCAAAATTGAAAAGTTATCAATGGGATGGCGTTCGGTTCATCTGGGAGAACCTTGTACAGGAGCATGAGGCTTGGGAAGGTATCCCGCCGCCTGGCCTGTCCACCTTCCTGTTTTGGGAGTTCTTGTGCAACGCATAGAAATGCCTGCAGGGCGCCCTTTTCTACTTCATGGCTGCCTTTCGACTTCTCAACGCTCAGGTATTGCATTGTCTCTCTGTGTGCCCAGGAGCAGGGGCACAAGATGACGATGACGTGCCTGGAGGCTGTGTGCTCGCACACTCCATGGGTCTCGGGAAAACGTTGCAGACAATCACGTTCCTACACACATTTCACGTTCACCGCCCAGGCACCAAATCCCTGATAGTGTTGCCAAAAAACGTCTTGGCAAACTGGAAGCAGGTATGTACTCTGTGCCGGGTGCACATCTGTATTCCAGTCTTGCAGTGAAAATTTGTTGAAACTGTATTTGTGAACACTGCCCAACGTCTCCGATGCGCAGCATGAATCATCTGTATCTGCTTCAATTTGGTCTCAAAATCTGAATGGCATTACATACGCGCGTGCGCATATAGTAGGATGCCGCATTTGTGATTGTTTACATTATTATGGCAGTCAGCATCACAGTAACAGGACTAACAGGGACTAACTGCTGTGGTATGCCACGTGTGTTTATTCCATGCAACCCAAGTACCGTTTTAAGTGGTTAACATATCTGCTTGCGCTCTCACCTGCCAATTGCGAGAGGTATTTCGTGTGACCTTACTCACTTGTGGTCTTGTCTCTTGATTTGTGTCCCAGGAATTCCATACATGGTTGGGGAGCAACAAAGGCACACATGCAAGTCCCCAGTAACCATGAACTTCACATCTGCATTTATCTGATGATTTAATGACAGTCAGATGCTATGCAGGGGAACAAACTGCAGTGACCGGGATCGTTTTGTATCGCAGGTGTATGTTGTGTCTACCGCTACGAATGTGCTCGAAACTATTCGACAGTGGAGTCAGCAACCTGGCGGAGTTTTGCTCATGACATACTCCAAACTAGCAAACCTGATGTTGCCAAAGGTGCGAGAACAATCCCCACATACCCACATCAAATATGCAGGATAATTGGAGTTTGTCTAATGCTGGCATGATGCCGTCGTTCCATGCACACTACAAAGGCAGGGAAAGAGACAACCGAGAAGCAAAGGGATCTGGACAATGAGATGCGGGATTTGCTTATGCACACTCCAGACATAATAGTCGCTGATGAAGCGCATGAACTGAGGACAACCAGGTACTATGTGCATATCCTCTGGATTGATTTTCAAAGTGATAATCTATTGTGTTCATGTCCGCCATGCCGTCTGACATTCTGAGTCCAAAAACCTCTCCTCAGAACCACAGATGTACACGTGTACATCTGGGCGTGTGTGTGCCTGAGTGTGTTCGTGTGTACGTATGAGTGAGAGATAGATCAGAGGGGGTTAGTGGGAAAAGGCAGCTGTGCCGACAGTTAATTTGAAAGCGTACTGACTTGCATGTATGGTAACATAGCTCGAAAAAGCACAAAGCAATCAAGAAGGTTAAGACCAAGCGGAGACTTGCTCTGACAGGATACCCTCTTCAGGTGAAATATACATCCTGCAGGGATGTCCCCTCCCCCCCCCCCCCCCCCAATGGAAAAAAGTACGGGGGACATACACAAACACACACACACACACACGCACACACACACACACACACACACACACACACACACACACACACACACACACACACACACACACACACACACACACATGCGCGCGCACGGGCTGACACACGCGCAATCACGCATGATGTCTTGGAGGGTACAGTCTCCAGGTTTGTTCCCAGATAACGCACTCACACCCTATGTTATACGATTGGTGGCAGTATGTTTTACTGCCCTTATTGCTGCAATGTTTTCCACAGCATTAGCGGTGTGGTTTTAACGTGGGGTAGCAGTACAAACCGCACTGCCTGGAAATCTCGCATCATCGGATGTAGTTGTTCTCCATCTCGTGTTCCACTGGCATGGACATGCAATGCCATTTCTTCCAGGTGTGAGTAGATGGCGCTTGTGACATGCTAACGTGCTGACTATTTTTTGCTGTTCTCCTTGTGATCGATGTTGCTGACAAAGAACAATCTTAACGAGTGCGTCCCAGTCCATCATCATCCCACCTCTACATTGTCTGCTGCAGCCTTCCTTGAGTCGTTCACCCCTCCTTCCTGGCATATATATGCTTTCAGTGTGCACGTTTTGCCCAAACAGGTTTGCCTGATGCCTATAAGATACTGGCGTGCATTCTAAATGCGTTACGGCCAATGCCTGCCAATACAGGTACTACGTGATGATATGCTGGGTGCGTCCTGACTATCTTGGAAACGCAGAGGAGTTTAAATACGACTTCGCTCAACCGATAAATGAGGGTGCGCTATGAATGAGAGCCTTCTCACATCACGTTGCTGATGCAGGACCCGGACATCACAGTTAAGCATTCTGTGGCTGTTGCAGGTCAATGGTCCACCGACCTGGACGCAAGAGCAATTATGCTTGACCAACTGTCTGTGCTTGACGACATGACTACGGGATTCATACAGCGCAAGGTGCGATAAGCCTACATGTCATAATTGATTTTTGACATTCCAGCGCTGGGCTTGCATGTTTTTCACATCCCACCCAACTTGTAAAGTGCGCACCGAAACAAGCCAACTCAGACCCCCCTCAACTCTCCTTGAGCGCCCTTTCCCCTCCTTAAAGACAAAAACAATCAAACGATTTGTATCTTGTTTGTGCATGGTTTGTGCTTACATGCACACCTACAGTCTAATGTCTGCAAGAATACCACAATTTGCTTGCTTGGCAGGGACTTTCTTTCCTTGAGGAAGAGCTCGCCAAGATTGATGTTAGGAGGACAGAGCATGTGCTGTTTTTGAGGCTTTCCGAAGCACAGGTAATGTGCCCAGTCACCTCAATGTGCCTGCTTGAATGCTTTGCTTGACAAGTCTCTGACAGCTGTAGCAACCGGAGAGCCCTTTTGACTTGCTTTTGCAGTTAAACCTGCGAAGCCGCGGGCATAGCCATACATTGCACTCATGGTGCATTCCAATGCGTGCTGAACATCATGCCCCACTGGTGCTCCCAGGAGAAGCTGTATCAAGCATACCTCGAGTCTGTTTCCCGAAGGTCGCTCATGAGTGACTCGGAGAACTTGTGCGTGCCCCACCAGCGTGCCTGAGGGCATTGCGCTGAGCTCGGTGCGATTCAGCATGCTGGACTGACATGGTACATGACTATGCACTGTATTGCAGGCGCAAAATATGCAACGCGCCAGAGACATTCCTTCAGAAGCTGCGGCAAATGCGTGAGGTTGCCAGTCAAGATGGAAGTTGGGTCACGGATGATGTCTGCGACTTGACGCTGGACGAGGAACCAGCAGCAGATGCACCTGGCGGGAAACAAGTGAAGGCTACCATTTCAGCGAAAGTTGCTGAAAAGTTGCTGCAAATTGCAGAGGAGGTACGCTCAGGGACTTTTGTGCTGAGCCTTGGGGC
The DNA here is from genome assembly GCA_006384855.1 of Tetraselmis striata. Lineage (NCBI taxonomy): Eukaryota > Viridiplantae > Chlorophyta > Chlorodendrophyceae > Chlorodendrales > Chlorodendraceae > Tetraselmis > Tetraselmis striata. The sequence goes on from VCJN01000858.1 coordinate 198,130, forward strand.
GCCCACGCATGTTGCCTCATCACCGCAATGTTTCCACTATCCTCTGTAGCGAGTAGGTCCATGTTTGAGAGCACAAAAGCTCTGGTCCCGGTGTTGATTCTTGCTAATTGTGTATGCCTACTCACCATCAGGGTCAAGAGCTTGAGAATCCCAAACTAGCTGTGCTTGACAAGATGCTGGATGACTCAAGGTGATCGATGCGTGACACTGATTTGTACTGAGGTTTTGAGCTCTGCCTTCCGTCTTGGCCCTGAGTTTGTACATTGTGGTTTGCTATGCGTGTGACACTCTGGCCACAGGGCCAGCAAGGAGCAGTTAGTCATTTTCAGCGAGAGTGTCGTCATGCTTGATCACCTGGAAAGCCATATGAACACCAAGGGATGGAGGATGGCCCCTACCCAGCTGGAGGACAATGGGGAGACATACTATCTCAGACTTGATGGCAAAACCCAATCTGAGAAGCGGCAGCTGGATGTGAACCGTTTCAAAAAGTGAGCCAGTGTGAGCCACGATTTACTATCAAGCTGACAAACCATCTTTGCATTGTTCTGACCACCTTCCTTTTCTCGGTTTTTGTGGCAGGGATTCCAAGCTGATCTTGGTATATCTGATGTCCACCAAGGCGGGGAGCCTTGGCATCAACTTGACGAGCGCTGCCCGCATGGTCATTCTGGATTGTCCATGGAACCCAGTACACAATGCGCAGGTAGATTTATGGCTTGGAGGCCGATAACTTTCTGGCATGTACAACCGCCGGGTTAGCCGCATCTGACAGCCTGTTCCTATACTGTCAGGGTGTTGCCCGCATATTCAGGCTTGGCCAGCTCCGAAGCTCCAACATATACAGACTGGTGTACGAAAACACCATGGAGCACAGAATCTACAGCTGCACGCTCGGGAAGGAGAGCCTGGCGTTTAGCGTATGAACCCGGCCACTACCATCCCGGCTCGCTCATACTTGTTTGACCGCACGCTGTCAGCACTCCAGCACATGAATTGTCGCTTATAGCCACCGTTGTTGTCAGGTGGTGGATCGGAAGCCAACAATCCCTCAGTCTAAAGAGAAGGAAATGTACAAGTACATTCGGCCCACCCCCCTTGAGAAGACGCGGTTGATGGAGGCAGCCAATAAAACTGGCAATGCCATGTTGAAGTCCATCTGCAGCTCCTCAGATTCAGTGATGTCCATCAATGACCATCAGGTCGGTGACATGCCTAACCCCCCCCCCCCCCCCCCACCCTTCCCCCCACTTCCCCCCCCCCCCCCCCTGCGCTGGTACCCATATAAAGCCCATATCCTTGTTTTTTTCCAGAGACCCGTGTTGCAGTTCAGCCGTTATTGCCAGGACTAATGCTCCTAGCCATCAATAGTTAACCTCAGCTTGATCTTGCACAATGCAGGCTCTGTTGGCAACAGACATGGACCATCAGTTGGACACCCATGATCGGAAGGGGGCGGCCCACAGGTGAAGCTGGCACAAGGACTCTGCTGAGCCTTGTTGCAGCCTTCACTCGGCTGGCATCCTTGCCCCAAAATGTGCGCTAAGTTTTGTATACACACTCTGCATTTCCGCAGGTATTTGCAACGATTTGAGCAAAAGGACAGCGCTGATGTGATGTGGGGAGGACAGCCATTGATTGCAGGGGCAGCACCAAGGCGGCTCACCAGACTGAGAAAGGCAAGGCCTTGCCTCCTCCTTGCACCTTAATCGGCATCTGCATTTGGGGCCGGCAACGCCCAGTCTCTAATGCAGGTCTCTGCATGCTTTCTAAGTGTTGGGATGCGGCAATTTCAGCTGTGAGAGCCCAAGGAACGAGTCGGTCTCATGGGAGTGATAAGTCTTATTATGCCTATACTTTGAGCGAGTCAATGGGCAGTTCTGTTTTGCAGAGAGTATACCTAAATATTTGGTATTGCGATGTTTGCAGAAACGCAATATCGAGGAGGAGATGCATAAGAGAATGGCAGCTTTGGCCGAGGGTGGCAATATTGGCGGTCCGCTTGGAAGCGGGCCATCAGCGGGCGCCGCTGTTCTGCCAGTCGGAACAGAGGCAGAAACCGGCCCCAGTGGCCCTAGTGGCGGCCTATCAGCAAGCGTACCCGCCCCAGGTTCAGGTCTGCCAAATGCTGAGGGAGCCGGTCACCCACAAGCACCAGGAGCGGCAGAAGCCACTTCCATGGCCCCCACCCCGGCTCATGAACCGGCCAGGGGCGAGGACCTAGTCCAGAATGTGCCTGCATCCGGCTTAACTGCCCGCGCCCCTCTGGCGGCAAAGCTTGAAGAGGAAGACAGAGATGTTGCGAATGTTGGCGTTCTTCCTGGCTCGGAAGAGCGTCAGGCAGAAGGAGCCAATGGGAGTGACGATGATGAGATCATAATCATATCTGACTCTGACGAGTAGTATTATGTTTCCAGCCACGCAAATCCCACTTCATAGCAACGCACAATGTGAATAATAGTACACCGAGTAAGGACGATGAGCCAACTTAAACAGCAGTGCTGCCTTCTTGCTCGACACGGACGACATTCCGGCAAATGCGTCCTCTAGCTTCGTGCCCCACACCGCCACAAGGGGGGCGCACGACGTACCATATACTGTTCGTTCCCAGTCACTTTGCAACCCCAGCCAGAGACAATTTGAAGTGAAAACATGAACTACTAATGTCAATGCTTGGTAGCCCTAGGCCACCAACGGGGCATTATCGCCCACATCTATTCCTGTCTCACACTTGCACTCAAGCGGTACAGGCTCTTTGTGAGCATTGGGCGCCCAGCCTTGCTGCTAGCCCAGACGGCAGGAGCGATCTGCAGTCCCTGCCCTAACTATCATTTCGACCGAGTAGTTTCCAGTTGCCCGGCAGGCTACATTCTAACACTTCTTCTGGGTTTCAATAAATGCCCCGTGAACAATTCTCGCACTTACCCGTATTAGCACCATATGTGTGAAGGGGGGGGGGGTACGCTCCTAGCTAGAATGCCGGACGTGGACAGTTTGGTATCATGTTGACGATGCATTCTAGCTACTGACGCAATGAGAGACGGCACCATGGAATTCCTATATTGGCTCATGTGATTTTATTCTACCGGTATGGTATGCGCATTCATGACTGCTGGGGGCGCAGCCTGCGGAGATTTGCCCCTTGCTGTTTGATGCCACCTTTCACGAATAGGTCTGACGCCTTGCTGAGGAGCAGCGCACGGAGGCCGCAGCGTATGTAGCGGACCTCGAGGCCCGCATCGTGCAAGTGGCGCAGCCCCTTCCCGTTGCTCCTTCCCGGGCGCCCCATGCCCGTCGTGGTAGAGCAGCCAGGCCCTCCCTCCGTCCCTCGTCGTTGCGATGGAGTAGGCTGTGTAGCTCGAAGGGGCCGAGCTCACTGAGGTAGAACACTGCCAGGTAGTTTGGAGCTGCGCCCCTCCCCCCCCCCCCCATCCCAAGTCCATCATGGGCTGGTATGCCTTCCAGAGGAAGCATGCGCTCCAGGTCATGGCTCGCAGCGCGAGTCGTGCGCTGGCGGCCAAGGCATGATCCCGTGCGGCAGCCCAAACCTACGGGGTCGTAAAAACAAGGCAATGAGGTCAGGGAGGGCGAGGATTGGCCTCGCCCTGATGAGCCTTTTGGTGAAGGGGGCACTTCGCCCCCTGTTTAAAGCAAATACTCTCTCCCCTCCCCTGCCATCCCTCCTACGGTGGCTGCCCTCCAGAAGCGACGTGCTGCCCGGGTTCAGTTCGAGGCCCGGCGGGAGGCCTGCCCCACTTACATGGACAGCTCTCATAATACCATGCACTCTGACCACGGCTCCCTCGCTGACGAGGGGGATGGGGCTGACCCTAGAGCGAACGCCGCCAGCCATGGCCACCTCGATGACCCTGAGCACTCCGACTGACATTTAACCCTGGCTGAGACAGTTACCCTCGGCCGCCTTAAGGCGGTAGCTGAAGTCAGGCTAGTCCATGACCTTGTCATAGGTGAGAGCGCCGCCACCAAAGGGGCAACCCTCTGGCGGCACTTTATCCAGAGGATAAACCTGGAGCTTGTGACCGACGATGAGGGCGGAGAACGTGGGCCAATCGATATGGCTAGCTTACCAATGCGCCAGCAGGGGCCCGCGCAGCTGGGAACCACAGTGCGGGCGGTAGGTACCCCCTGACAATGTATTGGCACTCAAGTGGGCCGGGAGGGCGGGGGATACGCCATGGGAGTCTGGTGGGACACCTGATCGCCTTATTCAGCCCCCTGGGCGACCACTGCCCCCCCCCCCCCACACACTCTGCATAGGCGACCCCCCTCCCCCCAAAACCCTAAAGTAGGACTAGAGGGTCCCCTGGCGGCGGGGGGGGGGGGGGGGGGGTGGGGCTGGTCCGCCAGCCCTCCTATTTGCCACTGGCGCCCCCCAGTGCCGCCCGGCAGGAAAGCATTAGCTGGGAAAGGCCAGCGCTGGTGGGCGCGGAGCCGGAGAGCACTGGAGTGACTGGCAATCGCTACGTGGGGACAACGGCAGAGGTGCGTTCACCGCGATGTGGAAGATCTTGCCTCCACCGCGTAGAGGCGTGCGCCATCGCAACAGATAAAGCGGGCCCTGCAGCCCCCTAGCCACTCGCTTCGAGGAGCTATGCTCACCCATTCAGCAAAAGCCGCCCTCCGCCGGGGGGAGGGTGCCCGCCTGGGATAAGGCTACCAAGATAGGGCCCATAACCACATGGCTTGATGCTGCACTGCAGTTGGGGTGCTCTCTAGCGACATGAGCCTCGTGTAATGGAATCTCTCTCTCTCTCTCTCTCTCTCTCTCTCTCTCTCTCTCTCAGGCTCATTACGAACTGTTTGCTACCGCACATGTTTTTGCGCCGAGCGTGCTAGGATGCTTTGGTTCCCAACTGTGTTTGCGGTGAAATCCGTTATTGGACTATCAGCGAGTGGCACATTTTTGCCTCTCGTTTTTTCGCCCCCATGCGTGGCAAAACAGTTATGCACATTGTGGGCCTTACTTATCCTACCATGTTAATTACCAGAATCAATAGTAATTCTTGAGTCTAGTAGATACCCACCCACCCACCGCCTCCTGGGCGGGCCCGACGACCGTCCTCGGGCCTCGGAATCGCGGGCCCTTCCTCCGCCTCGACCCCCGGCTGGGGATGGGGGCGGGGATCGTGCACGGGTGGCGCCTTGGTAGCCTTGGCCCCGCCCGTGCTGCCAATGCCGCGGAGGAGCAGTGTGAGCTGGACACCGGCGTCTTACGGCGTTGCTGGTCCGGTCAAGTCCCCGTTCGCTGTTTTTTGAGCACCCTCTCCCTTCCTGTCATGTCGGCGCCTCCACATCACATTCGGCCTAGTGCCGCTATTGGAGTGGCCCGGGATGTTGTGATGGGAAGGAAGTTCTACGTTTGGCGGAAGGGGACGCGACCGAGCTGGCAGCAGATCTGGCGCTGGGCGGAACAACGCGCGCTGGACACCGGCATCTTACGTCGTTGCTGGCCCGTTCGGCTCTCCATTCCCTACTCGTTGAGCACTCTCTCCCTTCCTGTCATGTCGGCGCCTCCACATCACATTCGGCCTAGTGCCGCTATTGGAGTGGCCCGGGATGTTGTGATGGGAAGGAAGTTCTACGTTTGGCGGAAGGGGACGCGACCGAGCTGGCAGCGGATCTGGCGCTGGGCGGAGCAACGCGCGCTGGACACCGGCATCTTACGTCGTTGCTGGCCCGTTCGGCTCTCCATTCCCTACTCGTTGAGCACTCTCTCCCTTCCTGTCATGTTGGCGCCTCCACATCACATGCGGCTCAGCGCCGCTATTGGAATGGTCTGGGATGTTGTGCTGGGGAAGGCGTTCTACGTTTGGCGGAAAAGGACGCGGCCGAGCTGGCGGCGGATTTGGCGTTGGGTGGCCAGCGTTTGTTGCACGCCCGTGGCGCCCCGTTCTGGGTTGGACCCCCCCACTTCCGCTCCTTGCTGCGAGACCTCTACTTCGAAGCTCCTTTCCTGACGGCGCCTTCACATGACAATCGGCCTAGTGCCGCTATTGGAGTGGCCCGGGATTGTGTGCTGGGGAGAGCGTCCCTACTGCGTGGCACGGCGGCTGGCTGGTGGCGATGCCTGGTCGGTGGCTGTCATGGCGGTTCCCGCCTCTGGCGGCCCGTAGCTGGATTTTCTTCTGGATTTCTGTATGGATTTCTTGAATTTTGCAGCTGGCTCATGTAAACATAATATTCTAGGGAAGGGCGGGACAGTGAAGGGCATATATTTGGGCATATAAAATTGAAATTGAAATTTGTTATAACGTCTAGTCTGCTGCATGCACTCGCTCAGACTGAGCTGCTCTTAGGGCCTGCTATCTTTAACCACAGTGGGGAACACGAAGTGTTATCACAGCTCAAGCTATACCGGCCATCCTCCAATGCTTCCTAGCCCCTCCTCCTTCCAGTGGGCTATAGCTAAGACAGCAGCGCCCCCTCACTGTCCCTACCTAAGTCAGACCCATCACATCAAAGCTCAGCAGGCACGCTAAGGCAGCCAGAGGCGTCCCGTTTGCTACTACTGAGGTGTGATGGGGGAGGGGAGTCAACCGGAATAGCTATATGGTGCTCAGTATTTATGTACCGCTGAGCCGGCTAGCTTGGGGGGGGTGGGGGCTGCAATGCCCTCCATTTCTCAAATATATATAATTTTCTTTTTGGCACTATATACTGCGTTTAATGGCATGATGACCTCGTCTCGTGCCTGTACCGGTACCAAGCCCGCGGGTCGGGCAATACACTGTTTGTCTAAATACATGCGGGGAATAGTGCGGTGAATTCGAAAAATGCATTCCGAGCATACCGGCTAGAAACGTCCGTAGTTTTTGGGTGGCGGCGCTAATAGTCTCGGGCGTGCTTCCAGCTTGGGGTTGGGTGCCTTGCCTGCGGAGCATCCGCATACGATCCACCTGCAGCTGCAAGGGGGCCGTCCGGCGCGGGGGGCGGCGGGGGCGATGAGCCTCTGCCGCGAGCTGGGCCAAGCGGGACGCCTGGGCTGGTTGCTGGATGTGGGGGTATGCTCGAGGGGTTGGTGGCCTCCGAGGTCTCTCTTGTCGCGGTGGGGGCTTGGGCTGCGGCCGGTGGAGCCGGCTTGGGGTGCGGGGCTGGATCGACGCTTGTCGCCGGCTGCTCGACTGCCGGTGGCGAGTTGTTGCTGTCCATCTCCGTGGCTGGAGGGGCTGCCGCGGCCTGGGGGTGGGCCACTTGTAGCTGGGTAGTTGATGGTGGCTCGAGCTCTTGGGGGAGCCGGCCGTGGTGCATCGCCGACTGGTCGGCTGTAGGCGGCGCCGGGTGGTGAGCAGTTGCGATCTTCTCCTGCCCATATAGGTGCGTGATACTGGATGCGACGAGTTTCGCGTCGGATCCCGTGTTAGTGGCAAGTCCGGCTCTGCTCACCCCTGCTAAAGCGGCGGCAGCCGGTATAGGGGCGCGTCGGGTCACCGCCTGGACGTTGTGGGTTGATGTGTATACCCTGAGCTTGGGGCCGAGGGCACGGATCGGGTTCTGGAACTCACGGTTGCGGCGCAGGTCGACCCCCGTCGCACGGTTGCGGGTCTCCAGATTGCCGAATAGCAAGCTGGGCGACTTGCGTGGCACAGTCGGTATCAAGGGGAAGATCGATTGGGGGCTGGCGGGACTGGCGGCTCGAGACGCGGAGGCGGCGGCGGACAGCAGGTGGGAGGCGGGTGTATGTGATTTTTTTCGCGGCAATGGTTGATGGGGTCTTGGGGGATTCGGCTCTGCCGCTGCGCGGCGCATCGATAGTGGCGCCGACCTCGGCCTCCTGGTGTTCCTCGGGTCTGTTGATGTTCATGTTGGATGTTGTGGTAGTCTCCTCCGGAGCCTGTTCTTCACGCCGCGGAGGGCGCTGGCCGTCAGTTAGCCTGGGGCGGGCAGCCGGTGGAAGTCGGGTGCCTGCGATTTGTTCCGCAGTGATGGCGGTTCGGATCTTGGGAAGTTGGGTCTTGCCGCCGTGCGGCGAATCGAGAGCGGCGCCGACCGCGGCATTCTTTTGCTCCTCGGGTCTGTTGATCTCCATGGTGGCTGTAGTGATGATCTCCTGTGAAGCATGCTCTTCACGCCTCTGTGGGCGCTGGCCGTCAGTTGGCCTGGTGGTGGGTCGTCCGGTCGTCGGGCGGTCCCCCCGTTTCACAGGAGTACACTATCATCACCAATAGAGCCGCGCCGGCTCGCCCGGATTTAGTACATAAGCAGTACTTCGCCCGGTGTTAAGGGCCGGCTGGAAAGTGAGAAGTTATATTTGGGGCACTTTGGGTAACGGCACTGCAGCCCCTTTTTGGGAAGTACTGAAGGCTGCGGTGCAGTAGCTTAACTGCATGCTGCAGTTTCTGCAGTCTGCAGTGCAGTAGATACTGCAGTCCAACCCTGGTAGTTACAATAGAGTATCCCCCAGAAATAACACCTCGGTGCGGACCTTATCAGCGTTAACGACCTTCGCGCGCACAAGTATTTGGTACGGGTACATGTACCCTCTACCAGTACGCGAAACCGCTACCGACGAAGGCAGCGAGCAAGATCAAGTAAGGATTAGTACTGTAAGATCCGAAGATTGTAGGCGAGCTGGTGGTGGCTGTCCTTAGTAGCAATGGTAGGAACCCCATATAAACGTGTTTAGAACATGCCGGCTTAGACTCGTACATGTAGTAGGCGTCTCCACATACGCCATGCCTCTGCGCACACGAAGATATTGAGATCATATGCCGCTTCTCATACGGGCCAGTAATACTGCATGCAGTATGCCATCATAAAAGTGGAGTTGTCGGAGGGAGGTTGTCGAAGTGATGGCTGAGTGGCACTGTCACTGATGGGGGAGAGTCGGCGAGAGTCGGCGTTCACGCGTCGAATCACGTCGAGTGCCCGCAAGCAAGATGCAAACTGGGAAGGCAAAGGGCTGCTGTATGTGAGCCGTGGGCGATGGTCGAAAGGTACTCGCTATCGCCGTGGCGATGGCTGAGTGGCACTGTCACGAGAGAGAATGTGTGAGTCGGAACATTTCTGGGAAGAGCAGTTGACTGAATTTACATGAGCCGAGGCTGGCAGGTTATACCGACCGGCTAGGTGTCGACTAGGGCAGACACCGCTCCATCACATGAGGCAATCTGTCAAAGAGGTTTAACTGCCGTACTCGGGCAGCATCTGGGTGCCGTACATCTTAGGCACATGTACGGCAGTAGCACTTCACTGGAAAATGCGGATTTCACAGAGAGAAAATGCGGATAGGGGGTAGCAGGGTACCCTGGGTCCAACACTCCTCCTCATCATGTGGAATCCCGCGGGCGCAGGACTGATGGCGGCGGAGGCGCAACGTTAGGCTCCTCGGATGACCCCCATCAGGAAAGCGCGGAGATGAAGAAAGGTAGTCAGTGGCAGCGCCTTAATCAAGAAATCGGTCAGCTGGTCTGCGGTAGGCGTGCAGTGCATGTCGATGATGCCGTCTTGGCAGAGTTGAGCCGCATGCTGAAACTTGAGGTCAATGTGGCGTTGCGCGCATGTAATCGTACCATGCGTCACCTGAACGATGCACGGCTGGTTGTCCTCGCATACCCGCACTGGGTCAGTGGTGGGATGGCTGAGCTGGCGCATAAGAACGCGAATAACTGCCAGGCATTTGCAGGCCATGCAAAGCGCCACTAATTCCGCCTTGGCAGTAGACAGGGCCACGCGCTTCTGAACTTGCGCGCGGTAGGCGACTGGGGTGTCGTGCACTACCAGGGCAAGATAATCGGTAGTGGAGCGGCGTTTGATTGGGCATGAAGGTCGCCCAGTCAGCGTCCACAAAGAAGATGAAGTCAGGTGCCTCGTTATCCAATTGCTTCTGGAAAATGAGGCCATGGCTGGGGGCGCCCTTGAGGTAGTGCAGCACCGATATGGCGATCTGCCAGTGACGCTGTTAGGCTCTAGCTTAAGCCTGTTCTTTAGGCCCTTTAGGATGCAGCGGAAGGATTTAGAAAGTATGGCCAATCTCTTCTGGTTACAGGGGTTCCTGGGTTATAGTTCTGTCTCTGAATTCTACCTAGTAGACTTATCCGAGGCGGTATTTATACCCGACGAGGTCATAGTCATACCTGTGCTATGTTAGCCGGGTGTCATGGGATACCCGTGCTGTGTTAGCCACGTAAGGCTTGAGTCAGAGAACTCTAGAGAATTCCAGAACAGTCTCCGGCCTTATACTACTAATATTTACGCCCGCAATACTAATATGTACAGCGACTCCGCGGATGCGTAGTCGTACTACCTTTGCGGGGTTATACCTGCTAGTATAGCAGAACATTATGGCTACAGGGAAATGGAGTATAACACTCTCTCCCCCTTAAGCACAAGCGTCCTCGCTGTGCAGGTGTCACAGAACTACAGGAAACTACAGTCTTGATTTTGAAGTTCAGGCGGAAGGTACTCGGCTTGGGTAGCGATTCCGGAACCGAATGAAGTCTGGGCTCTCAGTAAACTGTCGGTATGGTTTAGACAGTAAGAACGACCGGAAAATGTCCAGGTGCTTGACTCCGCGTAGGGGCTCCCAGGTGTCTTCGCTTGGTACGTTGTACGGGAACGCCCATCGCACTCGAAACAGTAGTCCAGTGCCATTGTTGTTGAAGGCAACATCGAGTATGTCCTGAACATGGAATCGGTTTGCGTCGTGGACAATCGGTACTCGTTCAGACTTCGCCGGTTGGTCAGGGTCGTCATACCACTTTTCCAGCATACTCGCGTGCACCACGTCGTGGACTCGTACGCCCGCAGGTAGTTGCAATCGGAAAGCAACTGGCGAGATCTGTTCTGTAATGACGAAGGGGCCCACGTAGCGATCGCGTAGCTTAGCACAGGGTTGCTGAATAAACTTCAGATGAGACGCTTTCAGCTTAACTCTGTCGCCGGTCTTGAATGGTACGGGTAGTCGTTTACGATTAGCTGCAGTCTGCATACGAGTTTGAGCCTCCAGTACGCAATCATGCGCGAAGCGATGAAGCTCCTGTACATACTTGACGTGTTCCGGAAGAGCTCGAGTCGGCTCGGTTGCGAGTTGAGTAGTAGCAGGTGTAGTCGGCTCGAATCCCAAAGTCGCCTTGAAAGGGGACATAGTAGTCGAAGTCGACTGAGCAGCGTTGATCGCAAACTCCACGTTGGTGAGGTGGTTGACCCAATCATCGTGCAGGGGGTGCACGTAGCAGCGTAGCACTTGCTCCCAAGTTTGGTTAGTGCGTTCCGTCTGGCCATCGGTTGCTGGATGAAAAGCTGTAGAGATGTTCAGCTTAGTACCCATGGTCTTGAACATATTTTGCCAGAATTCCGACATAAATCTGGGGTCTCGGTCAGAGATGAGTTTAGCCGGTAGGCCGAAATGACGAAAAACTGAGCGATGCATAATCTCCGCCAGGCCTTCAGCAGTAACTGTCTTCGTAGTTGGCTCAACAATTACTCGCTTTGACAGTAGACATACGAAAATCACTACTGAGTCATACCCCTGGCACTCCGGAAGATCTGTGATTAAATCCAGGGATATTACCTCAAATGGTCGTGACGGTACGTCATGGGGCTGAAGTAAGCCGTATGGCTTATGCCGGGCCGCCTTAGTACGTTGACAGGTAGGGCAGCGTCGCACGTAGTTAGTGACAGTCTGTTTCATACGGGGCCACCAGTACAGTTCCACAGTACGCGCCAGTAGTCGTCGTCCTCCTGGGTGTCCAGCAGTAGGCGCGTCATGTAGTTCGTACAGTGCTCGTTGTCGCAGGTCCGCCACATTTGGTACGTAAAGTCGTGAGCCGTAGGCGTACAGTAGACCATTACTGTGACGTACTAGCCAGGATGGTAAAGCTTTCCGCGATTTCAGGTACTCGTCGGAGTCATATGCGGTCTTGATTTCGTCGGAAAATTTGTTGTCCGCCTGTAGTCGCGACTCCATAGCAAATAAAACTGAATTTATTTCGCAGTCAGCCTCGTCTTCTGACCAGTTGTTCAGCAGATCTAGCTTCTGTAGCGCATCCTTCAAGTCGGGTCGCCGAGAGAGGGCGTCCGCATGATTGGCAGCTCCTCGCTTGTAGACGATGTCCATATGTCGTTGGTAAGGCGCAAACACTTGCAGCCATCGTACTTGCCGCGTCGACAAATCGCGTTGGCGAAAGAAGTGCCGTAGTGTGTCATGGTCGGTGATGACCGTAAAGCCCGCCGCTCCATCAAGGTAGCATCGGAACTTGATGAGTGCATCACGAACCGCTAACAACTCTTGCTCATGTACCGGGTAGTGAACTTCGTGTTTGTTCATCTTGCGTGCATGGTACGCGACAGGTCGAAGTCCTGAGCCTTGATCTTGCAGCAGCACAGCTCCCACTGCAAATCCAGAAGCATCTGTATACAATGTGTAACGGGCGTCCGCAGATGTGTCCGGTATACTCAGTACAGGTGCTCGTACCATTGCGTCCTTTAATGCACGAAACGCTGCATCAGCACGAGGCGTCCACACAAACTCCGGTTGATTCTTCGTCAGGTCATGTAGTGGCGCCGCAATAGCCGCGAAGTTATGGATGAACTTGCGGTAATAGCCAGCAAGGCCGAGAAAACCTCGTACGTCCTTTACTGTCTTCGGCACGGGCCACTGTTGAACTGCTTCCACCTTCCGGGGGTCCATCTTGATCTGTCCTGCTTCGACGATATGGCCCAAAAACTCCACGCTAGTACGGCCGAACGAACACTTCGACAGCTTGATATGCAAGTGGTGTCGTTGCAACTCCCGTAGCACCAATCTGATGTGCTCGAGATGCTCTTGAGCTGTCTTGCTGTAGATCAGCACGTCGTCCAGGTATACCACGCAGAATTTGCCGAGATATGGGCTCAAAACACGGTTCATCATGGTCTGGAATCCAGCTGGGGCGTTTGTCAAGCCGAAAGGTAACACACAGTACTCGTAGAGTCCATAGTGTGTCCGGAACGCTGTTTTGTGGATGTCTTCCGGTTTAATTCGTACTTGATGGTAGCCTTTGTACAGGTCCAGAGTACTGAAAATAGTCGCACCATGCAATGAGTCCAATAATTCGTCGATGCGAGGAAGCGGGGTCCGGTCTTTCTTCGTAAGGTCATTCAATTTACGGTAGTCCACACACATACGCAGAGTGCCGTCTTTCTTACGCACAAATAAAATTGGGGCGCCGTAGTTTGACTTGGACGGACGAATCCACCCTTTTGCCAACAATTCCTCCAGTTGTGACCGTACCTCCTGCAACTCCGCTGGTGACATACGGTACGTTCGTTCTTTGGGGGGTTCATCACTCTCCAGGTTGATCTCAAAGTCGAACTCGCGCTCCGGTGGCAGGTCAGTAGGCTCCGCGATGATGTCTGCAAACTCCATAAGGGACTCCTTGAGCTCCTCAGTCCACTCGGTCGACTGGTCCGTGCGCAGCTCAGCTACCGCATCGAACACCTCGCGTACCGCAACAGCAAACAGTTCCTCGCCGCGACTCTTCCTCAGCTCCTTCGCCATCTTAGCCGCGTCCAGATGGTAAACCGTCGTAGGTACTGTATACTGTTCCGCTGTAGCAATGTGTTGTCCAGTCTTCCGGTGTTTGATAATTTTAGCAGTCCAGTCAATGTCAGGATTAACTGTTTCCAGCCAAGGTTGTCCGAGAATAATGTCGAATTTCTCCAGGTCTGTAACTATAGCGTCCAATTTATAGTCGAAAGCTCCTACGGTGAGTACTTCGCTCCTCAGCCGTTTGGTACTGGTACTCATACTGCCGTTTGCCAGTTTTATACGGTGTTTTCCTCCGGATACTGTAGGGCACTGATGCAATTGCACCCATTCGGTACTCGCAAAATTTTCGGTTGCACCAGAGTCCACCAGTATTTTACAGTGTCGTCCTCGCAATTCGCCAGTAATAGTCAGCAGTCGGGTACCACTCGGTGAAGATACGTTGCACAAACGCGATGTGGAGTCTTCGCCAGGTAGTCGGACGTTACGGTTGACATATTCATCAATTTGTTCGCCGAAGCTTTCGTACCGTAGTGGGTAGCGTACTGTCTCCGTCTCCAGATAACCCGTACTTCGTGCCTCCAATAATTTCTTCCAGGTTGTCCATAGTGCACGGTTCAAAGGGGTTTTCGCAGGTACAGTATTACGACGAGCGCGATACAGGTATACAGGACACCGGTTGTCTCCCGTCCGCTGAGTGCCGAGGTACCGTAGATTGCTCTCCTGTACCCGGTACCCAGTTTGCTCGAGTAATCGTCGTACTGCTGTTGTCTCCGGCGTCGCGTCCGTGTCGCCGCGCTTGCCTTCTGGAAACCAAATCAGTCCGCTGTCTTCTACAGTCAGAAGCACTCGTCTTCCATCGGTTACTAGAACCTTCGAGTGCGTCCACTCAGGCTTCGGTGGGGTTCTCAGGTGCTGCGGTAGAAACCGTACGCCGGCGCCATCGTCAGCGTAGATCTGTGTCGCCCATCGAGTGGGGCCAACATCTTGTCTCGCACCTTCTATGCCATCGTTCGTTGGACACGTAAACACAGAAGTCTCCGCTGGCAACTCATCCACCAGACGAAAATTTCTCAGTAGTCGAAACCACGGCTTACGCGACCATTTTGGGACCACAATAATTGCTCGTAGATGCGGATGCAATAACTTCTGTCGAAGGTAGTGGCCCAAAAATTCTTCAATTCGGTCATACGGGGCATTTAGCCAAATACGCCGATATTCTCCGAGATCCTGTTCCTGAAATGGGCGCGTCGGACAGCAAAAACTACCAGAAACTTGAGAATTCAGGCCGTCATTATCGCAAGCTCCGTCCAGGTCGCAGGGTCCGTATTTCTTCGTGTACTCGTGAAATAATTCGCGACGTACCATCCAGTCGCTGAAATCCTTGTGGAGGAAATCAGGCCTCAGTGTCGTTCGAGGATACGAGGGCTGTACTTCTGTAGTCTCGCGAGCCGTTTTAGGGGACAGTCCTTCACCCTGTCGCGCGCCGCGCGCGGCCGACTCACGTCTTAGTTTCCCGGCCGGGTCTTTCTGGGTCGATATTCAGAAATCTTCTTCTTCTTGCTCGGGCACACGGACGCAACATGACCTTTTGCCCTGCAGATAAAGCAGCGACCTTCCTTCTTAAATCTCTCAAACTCCTCCTCGGTCAATCGCCGCGCCATCAACAGGTCGTCTTCTTGTTCTGTAGCTTCACCCTCAGCACTGCTGTAGTACTGCTCGTCGTCGTCGCCATCGTCGTCCATGATGTTTAGGCGCTCGCGACGGATCTCGCGGTGCACATCTGTCTCCCGCTCCGCAGCTTCAACAGCCAGGGCTGCCTGTACAGCTTCTGCCAGGGTCTTAGGGTTTTTCAGGGCAACCTCCTTTCGAATATGGGGTTTCAGTCCGCGCTGGAAGTCATGTACATTATCTTCCTCGTGACGATGGGGTAACTCCAGTAGTTGCTCGCGGAAATAATTCGCGTACTTCTGTACTGTAGTCCGCTGTGTCGCGCGATCCAGATTGATACGAGCTTGCTTCGCCGGTGTACGTCCACAGAATTCGGTGATTAGTGCCGCCTCCATGTGCGTAATACCGGTAAAACCGCCGCCAATTTCGTCGTGCGTACTCGCCACTTGCGCGTACCACCACTTGGATACGGGTCCGTGAAAATAGCCAGATGCCCAGTACACGCTACGAGGTTCCTCCGGGTTTACATTGTGATATTTCAGGTAACCCCGTGCATGACGAAACCAGTTCCGTAGCTCGTCGATATTCGTAGTCGATAGTTTCTCGATCTTCGCTGGTTTCACATCGCTCGGCATGAGCCCAGGCATGTCGCTGGTCCGGGCAGAACGAAGCTGGTCTCGCATCTGCTGCTCTACAACTCGGCTCCGGTTCACTCGATCGTCGAAATGACTGAAGCCTTGTCGCACGTACTCGTCCAAGCGGCGAATCTCCGCCGTTGCCGCCGTTGTAGCTTGCGCTACATCTTGCATCTTCGCTTGCTCCGTCGACATAGTCTCGACTCGGTCGGCTAGTCGTTGAAGCATGCTCATCATGTCTGCGAGGGTCGGTTGCGTGCCCTCTTGACCTCCTTCGAGCGGAATCGGCTGTGCTTCGCCGGTAGTGGCCGCTACCGGAAAGCTTCCGCTGTCCTCAGGTGGTGTCTCTCCTGGTGTAGCCATCTTTACGTCGCTTACCGCTGTCTAAGCTCCGAAACCAAGTGTTAGGCTCTAGCTTAAGCCTGTTCTTTAGGCCCTTTAGGATGCAGCGGAAGGATTTAGAAAGTATGGCCAATCTCTTCTGGTTACAGGGGTTCCTGGGTTATAGTTCTGTCTCTGAATTCTACCTAGTAGACTTATCCGAGGCGGTATTTATACCCGCCGAGGTCATAGTCATACCTGTGCTATGTTAGCCGGGTGTCATGGGATACCCGTGCTGTGTTAGCCACGTAAGGCTTGAGTCAGAGAACTCTAGAGAATTCCAGAACAGTCTCCGGCCTTATACTACTAATATTTACGCCCGCAATACTAATATGTACAGCGACTCCGCGGATGCGTAGTCGTACTACCTTTGCGGGATTATACCTGCTAGTATAGCAGAACATTATGGCTACAGGGAAATGGAGTATAACAGACGCTCAGTGGGGGACGCCATATAGGCGCACAGTCGGCCGAACACGAAAGCAATATTTGTAAGGTCATGGAAGTCGGTATCCGGCGTGCAGGGCAGTCGGCGAGGCTTGCACTCCGTCATGTTTGAAGGTAGTGAGGATGTCGTTGATGTATTTCTCCTGATGGAGGTGGATCACGCCTCCCGGCGTGCGGTCAATGGCCATGCCAAGAAGCCATGTGCATAGGCCGTTAGTGGTCGTGGCATCAAACGTAGTGAAGAGAGAAGTCTGAAAACGCTCCTGGATGTTGGACGATGGGGAGGTAGCCAGCATGAGGTCATCAACGTAGACGCATAGCATGCATGGTCAACAAGGATCCATCGGCGGCGAGCAGCGTCCATACGCCGGTATCGCACTCGCTCGGAGCTGATGAAGCCGAAGTCACGGAGAAAGGAAGAAAAGCGCCGAAACCATGCCCCGGGCGCATGCGGCAGGCCGTAGTGTGCCTTAACGAGTTTCCAAAGCCTGGTCCTTGCGAATGTAGCCGGGGGGGGGGGGGGGGGTAAGACGTAGACATCTTCATCGGGGTGAGCGTTGAGGAAGGCACATGTGACGTCGAACTGGTATAGCTCCCATTCGAGTTAGACTAGGAGAGCAATAGTGGTGCGCAAGGCGATGAAGCTGGCGACTGGGGCATAGGTACTGGTGTCATCATAGTTCTCGCCGGCAGTGAGTTGATCACCGCGGACGACCACTCTGGCCTTGCGCTTGATGAGGTCGCCCTCCTTGTCGTGTTTCTCCGCGAAGGCCCACGCCGTCTGTCTGATGATCGCTGACGGGTTGTTGCGTCGAACCTCAGGGACGCTGATCCAAACAAAAGTCTCCATCTTGGTGATAGAGGCAATCTCACGGTTCATGGACTCTTTCTAGTCATCGGGGTGATTGTTGGGGATGGCCTCCTGGTAGTCGCGCGGCGCCTTGGACACGCGGATGCTGGGTGCTGGTAGGGCCAGGGCTGCCATATGCACTGAGTAGGGGCGCACAATCTCCGCGATGGCGGATGCCACTAGCGTGCGCTGAGGTCGATATAAGGGGAAGGCAGTTGCGCCGATCCGCTGAAGTGAGGAGCTGGTAGTGCCGTGGCGTCCCCCTCTTGGTGACGCGGAAGATACTGCTCGTCGTGATGCGGAGTGGGGGCCCCTCCTGTGCCGAGGCAAGCGCCGCTGATGGTGGCATGAGTGGCGGTGCTTGGGGCCCCACTTGCTGGTCCAAGGGTTGCGGCTCGTCCAACATGTGGTCATCGTCGGGGAACTGGAAGACTGGCGCATAGAGAGAGCTGGTGTGCTGGAGAAGGGTCGTGTTACCTCGTCAAAGATGACATCGCATGTCACTGTTTCGCGCTTGGTAGCTGGGTTGTAGATGCCGTGCGATGTGTGGCAGACATTGATGATTGGTGGGGCAGTGGCGGCGCCCGAGACTGCCTTTATGTACTTGCGCATGACGTTGACATGGACGACTCCGCCGAGAAGGGTGCGTGGTGACGCCTCGGAAAGGTGAAATGTGGGCAGATCATCCGAGGTGAAGCCCATGTCGCGAGCGCGTAGAGGTGCAGGGGGTTCGCGCCATCTGCCGATGTCTGCCCATGACAAGGGGCCATCATGTTCGTAGGCCATGCCAGCGCCCGGCTGACCGTTGGTCTGCACGCGAAAGGCGTATGAGCCTGGGCGGGCGACGAACTCCGGAAAGTAGTCGGTTGTCACCACTGGAGTAACGTGGGGGAACTCGGAGAGGCAGAGGTCCCACGCGGAAGGGCCGGGGTCGGTGAGCTTGATGGCGCTGATGTTGTTGACGTAGTTCTGGATGTCTGGTTGTGGAGCGATATTGGTCCACATGAGGGTGTCGCGGTGAGTTGCCGAGCCGCAGGCGGACGCGCTCATGATGTTGCCGGCTCCAAGTGAGGAGAGTATTGCAAGGAAGCCCAGCGCGCCCGGAACATTCTCCACAATATAGCGCACTGGTGTGGGCTGTGTAGTCAGGTAGAAACGGACGAAACCGATGACGGAAGCAAAGTCCCGAGATGAGCGATGGTCTTGCTAGCCAAGGCGTGAGCCCGCGCGTGACCATGGTTGAACACGGTGGGCCTGACACGATGAGGGTGACTAGGCGCATGTGCTCCGGCTCCGTGATGGTGATGTCTTTGACGTCCATGGGGGTCCTGGCATGACAGTCCTGAAAAGCTGAGGGGGGCAGACGGTCCGGGTACTTGCTTGTTGCTAATAACATGTAGGCGATGTGTCCACATAGCACGAGCCTCTGTTGATGGGTCGGCGCCGGTGATCTTGTGGATGGTGAAGCCGTATCCTACCATAGCCTCTACCTCAGAGGCCGATGGGCCGTGGCACGGCGAAAAGAGATGGTTGATGACCGGAGAGGTTGGCAGCGGGAGGATCGGCGCAGTGGTGAGGGGGAGTATCGTTGGCGGCGGGTCGCCACGCAGGGCGCCATGCTCCGCATGAAGGATGTGGGACGCGCGAATGCCGTTGAGGCCGGGAATGTGGGTGAGGTGAGGCATAGGGGTTGGGTTGGGGTGGGGACGGGGTGAGGACGTTGCCAATTGATGTCGTATAGGTGGATGGGGGTCGAGGGGGTAGAAATGGGAATAAATGTTCCAGCGGGGGGGAATGTCGGGGGTGTTGAAGACCGCGAAGGTGTCGGGGTGAGGGCGGAAGTGATGGACACGCCATGGCTGTGAGAACGGGGACTCGAATTCGTCATTAGAGTCGGAGTAGGGGACGTGCCTGGGGTCATGTAAGTCATCCTCCGCGTTGTCCTCACCCTCGCCTTCCTGCGCTCCGGTGGCCGCCTCTCCTGGGGGTACCGGGGTACCCCGGGTCCAACAAACGTAAAGTAGGATATACAGCATTCCTTCCTTCTGGATTTCCTTCTGGATGTCTTTATGGATTTCTTGAATGTTGCGTCTAGCACATGCAATCGCACATATAGCATTCCTATATTGCCCAACGTTTGATATATTGCCTTTTCGGTTGATTTCCTTATCGCCTTTTGCAGCTTGCTCGTGTAACTATGTACTCACAGTACAGCATCGTGTTTAAGGGAAAAATTATATACAACACCAGTCATCGTCGTGGGCGGTCGGACAGCGCAACGCGCCCCCTAATACACTCATCTGTATTATGCCAGCAGAGTGTCTGCCCAACGTGCGCCCGCTGACCAGCAGACACTGCCTAGCGGCCTCTCCCCCAACCTCTCGCCACCGTTGCGTTGCAACTTCTCGTGAACACGCTGCACACTCATCGTGCAGCTAGCTGCGCAGTTACGAGTACCTTCCCGCACTCGGGCGAGTCTCTTCCTCTGCCCCCGGGCCGGGCCGTTCTCTGCCCCCGGGCCTGTAGCCGCTGCGGGCGGGCCTCTGAATCGCAGCCATGAGCGAGAAGGTGAAGCTCCGCAGTGCGGACGGGGAAATGTTTGAGGTGGACGCAGATGTGGCCTTCTCCTCCCTCACGGTCAAGAACATGATTGAGGACACGGGTGCCTCTGCCCCAGTCCCCGTGCCCAACGTGAACAGCAAAGTTCTCAGCAAGATCATCGAGTACTGCAGCTACCACGTCGACCAGGAGCGCCGCTCCAAGGACGCGGACGACCACACTAGAAGACAGATTGAGGACGAAACCTCCAAGTGGGACAAAGACTACATCTGCGTGGATCAGGCTGTGCTGTACGAGCTAATCCTGGCCGCCAACTTCCTGAACATCAAGGGACTGCTGGATCTCTGCTGCCAAACCGTTGCGGACATCATCAAGGGGAAGACCCCTGAGCAGATTCGCCAGTACTTCCACATTAAAAACGATTTCACTCCGGAGGAGGAGGAGGAAGTGCGCAAAGAGAACCAGTGGGCCTTTGAGTAAGAGCTTGCACACCAAGGCTGCCCGGGGGGCGTGGGTGTGCTTGTCTGTACGCATATATTCTGATAGCTTGGCTGGTCACGGCCAGCAAGAAGCAGGCACGTCGTGGAACGCGTTCTTGCATTAGCTGCACGCCCCCTGCCTGCTGACAACCAATGGCTTTATCTGCATGATGATCCATACACCCGCTGTAAGAAGCTGCGAATTACGGAGGCGCTGCTGTGCAGCAGGCTGCCGCGTCGCAGCAGCACCGGTTCTAGTTCCCTCATCTAACCTGTGCCGGCTGGGCTGTCCGTCGTCTAGGGCTGCAGGCCGTAAATTGCATGATCGCCAAAGAGTTTACACCTGTCTGCGCACATCGCACTTGACAACATCGCCATGGTTTGCGCGTGCTGATGGGGTGCAGCTGTGGATGCATAGGTGGCTGAGGCGGCTGCCAGCGAGTGGAAATGCACTATCAGTGTTCCTGTGCGTTGGCTTGTTTAAGATATAGCCACGTTTTATGTCCTGTGATGTGTGTGTGTGGGCACTAATACACTTTCCGTGGCCCTGCTGCTGCCTGTACATAGTGTGTTCGTTTTCAAACTTGAATGTTTCGGCATCCATGTCATCTGTCCCTTTTCGGGGTTCCAGCTATCAAAGTGCGTAGCGTATGCCACGCACGGAGCAGCGAGCTTGCATCCACAAGGCGCCTGAGATAATCGCCGACCTGTTGAACAAGTTTGGTCCACTAACACAAACCTGAGCGCACTGCCACCATTCGAAACTGCAGGACCAATGTCTCAAAACAGCACTCAAAGAACACAGTACGCAGAACCATAGTTCACGCGTGACATGTCATGCTATTTTTGGTGGCCACTTGCAGCCTACTTGCGGTGCTGAAGACGTGCTGCCGGGGTTGATGACATGAATGCCGAGTATCGCGTTACGGCGCTATTGCGAGTGGGCTCGTTCCATGCTACCAATACCTACTCAGTGTGGGTTGCATCAGATGAATGACAAGTTTGTGGTTCAACTTTGCGATGTGTTGATGCCCTCTGACCACGTGCAGTCCCGTGTAGGGTCTCTCTCTCCCTCTGTCTCTCCCTCTCTCCTCCATCTCTCTCTCCCCCCCCCCCCCCCCCCCCCCACTTTCTCCCTCTCCCTCTCCCTCCCTCTCTCTCTCTCCTCCCCTCTTTCTCTCTCTCTCTCTCTCTCTCTCTTTACCTCCCTCTCCCTCTCCCGCTCTCTCTCCCTCTCTCTCTTTACCTCCCTCTCCCGCTCTCTCTCTCCCTCTCTCTCCATCTCTCTCCCTCTTCCTGTGTGTGTGTGTGTGTGTGTGTGTGTGTGTGTGTGTGTGTGATGTTGAACACACAAATGGACGGGACTGCTTACCTCTGCTCTCCTGCAACCGGGAGTGCAGATGAACACGCGTCACGGGGTTATGCAACATATTACGTTCGATGAAATTCACTCTTCATCAGGCAAAGCGGCATACAGCCATCGCCGACTTTTGTCAACGTGGCATTTTTTCATCCGCCTTCATCTAGACCCCCCCCCCCCCCCCCTGTGTGTTCTGCTTGGGATGCCTGCGAGTCTTGTAGGCAACAACGAGGCAGAGCCTGCAGTCCACGCCCCCTTCACTGCGCTGAGGTTTGCCGAGTGTCTGAACATCGATTCACTTCCGTGTAGGACGCTGTAAGCATGTGTACGTTTGCACGGCTACGGAAGGCGCTGCACAATGTATTACTGCTCTTGATTATGTCCAAGGAGCCGGTATAGTTCTTACACCAACTACAATCTATCGCTAACAATGTATATAACTATCTGTAAGCTTGTGGTTGGCCACAACCTCTTCGCCTTAATGCCCTTGCATCCTTAGCTCTATGTCAAATATGAGCTCTCATGAGTCCACTGGATGAATGCCCAAAGCAGGACTACCTGATGGATGCGAATTCGGCTGCTTAGGGGGATGGCAAAACACCTACTTGCGTGCAACATCAGAGCGGTTAATGTGGAAGTTTCGTAATTTGTTCATATGGCCAAGTTTATGGTTGTCCACTCCACCCTCACTTGTTGCAGACTCATCCCAGTTGTATGGGCCGGAGTAACAGGGAGGGCCACTGGCACAATGCTCAATCTCACCCCCTGGCGCTTGATAAATAGGGAGGACTATTCCGTTACATGCTCCACGATTCAAAAGGCAACCAGTGCACAATAGAAGCCGCACCCATAGTCCTAGCGAGTATGAAAACTCTTGAAATGCGGCCCAGTCACGGAATGATGACGTAGGAAATGATGCAAATATGGTTGAAGCATGTATCTCATCACTACATGAGCTATATCTTCCGCATGCCATAATAATATAAGCACAACTATGCCTAACGCCCGGGTGTGTTGAGCCCAGCAGGCTACATATCATTGTGTGAACAATCGCATCCAGCGTCCAAATATTTATAGATATCAACACGTCCATGCATACCGAAACCGGATGTTGCTAGGTTTAAGCATGCAATGAACTGCATCATTGGGCTCATTATGACCAATGCGCTCATCTCATTTACTTCATTTCTCTGCATACACAATTGCAGTATCGATTCCACAGCGCAAGGGTTATGTTCGAATCCCGCCTCATCCGCGGTCGTGGTGTGCATCTCAGCAGTCTCTGCTGCAGCTGAAACAATACGAGTTGCAGATCTAAGCATGATTTACACCCCAACAATCTTCTTGCTGCGCATCAATAAGCCGCACTTACGTACCGGGAATTATCATATTGCTGCCATGGCGATCACTGGTGTTTTGCATTAGTACACCGGAATAGTGACCGAACGCAGTTATGAGCATGATAATATGATATACTATGATGCATCATGATGATATGAGGAGGATGCATGTTATTCATTGGTGACAAAGAATAGGTCCATGTGCCGCAATACAAGCTCGTGTACTGCACGTCTGCACACATGTTGCTGATCGATAGGAAATTCGGCGGAATCCATTCAAACAGTTAACAAATCATTGGCATTATCAGGGAGGCAGCATTATTCCCGCCCTTAGGAAACTGAAATTGAGAATTGAAATTGATTACGACGTGCTAGTCTGCGCCGCTCTCCAATGCGCTCATTTAAGTCGTTCTTAGGGCATGCATGCTATCGCTAACCTCTACATTTACACACATTGAGCTGTGTGTACATGTGTACTCACGCTCAAGCTCCGGCCGCCCCCTTTTCATTTCCATCCCCGCCTCCTTCCATCACGTGGTCAGTACGGGCAGCTTTGTCATCCTACCATATTAATTACGAGGTGAGTCTGTGAGTCTGTCTGTCTGTCGCCGATTTTCGGTACTGTTTCGCATAGAATATTAGATAAATCGAAATGTATCCGTTATAAATTCCGTGATAATTCCGCGCAGGCCAAAATAATCGTCGCGCTTACCTGCTGTTTTACTATACCCGGAACGGGCACCTGTACCTGTCGCCCGGCCGCCGCCGGTCAGCCGGTCGTCGCCGTTCGTCAGGTCTACGGGGCGGGGATGGCCCCCAGCCCGCCGCGTGGACCGGACCCGGACGCCGGACGCCGTCGTTCGTCCGTCGCCGGACGCCGGACGCCGGAAGACCGTCGCCCGTCCGCCTCGCCGCCCGTTCGTCGACGGAAGCCGGGCCCCGGGTCGGCGGGTCGGCGGACGCGGGGCTGTATGCACAATGTAGCGACTGCAACGACTGATCCTTGCGGCTCTCTTGATTCCACACTCCTGCAACAGGTATACTTGTTTTCTGGATAACTACGGGTACTCGCAGAGTCATCCGAGCAACTACCGCTAATTGCTGGCATGCCACTGCAGTAAATCCTTAAATACTACGCCGTGGATCATTAACGTCGTACTCACACCGCCCCCGTATACGCTTTCCTGCACATCTACCGTCACCACGAAAAGTTACTGTACAGGTAGTCGCCGTGCTGCGCGTATTGCCGTGCTGGCTCCACCGGCCGCCATCGCGTATACCTGCCCACAAAAGTCTTGCCCCACTTGTCAAGCGTCAATTGTAGATTGGCCCATTATGAGCCCTCACCTTCGTTTCCGGCCGCGCCCTTCCGTGTGTCATACGTGAACACGACATCATGCGTGGGGGGAGCCGTAAGTGGCGTTTGTTGTGCTTTCGTTGTAAAAGCCATACGTGTGCATGTCATTGGTCAGGCTTGGCAATGAATTTGATAACCCAATAATGTCACGAGGGCACGAAATTTTATATCGCACGTATATGCGTTCCATCTTTACGGATGCACGCCAAGAGTTAGCTCTATCATCGTATAGCACATTCACAAAGGCGCGCGCGCTCTCCCCACCGTCGGCATGCAAGCAAGCAAGTGAGCAGTTCCCGCAAAAAACGGCCAATATTGCGATTAAGGCTTGCTCCAAAACCAGCCCACCTACAGCTCATGTCCGCATTCAATGCGCCCTTGGTAGAGCCGGGCTTCAGCCCATACTGCGCGGGGGTGCAGCCCCCGAGTCAGCGGGTGGGTCCATATGGTCACCTGCTAGGGCATCGTCCAGGGTATGTGGTAGGGCTGGCCATCAATACGCTCCCATATTCTGCTATTGGGCTGCACGTAGCGGGCCCCTAAGCGGGGAAAATCCGCCCGCGCGGGGCGAGTAAACCGCATGTTTATCGGGATGCGGTTCGCGCGGTAAGCCACTGTAATAGGGTTTGTAGGAGAACCTAAAAATATTTGCATCGGGCCCCTCCTACCCCCCTCGGTTATATTTCCAGCGAGGGCAACGGCAGGGCTCGAACATATGCATAGCGGAATCACGAGCGTAACATGCAGCCCCCCCCCCCCCCCCCCCCCCGCCTCCGCCACCTATCACATCTCAAGCCGTTGATGAATATTCTAAGTTATTTATATCATAAAAATGCGCCACTGTACCACTCGGCGGTCGGCGCCGCCGGTGCTAACGTGGCGATATGAACCGATATTGCGTACATGTCAAGACTTACGAAGGGGACTATAGAATATCCTGCATGTCGCCGCATTATGTCTGATCTCCCCGCCGCGCCGGTTGTGGCGGTCTCCTGGTCTCGGCCGCGGTCCGCCGATGCCGCCATCTCGCCCGCCAGTGATGTTCTTTGTAGGAGTCCCAAGGGAGGTGGAGGGACTCCCTCAAGCAAGCCACTCTGGCTCGTGTCGCCTCCATGCCCGGCCTCTCCGCCCCAAACGCCCTCCTCGCCCGTCCTCACGGGTCGGCTGAGGATTCCCCGGGGTTTCCAAACGGGTTGGCCGCAGGACGCCGCCAGACACTCCGTCGTACAAAACAAAGTAGCTCGGAGCAGATGGAACGCATACGGGTGGGGGATATTACGCAAGATCTTCTGCATGTCAGTAGCAAATCGTACCCAAGTACGAGACGAAAATGATTTTATTTCCGGAGAGCCCTCGCGAGCAGTAGGCTGCCCCCGTTCGAGTCGGAAAGCCCTCGCCCTCCCCACCCGTAGGCGGATCTCGGAGCGGCCAACGTTAGGCCGGGGTCGTGCATTAATAATTGTTTTCGAATACCGTCCGTACATGGTTGCTGCCCGGCGGCGCCAACAAGCGCTGCCGTCACTACTACGAGTATTATTTGAAAAGCCCCCCCGACCCCATAGGGCTCCCCCGTCGCCGCGAGATCCGAGGATCCGTGACAAACGGCCATCCCGCTCAGGGCCCTACCGCACCCACCGGGGTACGGGTCCTAGGACTTATTGGATCGCACCACGTGGAGGATTGTGTGCGTATGTGTGTGTGGGGAGGAGGGGGGGGGAGGGGGGGGGGGGGGGGGGTGCCGCCAGGTCTTTGATACCCATCATCCTCTGCTCTTGGTGGGCCGATGCTTGGTGGCGGACCCCTCCACCTTATTTGGGACGAATGATATAGGATAAAAGTCATTGCGGTCATTGCGATACAAGTCATGAAAGGGCGTGCACAGTATGTGCTAGGGTAGGGGTCATCAATGCGACGGTCTGCGGCACGAGCGCGGCACCTGCCATGTGGCAATTATTTCAGTGTAAGGTTTAACATTTGTGTTAAAAAAAGGGCTATTCAGCTGTGCTGCCCGATTTGAGCGCACGGCACGCCGACATTTGAGCAAAAAGAACACCTACCCGTGTTTCTTTTCCATGGTCGTCGAGTTACACGCGTTAACCAGCTACCCCGTAGTGCGTGTGGCGGTATAGTCATCGTCTATGGTCAGCTAGCGGGCTGCATGCGACATTCGCAAACTGGTTGTTTGGCATGCAAAGAGCAATAATCTTGCAATCACGCGTAAATTCCTAACATCATTTCCTCGTAGGTTTGTCATGATATAAATCCGAATAGCGGAAAAGTGGAAAGCCCGCGAGGATGGCTTTCCGGATCACTGATAAAAACGTCACCATTCAAGTAAAACGGCGCAAGTCTCGTCAATTATATGGCCGCATGTCCAAGGTACCCTCTATACTTGCTACTATGGTTTACCAGCCAACCAACTCATTATGGGTGGAGGCGCATGATAGGGGCATGTAATGTGCCACTCCACGCGAGCTTCCAGACGCGAGGACCTCTTGAATGGGTCTCCACGTCGCGTCGACCCCGTCGTCAATTCGGCTCCTCCCCTTTGATCACCAATGGTCATGGGTGGCGTGCGCTATACAACATGCATGCGCGCGGACATGTGTGCTGGTCGTGAAATATTATTGTTGATGGGGGCGGTGAGTCCGCGGCCCCGCGCTTAGTCCGCGGTGCGGGTGGTATAAGCATGCCCCTGTGTAATCGAAAGCACTTTATCCGTACTACTTTAACCGCCCAGCGATGAGGCGCTCCCAACGGCGCTTATATCTTGCAGTTTGGAGAATTTGAAATTGTAGAGAATAATTGTCCGCATTGCTGACACGCTCTCATATAAATGCTAATGATGCATTGCAACGGTAGCATGCATTGATTGGGCTCAAACTTATGCGTGATACATATCCTCCGCATATGCATAATATGTTCACCCAGCCACCAATGGGAGCTCGCGGGCAAATCATGCGACGGACGGTAGATATACACCGCCAATAACATGTTACCCCCCCCCCCCCCCCTATGTGTGCGTTGGCCGTGTTTTGGTGGTTCTATCATTGTGCCGAACACCATTGCCGAAAACATTTTACCATGATGACAATAACTGAACGAAACATCGACCTCCATTTTGGCGTAGAAGGCTTGCATGTACTAAAGCGAGAGGCTCCATGACCTCGTGCCCCCATGGGTTGGGCACCAAGGCGAGGATATATACGCGCGGAGTCCTATGTCCACAGACTTATACGTAGAGTGTTGCAATTAGTACATATATCATTTTCTGCTGCTTGTTTCTCATTCGCAGTCGCAACAATCCTTATAATGTAGTGTACATTTACTGATGCATGTTTCGGTGATTTCATGTTCTATAAACAATCGCCTGTAAACAACAGCCACCCACCCACCCACCCACCGCCGCCTGGGCGGGCCCGACGACCGTCCTCGGCCCTCGGAATCGCGGGCCCTTCCTCCGCCTCCACCCCCGGCTGGGGATGGGGGCGGGGATCGTGCACGGGTGGCGCCTTGGTTGCCTTGGCCCCGCCCGTGCTGCCACTGCCGCGGAGGAGCAGTGTGAGCTGGACACCGGCGTCTTACGTCGTTGCTGGTCCGGTCAAGTCCCTGTTCGCTGTTCTTTGAGCACCCTCTCCCTTCCTGTCCTGTCGGCGCCTCCACATTACATTCGGCCTAGTGCCGCTATTGGAGTGGCCCGGGATGTTGTGCTGGGAAGGGAGTTCTACGTTCGGCGGAAGGGGACGCGACCGAGCTGGCGGCGGATCTGGCGCTGGGCGGAACAACGTGCGCTGGACACCGGCGTCTTACGTCGTTGCTGGTCCGGTCAAGTCCCTGTTCGCTGTTCTTTGAGCACCCTCTCCCTTCCTGTCCTGTCGGCGCCTCCACATTGCATTCGGCCTAGTGCCGCTATTGGATTGGCCCGGGATGTTGTGCTGGGAAGGGAGTTCTACGTTCGGCGGAAGGGGACGCGACCGAGCTGGCGGCGGATCTGGCGCTGGGCGGAACAAAGCGCGCTGGACACTGGCGTCTTACGTCGTTGCTGGCCCGGTCGGCTCTGCATTCCCTACTCGTTGAGCACCCTCTCCCTTCCTGTCCTGTCGGCGCCTCCACATTACATTCGGCCTAGTGCCGCTATTGGAGTGGCCCGGGATGTTGTGCTGGGGAAGGCGTTCTACGTTTGGCGGAAAAGGACGCGACCGAGCTGGCGGCGCATCTGGCGTTGGGTGGCCTGCGTCTGTTGCACGCCCGTGGCGCCCCGTTCTGGGTTGGACCCCCCCACTTCCACTCCTTGCTGCGAGACCTCAACTTCGAAGCTCCTTTCCTGTCGGCGCCTTCACATTACATTCGGCCTAGTGCCGCTATTGGAGTGGCCCGGGATTGTGTGCTGGGGAGAGCGTCCCTACTGCGTGGAGCGGCGGCTGGCTGGTGGCGATGCCTGGTCGGAGGCTACCATGGCGGTTCCTGCCTCTCTTGGCCCGTAGCTGGATTTCCTTCTGGATTTCCTTCTGGATTTCTGTGTGGATTTCTTGAATGTTGCGTCTAGCTCATGTAATCATAAACAATCGCCTTTTGTAGATTGGCAGCTCGCGCGGCTCGCGCATGTACCTGTACTCGTAACTATATTACCGGTGTGTAGACATGTACTGTAGTACATATCCGGTTGTATGTATATCAGCGGTAGCAAAACTCTATCATTGACCTCTAATTATTTTTGCGAAATGCTTAGGCATCAACGTGCTCCGCCACTACTATTCGCGGAGCGTCTACTACAGGTACTGCCAAGGCATGGCTTTCCGTAGAAGGGCTGCTGCCCAAACGATTCGTCTTCGTCGTCAGTTGAAATGCCGCTGTCGTAGAGACTACGCTGCCAAGGTTTCACTGCTACCTGGTGAGTCCTGTCACGGGGGTGGGGAAAAAAGCGGCCGTAGCAGCCGGGGCGGGGAGCGCGCGCATTCACTCGCCGCCGAGGATTTTGTCCGCGCGCACCGCTGCTGGCTGCTGGCGCGACCCCCCGGCCCGTACGCGGGTAGTTCCCCTTATGTATGCCGGTATGCGCAGGCGCCCTTATTTTAGAATTATTGTTTTTATCGACACGGCTAACCCATAGAGACTACCAGCAAGCATCGGCCATCCCCACCGCGCGGACAGCCATGACTCCGCATGAGCTGCGGGAGGTCGCTGCCGGATACTTCCTTCTGCCTAGCCCGTGCTTGGCCCCGGTGGTTGGGAGCCAGATCATTCTGCCCTCGACGGAGCACAACCCCGTCACTGTTGACCTATACGGCGACGCGCTCATGAACCTCCCGGCGCCTGGAGACGCTCACTGGCGTGTCCATCACGACGCTATCGCAGATAGATGCCTTCCGCGATCACTGTGTTCATCACGACCTAGGTATCGCGGTACGGCGGGAGGTGGATGACTTGTTCCAGCAGGCAGTGCCTCTCGGCAACACCGTACCCAGGGATGAACTCAAGGACCTAGTGCCGGACGCAGAGCTCTCCCTTCCGGCGTTCAACGTCGTGACTGGGAGCTATGATCCCCGGAGCTTGAAGTCCACACTGCTGGAGTTCAAGACTATGCGGTACGGAGTCAAGTACATTGCAGTGCCCCAGGCCACGGCTGTGGATCGGTTTGAGCGCTCCCTGTTGGGCGACATACAACGGGGGTTGGCTGCGCGGGATGCGGCGTGGCACAACACGGAGCCCGGACAGAAGTGTCCTCTTCGAGACATCCTGGACATGTCGGAGTACACGGGCATGGTCTTCGGCACAGTGGGTAAGGTGAGCAAGGGGGTGCGCCGTACAGTGCGTGGTATCGCATGCTTGGCTGCGGATCGGGATGCCCTCTCATCGCGGGGCACTCGGTGCACCACCCGGGCTCACCAGGAGGCCTTGTTCGCAAGAGATTTCCTCGGGGTCCTGAGCTTGCTTGGTGGCCGCTCGAGAGCGCGCTCGCTGCCTCCTCAGACGGCGCAGATTCGTCTGCCATCCCGTTGCTGAAGCTGCACAGCACGTCCGAGGATCACCCACACACACACGTGCACGCGTGGCCCGGACTCTGAACCGTGTGCGCATCACTCATCCATCCCGCTTTATGCGGGATGCGGGCCGCTTTTAGGCGGCTTGCTGTGTTGATTTTCTAATTCTGGGGAACTGCCCTTTTTGTAATGCACACCAGCAAGCAACCTCAGGATCAGCATTAAAAGACAACAAATCCCTATACGGCGGGATGGAGATATAGATACCCGTCCGGACCAGCGAGCAACAGTTATTCGACGGCTGTCGGCGCGGCGCGTTGACGTGCAATGTAAACTGATCGCAGCGCCATCTCTGCGGCGCCAATCAACAATCCTTATGGACGCATGCTTTGGCTTCAACCCAAGTCGATATACGTACAGACCACGTCCTGCCCTTTCTTTGCATCCATTTCCTGGGCGACGAAGAGGTGGTAGGTGCTGACCAGCCCTGGTCGCTAGTGTTTGTTGCATGGCCAGGCGGCCATGGGCAGCAGCGCCACGCACTAAAGGACTAAAGCACTCGTTGCGATGTGCATTTCCTGGTCAGGATTCGAGACAGTATGGCCGCAACGCTGCTGCGGTCCACCAGGTCTCTCTTACGTGTGCCGATCAAACAAATCACCAGAGGCATCTTTCAGCGCGAGTGCTGGACTCTTCCATTACTTCAGAAAGACTACCCGCATGCGCGCCCCCTATCCAGCCTGATCATACGACCTGCGACAGGCACAGCTGCAGGCGCTTCCCCCGCGTGCACCCGCAGGAATTTTGCATCAGGCGCGTAAATCCCAGCTCCTGTGTGTGGTGTCATGGTGCAGCAGTCCTATCCATGCTGGATTATATGTGCCACGTAGATTTCTTTGCATCTTTTGAATTGTACATGGATTCCGCATGATGTGTCATTCGGTGCGAGCGCACATCTCAGTGCCATGAATCGCTGCTTATATCCCAGTGGTGCTATCTTGATACTTATTTGGCGATGTTTCATGGTCCCCACAGGAAGTTGGCTCCCGTCTTGGATGCAGTCGTCAGGTGGAGGTACAGTGCCTAAGCAGCCCTGAGGCTCTCCATCACCATCTTTGCTGGTCCTGCTACCCGTGCATGGTGTGTTTTGACATCGCGTGACAGAAGCAAGGGTGGGGTGTCTAATACTGCTGCTGGATTGCCGCGCAGGGAATGACAATGCGAAGATCGATGATATGAGCGCGATGGATCTTGATGGTCTGCGCCCCTCTCCCCCCCATCAACGCTCTTCCGCTCACACCTCTCATTTCACGCACAGAGCCTTACAACAGCACGGGGCTCGTGGGCTGCCCGCTTCTATGCCTATCAATGCACTCGCTCAGTCCCAAACGCACTGTATACATCACTTCTGCACTGTGATGTTGATTGTGCAAGACCCCCCTTTTGCACATATCCGTGTATGTCTGATGCTACGCGATCACACAGTGCCCGCTGTGCCGCACCGATCCACTCCTTGTTTCAGAATACGCCAAGTATGGGGGTCGAATGCGGATGGCGCTCCGCATGAAGGCCATGACTGGCGACAAGTCTGCGGACGCGTTCTGCGAGATGTGGGATCGCTTTGAGCGGATCATCGGGTGCGCTGAGGGAGATGCCTTGTGTGCCTATCGCCAAGAGGCTTGGTCATGCTCCATGGTGGTGGTTATGGTTGGCGCGAGTGCGGTCGTTTTTTACATCTCTACTACATTGTGGTGTCATCATTAGAAGATGACACCACAATGGAATAGGGGTCAACACTTTCTGATATCCCACCCTCCACGGTTTCTTTCTGACGGAACACAAGCCCACTGCCCCATTAGGAAAATGAAAATACCATTTTGGTCTTCATATTTGGCATGGCACAAGTAGAAGTCAAACGCCATTGACCTGCTAATATGCGGTGCGTGCCCACGTAGCCATTGACCTGGTTATTGTGTATGTGTGTGTGTGTGAACAAAACAGGGCCATGACACCAGAGGAAAAGAAGAATGCGAAGAGCCTTGGCAAGCGGGAG
This sequence comes from Tetraselmis striata, assembly GCA_006384855.1. Lineage (NCBI taxonomy): Eukaryota > Viridiplantae > Chlorophyta > Chlorodendrophyceae > Chlorodendrales > Chlorodendraceae > Tetraselmis > Tetraselmis striata. The sequence continues at coordinate 230,729 of VCJN01000858.1, forward strand.
CAGCGAAGGATTGCGGACTCCGCTGGCTGCACAGTCATCCAGGTCGGTGTGGCGAATTTTACTGTGTTCATGTATGGACGCAGATAGTGGGTGTAAAGGCGTAACGCACTGATGAATGCACACAGGCCTACATATCGGTGCTCCGAATCAAATCACTACATTCCTTCCTGCTTGCTCTCAACGCATACCGACATACATAACACTGGCAGGGACTCAACAATTGTGTGTCTTCAGGTGGAGGAGTGTTTGTCGTCGCACACTGAGTTTGAAAAACTTGCCAGGAAACTGTCTGCGCGGTCGAAGGAGGGGCACGCCATGCCAAGGACTCCAGCGGAGCTGCAGGCGCTCATGTGTGAGTATGCCCTGAATTACACGGCGATAATCTCACTGGCCGCAAAGTGACCAAGCACTGCGAGCTTTTGCGTCACTAGGTCGTGGTGCTTTATTTACGTTTTGATGGTTGGACTGTTAATTAAATGCAGCGCAGCTCAACCGGATTGATAATCGTACACAGTTTACATACACGCCGTATATGGGCAGAGTAGGCCCACAGTGCCAGCACGGCTGTATGTGCCTATCGAGGTAGTAGAGGGAAGTATGAGCACTAGATCATTGTTATGTGTACTTCCACATAACAATCATGATGTACGAGCAGTGCGAGTGACTTGCAGGGGTATTGCGCTGATACTGATGGATTACTTATCCGTTTGTACTGCATGCCAATGCCATGCCTTTCCTGCAGCATTATCTAGGGCAGAAGCGCAGTGCGTGAGCTGTTCTGTGAACGACTGCTCTATTACACTTGCATGTTTGACATGGCGCTCGCGCCGCGCTGCACACAGCCCAATTGAAGCAGGATGGCGTCACAGATAGCAACCCGAGGCGGCGAACGGGTGTTCCTCACTCCACCGGGGCACCAGCAGCCGCACAGTATGCCGAGCAGCTGCAAAGCCTTCGAGCGCCAGATGGCTCCCCATGCCCTCTGGTTGGAAACACTGGCAACAGAACCAAGCCTCCTGGAAGGAACAGTGTCTGCCCATCCACTGGCAAGAAGTTCAAGAGATGCTGTGGATTGCAACTAAGAGACGCAGGCGGGTTCTAATGGCAGGCAGAATACTTCAAAATGAGAATGCGGCTCGCGCACTATACGGTACTCGTACCACCGGGCAGTGTCATCGGTGTAAAAACTACCCGTATGGGTGTATCCAGGCGATGGAATTCATGGCAGTATAAAGGTTGGCAATGGCTGCCAATCAATTTACAAAATACAAGGGGGTGGTTAATTGATCTAGTCCTAAGAAGCCACATTGTTGTGTCATATTCTATCAAACATCCTCTTTGATCGTCTAGGCTGAAGTGATCAATCAGATGGTCTACTAGTGGTACAGCAAAGCTCTACGCCCAAGCAGGGATGGCCGTTCTCCGGGATGCAAAGCTGCTGTCCGCATCGCCCTGGGCCAAGCCGCCCATGTTCGGCATGGGGAACTGCGCAGACCATGTCGAGGCGCTAGACGATTGCCTCTCGTTGTACATGGACTCCATCATACCTTTGGGCTGTGGGACCAGGCCTTGCACATGGGAGCGAAGGTTCTCGCGGCGCGAGAACGCGTCGATGGGGGTGTGCTGGGCCATGGGAATGGACCACATGGGGTGTTGCCCGGGAGCCAGCTGAGCTAAGTGATGGGGTCTGGCCGGAGCGGCAGCCATGTGCGGAGGAGGCATGCTGCCAGCAGGGTAGCCAGTCATACCCGGGTGATGGTTCCTCCACCATTCCATGGACGGGTCCGCTACAGGCCAGACACCCTCGCCTTGCATTGCCTTGCCTCTCTGCCCCAAGTTCTCAACGGACGGCGCCCCGACATCCATGTCAAACATATCAGGGCCGGCAGAGTACACTGCCGAGCCCGAAGGCACGGACCGTGCCTGACTGACAGGCATGCCAAGGGGGGGCATCATCCCTTGATCGTGCATTCCATTCAAGTGGGGCTCCAGAGGACTGTGGTACGGCATGTGCCCCATCATGGGCCACTGAAGGTGCATGCTGTTGGGGGCCTGCACGGGGGCTCCTGCTCCATGTGTCATCGGTGGAATTCCCATGAGTCCGAGGTGCTGAGGGCCACCCATCATCTGCTGGTGAGGCAGTCCAGTCATCATCTGCTGGGGCTGAAACGGCATCTGGGCGGCGCTGACAGTGCCGTTACCCATGGCCATACGGTTGATGTTGGCAATGTCCCCGGGCGCCGGCTCCACAAAGTTTACGTAGGCGTGGGCCTTGCTGGGCTTCAGCCTCCGCACAGCTGCATCGTAGGCAAGAGCAGCTTCGCGCTCGTCGTGGAAGCTGGCTGTCATAGCAAAATAAAATGAGATGTCAGCTACCATGATCTTCCTCATGCAGCGTGGCAACAAGTAACTAAAGGTTCCGTGACACAGCGATGCAGCGGTCAAGCATTCGCCAAAGGGAAAGAAAGCTCACCATGGTACACAAGCTTCTTGTCAATCATGACCTTTGCAACCCACTTGCCCCTCTTCTTGCTCACACCATTGAAGCGGCTGGTCTTGCGGATAGGCTTGACACCCAGGGCTTTTTGCAGGTCTTCCCGTGAAAGGCCACCTAACTTCGTCACCCGCTCTGCCTCCGCACCGTTTGTGTAGTCCGACAGCGGAAAATTGGTGTTGGCCTTGTCCTTGTGCAGGCTAAGTGAAACCACGTCATAGACACGCGCTGCCTGCTCTTCGGTGTCGAAGTAACCGAGATGAGTGACCTTGCCCTTCATCAGAATCCGAGCTTGCCACTGATTCTTGCGGTTCGCTGAGCACACGCCGCAAAACCTGACGACGGTACGGAGCAGCGCGTGTTAATCATCTTGCCCAACCGCCACACCTAAAATGGGGAAATGCTCAGGCATAGCGCACGCCAGTACCTGGACGTGCGGCGACGAACAGCCCGCCCACTTGCCTCGGACTTGTCGGCAGGACCTTCCGATTCCGGTTTTGGCTTTCCCTTCTTTCTTGGCGTCGCTAGTCTTTTCCCCTTCCAGCGGCTCAAAAGAGCTATCTTCGCTGTGAGCCTCATTGTCGTCGCTGCGGCCCGGCTGCTGGTTGAGAGTCTCGATGTTATCATCGGAGGGGCTGGATCTCTTGCTCCCCACTGCTGGGGTGTGCGATATGGGTCCCATGGCTTCCTGAGGCGGGCTTAATTGAATCACCCGGGAGTCTTGACGGCTTCAGCCCTATGGTAGTACGAATATGGCGCGTTAGCTTGCAGCAGGGCCAGAGAGCCTACGGGGCTACGGATATTGCTGTATCTGCTAATATCTGATATGGTAGGAGAGGGGACAGATGGCTGTTGCAAACTGGTGGCGAAAAATACGGAGTTGAATTCGCTGTGACCGCTCGAGCAGCGTGCTCTGGATTACGGTGTAGTGTTGCTAAAATGGCGGCACATAGGTGTTTGGAAATAAACTCGAACCGTAGAAGGCACAAGCAGCACAGGCAGCACGCACGCACGCACGCACACACACACACACACACACACACACACACACACACACACACACACACACACACACATGCGCGCGCACACGAAGGTAGACACGTGCGGCAGCGGCAAATTTCCGCGAGTTATTCCCTGCGGGAAGACTGCAGTACAGTGCACGCCGCCGAAGGGGGGGGGGGGGGGGGGGGGCGTTGTTGGAAAAGCTTGCATTTCGAAACGCCAACCCCAGGTAGCAACCGCTTGCTGTGGATTTGAGCCAAGGGGGCAGTACGGCGAAACAGAAGGCATATGGCATTAGAGCCACGTGATAAACGCGAGGATTCATAAATTCATGTGTAATAGGAAGCGACAGGCGTTCGGCCCTTGGCAACTCGGAGGCTACAGGTAGAACAAACACGGGTGGAAAATACGCGTTTCAGTATCGCGACGGAGCGGGCACGGCTGCCACCGCCGCCATTATGTCGCTCATGGTGCACACAGGAGTGCAGGATCACACGCACCAAATGCTTGTCTCCGGTGGGTGGTGATAGGTTGCACTGCAGTGGACGCTTGTTTGTGTTCGGTGGATCCGGTGCGCGGTGGAGTACGGGTGTTTTGTAGGATGTCTTGGGCGGCGGCAGCGAAAGTGGGGCAGGAGCAAGGTTGCCGGCACCTTTTGAGTTGTATCTGCGCCTGTGCGGGGATAATGCTCCACTTTAAAGTACCACACGACAGTACTTTGTTATTTTTTCCATCTTTATCCAAGTGGAATACGCGCAGGTAGCAGGGGCCGCGTTACATCCCGGGGCCCGCGCAAGTGGCTGATACATACTGTATCGACTGCTGCGAGTACCGGTGTGAACTATTAAACACGAGTATCAGTCATAAAAGACCAGTAAGGAGGTGGTCGTAATCCTAACAAATCCACCGCGACGAAAAGCAGCAGTGCTGTACCCGGGTAGCGACTTCTGGAGACCTTTTAACTTCGTGGAATTTCGTGGAGGCTTCGTGTAAATGCCGCTCATGCGCACAGGGCTGGAACTGTATTTGGATGAGTGTCAATGAGTATTATTTACATATGAGCTAGCTGCAGAAGGCGATATCAGGAAATCACAAGAAAAGGACAATCGGAAAGGTCCTCTACAGCAACTGCAAGGTGGAAGCAGTAGCAGGAGATGATGCAGAATGGGCACGCGCCCACGCATCAGACTTGGCCATCTGCACACCGGCAGAGAGAATGCCGCCCAGGTCATCAAAGTCTCAACGAGTATCGTCTTTCATGGATTATATTTATATATTATATTTCTATACGGGATGAACGGGAGCTCGCACGCGCGCGCATGCGCTGGGCGGGGATGCGTAGCAGCACCCGCGACGGCGACGGCTTGATTCGCGACTCGTTGGACCGTCATCTCACCAGGAGTGACCCCGGGTATGGTCCGGATCTTGGTGGTCGAGCTAGGTGCCCAATGCGGAGGCCCTTCGATGACATCACTCACCATGCGGGTGCGTGTGATCGAACGGAACGAGGGGGCAAGTTTGATTTTCGAGTTGTTCTGGTTTACAAATCGGTACATCTGCTTGCGATGGTACCTAGGCTGCCACGATCGCCTCAACGGCGGTCTTGTAGTTGACCGGTACGCCTCCGACAATCAACCCAGCCTCGACCGGGCGTAGGAAATGTTTGTCCTTGCGCTCGACTAGTGGCAGGTAGGCGTTCCGTCCCCGCGTGGGCCCCTCGGGCTGGTGAAGGCGGTGGCTTACCGCAGCAAATCGGACGGACGCGCCCGGCCCGGCTGGCCGAATAAGGATTAGTCGCTACTGGCCGGCCGAATGGCTGAGCGCGCTTTAAAATACATATCTCATACCTATTACCCCCTTTTTAGGATGAGAAATACCTGATTCTCGGTTGCCGCCCGGTGAACGCCCGCGCTGCCGCTCCACGTCAGCATTCGGCAGGAGCTGCCCCAGCGGGAGTTCCCCGTATTTCAGAAATGCGGATTATTTCGCCACTCCCGGTATCCGCGCGCCCGTGGACCCCCGCGCGTCGCCGGCGCGTCCCAGCGCGAGTGAGTGGCAGCCATTTCAAACTCAAAAGCTAATAAGCCAACCGCTCCGCCTGATGCGCCCACTCGACTACCGCCAACACGGCACCCCAACCCTTGCACTACCTCTCCCCAGAACTTGAGTCGCCATGGCGCCCTCGGCGAAAGATCCAGACACGGAACGTCGCATGAACCTGGCGATGTGCCTCGTGACGCTGCTCGTGGCTTCCCGCGTGGGGCTTTTGCCTTGCTGCTCCGTTTTCGGCGGTGCTGCTCTCGTCCAACAGAGCAGGGACGAAGGCAAGGTCGCGCCCATCCCACTAGTGGTGATGATTCCCTCGCTTATCGCCCAGTTGGGTGACTGTGAGTCTAGCTAGCGCGGCCTATGGCTGCCTAGGGAACAACCCAATAATGTATGATTGGGCTATGAACGAAGTTGCCTTGGCGCGAGAGGGGCGTGCTCATCCCTAGAGTTGGTTGGGAGAAGTCGCCGCTGTGGCATGCGCTAGAAAAACTGGCCAGACAGCGAGTTTGAGAAACGCGTGCGCCTCAAGCGCGTCGTTTTCGCGTGGTCGTCGCCCGCCTTCCTCAAAGGAGGGGGCGCTGCTTGTTCAGAAAGGTTTCGAGGAGCGGCGTGGCATCGCGCACATTGGAGGAGCTGTGCATGGGACTCACGTCCCGTGGCAGCCTGACACAGAGCTATATATTCATGGAGCATTTTCATAACTACAAGGGTTGGTACTCCATCTTGGTGGTGGCTGTCGTAAACAGTTTCTACATGTTTGTGGACGCTGATGTCGGACGCCCCGGCCGCATGTCGGACTCGACGGCGTGCCAGTTGTCAAATTTCCACCATCAAATCTCACTTGACAGAGAGAAATGGCTGGGACCTTCTGGCGTCCTCATCAGTGATGGAGCATTCGGAGGAGCGGACTACATCCTCTCGCCTTACCCACACTGTGAGATTCAGATGTGACATACGGGTGACGAAGCACTACTACAAGCGACTATTATTTATCCGTGAAGGCTGCTGCTGGTGGCGGCACGTCCATCCAGTTACGTGCGAGTACATCTGGCGTTATTGCCGGCGGGCGATAAATCCTTTTTGTCATCATTCTGGTAGTCGTACTAGCCCGGTGAAGTGTTACATGGCACTGACGTATAAGGTACAAGGTTGTCCGTGTAGTACCGGGTAGTACGCGATATATTTATTAAGCCGGTACCGGGTATCTAGTACGAACCCGGGCGCGATGACGAGTCGTCCTGTGGATAACTACGACTATTAGTACATGGGAGCGCAAATCGCAGCCGTACGTATTTGGTAACACTGGGGAATTTTGTGTACATTATACCTAGTATTGCTGAACGGGCCTGCCAGCCGTCCGATCAAAGGTCATCAGATGGGCGGTTTGGCTGCCATGTTTTGCCAAAGAGTGCTCACGTTATATAAATATTCGCGAGGGGGAGGGCGGGGGCAGCAGGCAGCGGTTTGCCGAAGAATGTTTGTATTACAATATTCGCGACAGCTGCCGTCGGGGCATGTGGCGGGGGGCGGGGGGGGGGGGGGGGGGGAGGCGGGCGGGCGTGGTCCCCCCCCCCCCCCCCCCCGCCGCCCGCCGCTCCCGCCGGGGGAGTGAGGGGAGGGTGGTGAGGGGGCGGGGGCTACTGCTTGTTCTTGTTCTTGCGTGCCCGGGGGACCCTCCGCTTCGACGATCCCGCTGCCTCCGCCTCCGCCTCCGCCTCCGCCTCCGCCTGCGCCTCCGACTCCGCCTCCGACTCCGCGACCGTCAGTTTCTTACCTCGGCGCTTCTTCACTGGCCTCTTCCGCTTCTTGTCATCCGTCAATGTCTTCACCACCCCGGGAGGCTGTGCCGTCGACGACGCCGCCATGAGCTTCCTTACCTTGGCGTCGGGACGCCCCCTGTGCCCAGACGCCCACAACAAGCCACAATCGTTTCACCTTTAAGCGGCTGAAAATGCGGCCTCCTCGGCCACCACGAGTTGCGCCGCTGGCACTGTGGAAGCCTTGGCGTTGAGGTGGGCCTTACGGCGCTCCCGGACGAACCCACAAGTTAGCCACGAGTGGGTGCGTGCTAATGTGGAGGGTGGAGTGTTTTGTTGCGCGCCCACCTTGTCACGCGTTTCCTCATGTCTTTCTCGTCCTCCTCGATGCCGGCGGCGCGGACACGCGAGACAACAAGGCTCGCCGCCCACTTTTGCCCGGGGGGCGAGGTCTGCCATGGCGCTGTGAGCGGTGAAGGGGGGGAGGGGGGGGGGGGGGCGAGGTGGAGAAACTAGCACCCAGTCGACGACCGCCTTCCGCAGCAGTCAACGACACATCGGAGGCGAGGAGCAGCGCGCCACTACTATTTACATGCACGTATTGTCAAGAGCTAGTCGGTGCGGCATTGTGTCGGTGTAATTTCGCAATGTTTATTGTTGAAGTAGCACGGCGTAATGAATACGCGGTTTCACCGAGTGAATCCGGGATAATATGTGCGGTAGGGCGCGCGTATATGTGCGCGACGAATGTGCGCGCGCAGCGTTGTGCGGCGGTGTGCGGCGGTGTGCACCGATGTTAATATAGTGTGAATGTTATATCGGCCGTAGACGATCGGGTCTGGCAGCACCGCCCGTGCTTGTAAATAAGCGACAATGGATCACGTCATGCTCCGGTTGTACTCCTACACTTCCTCCACTTTGGCGGGTGGGGGGGGGGGGTGGGGGGGCGGGGGGGGGTCCTGTCCTTATTACTTGCCACTTGGACGTGCTGGATATGGAGGTCACCGGGCACATCGCGTGGTTTCGGAGCAGTTCATTCGCGCCTCCTCGTCTTGTTTGCAATCGTCGCCCTAATCCAATGCAGGGTGAGTAGCGGGACACTGTGCCCCCCCCCCCCCCCCCCCCGGTTTATGTAAACAAATATCTAGCCGTGCATGCGCCGCAATCGGTACCCAATGAGCGGGGTATGTGACAGTGGTTTCGGAGCAGTGCAAAGCATTCCGTGCGTGTGCACAAGCACGTACGACTGGGAATGAGGCGGGGGTTGCGGATGGAGTGCATTGGCGGTGCATAGAATAGCGTGTTCCTGGGGTTTTGGCTGCATCAGACGCCGTATTCCCATCCATCCGGCACGGAATGTCCGGTTTTCACGCATTTGTGTGTTAATATAGTGTGAATATTACGCGTCTTTTACGCCGGGTGGACGGGCATCCGGCGTCCGATGCACCCCAATTATTTGCAGCACGCTACTCTACGCACCCCCAACGCACTCCGCAAGCCCCGCCTCCATCCGCGTCGGAACCGATAGTAAGTGTTGTTGTGTGCGCACATCGTGACAACATTACACGGTGGCAATTGCAATTAGCGGTGGATAATGTGAAGGCGTTTTCGAAATCGACAGAGAATGAGGCGGTGCTGGCGGAGTGCATTGGCGGTGCATAGAATAGCGTGTTGCTGGGGTTTTGGCTGCATCGGACGCCGTATTCCCACCCATCCGGCACGGAATGTCCGGTTTTCACACATTTGCGTGTATGTGAATATAGTGTGAATATTACGCGTCTTTTACGCCGGGTGGATGGGCATCCGGCGTCCGATGCACCCCGAATCTCACCAACACGCTACTCTACGCACCCCCATCGCACTCCGCCAGCCCCGCCTCTTTCCGCGCAGGTCCTACGTTCCATTGTATGTATATAAATACGTACATGTACTGCTCCGAAACCAGCCCAAACTTAATGAGTGCACAAGTGTAAATTGGGGGGGGGGGGGGGGGGGGGGGGGTGTGGCGGCGGGGCATCCACTCACACATACCCCGGCGATGCATGACAGATATTACATGCCGTGGCGGGTCGGCGGGCCGACCCGGCGGGGGGTGGGGGGGGGGGGGGGGGGGGGGGGGTCTATTCAACTACACGTGCGACAGTGTCGTTTCGTGGAGCAGTATATGTGCCCGGCCTCATTTATACCGCCCCCTACCTGCGCTGCATGGTCCACCCCTACGAATTACTTGGCACAAACCGCCATTACTTAATAGGAACCTAGCACAGCCAGGCTTATATGCCCGCTTTGCCGATCAACTTCTACGCACTTTCCGTCCCTCAACCGCCGGACATGGGGGTTAAGCCGCCAGCCTCGGCAGTTGCTTAGCCAGACTTGGCATCCCGTACCGTGTCCATGGCTTCGCAGCTCTGCCGCCGGCACACGCCGAGTCCGGCGCGTGCTGCTGCGGGGTTGCGCACGCATGCACGCACGGTAATACGCCGCCGACGCCGCCACGCTTACTTCCACCACCTTCGCCAGCCGCAGCTTCGCACGCCGTTCCGCCGACATACGAAACGCACGAGTCCCCCCCCCCCCCACCCCCCCCCGTCCCCGCGTCATGTATAATATATTCGAGGCGAGTATGCGGGGCGCGGCACACGCCACGGCGTGGGTCGGCGGAGCGGCATGCGGCGGGAGCCCTAATGGCCGGGCAGTATCCACACCCACACCGGCACCGCCGCTCACCTCCGACGCGGATGAACCGCCTCCCAAAGGAAACATGCCGGTTGGTGGTAAGCCCAGCAGGCGTGGGGTGCCGGCGCCGGTACTGGTGCGACGGAGCTGTCGCGTCAGGAACCGCACCGCATGTGGAGCAACACATGGCGGTGCCGGCCCCACCTATGTCTAGGGCCACCTCCTCACAACACCCCGCCACGACGGCGTCGGCCACCGCCGACGGCGCCGTTGCGGGGGGGGGGACGCCCTGCCAGGCGACGATGATGCGCCTGGTGCGCCGCGTCAGGAGGCGGAGGAGGCCGTGGTCGAGGCGACTGATCGGGCTGAGGGGGTTGTTGAGGCGAGCGAGGCTGCGCTCGCGCCACCCGCCCCGCAGCCACCTGCGGGACATGCCGACTTGCTCGTCGCCATGTTGACCGGAGCACTACGAGCAGTGGCGGGAGGCGGCCACATGCACTATCATGTGCGTGTCCTGGCCGGACGCCCGTCATGCGTGTACTGCGGCCAACGGACGGACTAGGAGTGTTGCTGCGACGGCACCCCGGCTTTGTGCGGCCCCAAGTACCCATGCATGGCGACCCATCAGCGGGCAGTCCCCTGCTCGACCACGGCCACGGTGAGGGCGGAGTTCCGCCATGTCAGGGACGCGTTCCACGACGCGACTCGCGCCGCCGTGTGTGAGGCTTCCGAGAAGGCACGCGCGGCTGGTAGGGTGCGCAGGGTGAGGCGGCGGACGGCCCAGGAGATGAAGGAGAGCGAGACATGCCGTCAGTGAGGTCGGGCGCAATGTCATTGGGTGGGGCACACGGACGTGTAACACTTGCACTTTGCGCGTACTGCTGGGTTACATCCAGGCGGTGTCACATAATGCAACCAGAAAGGCTGCGTTGCTACTGCAAACGATGCTACGCCTCACTCGGTAGCAACCGCTGCCCCGCCCATCCCACTCGCCTTGGCGCCGCGCTGCCCCGGCCGCCGCGCCTTGGCGCCGCGCTGCCCCGGCCGCCGCGCCTTGGCGCCGCGCTGCCCCGGCCGCCGCGCCTTGGCGCCGCGCTGGGTATCGAGTCCTCCCCTCCCTGGTGAGCGCGTCCACCTGCGCCTTGCGCTCGGGGCCGTCCTCCTCCGTCACCACATTCTGCAACCCCCACCGCGTGACGAACCACGCATCTCCTTGCAGGCGCTTGTACATGTGCCCAAGCACCGCCAGTCGCGACACCGAACGCACCACCGCTGGGGACGCGAGCTCCTTCTCGGTCATGATCGCATTCACCCGGGCCTCCTCGAACAGCGGACCGGCGTTAAGAATGGAAAACGTTTCCATGTGCTGCAAGCAGTCCTCCATGACCCAGCCGGACTGCACCGTCACCTTGCCTGACCCTGCAGTCATGGAGGGGAATGCCGTCACGCCCACGCCCACGCCCACGCCCGGGGGGTGGGGGGGGGGGGGGGGGGGGGGGGGGTTTACCTTTCGACTTCTTGGACACCGCAAACGAAGGGCGCAACCCGTGTCCAAAGTTGCTGGGTATCGGGACTAAAGCCTGGCGCCGGTCTTCCTGCTTCATAGCTCAAAATCCAATGTGGCCCTGCACGGTGACAAATTTCCTCCAGAAGTCCCTTTCCAAGCCAAAAAAAAACAGGTGGAACGGCGCTAGGGGGAAGAGGTTGACCATGCTGACGTAGCCCAGGACCACATGCACATGGCACACGCCATGGCAGCCAGTGTTCTGCTTGGCCTCCGCCAGCCGGGTTGTGTTGAACGCACGCCGGGCAAGGTGCGTGATTCACTGGACAAGTCATCGCCTTGATGGACGGTTACCAAGCGAGCATGACCGTCCGCATCCACAGGGGGGTGCTCCTGGGCAGCCGCCATAGCCTCCCCAACCTGCCACGCCGACCGGGCGGGTGCGTGTGATTCCATACAACCGCGGTTGAGTGGTGCCACCAGCACGCAGGCCGGGCCCACTCACCTCTGAACGCAGAAGGTCCACAATGTCACCGTCCTCGAAAACAGCGCGCCACTGGGTCGCCCCGCCGTAGTCCTCCAACACCCACTCGGTAACGACGCCGGTTATCACGCCATAGTGCCATACTCCCCGGAACTTCTTGGCGATGACCTTCATGTAGAAGTCACCGGGATCGCCTTTCCGTATCACGCCCTCATCGGCAGCTTCCACGTCCGCCGGCGGCCACGCAGGCGCGTCGATGTCCATACCGTCTTCGCCAACGGGGTCCTCCCCCACACCCATCACATCGTCCTCCGAGACCGGCGCCGGCGGGCCGTTTCCGACGGCTGCAGCTACTCCTGCTGCCGCCCCTGCCGCTGCTGGTGCTTCTGCTGCCGCCCTGCTGCTGCTGCTTGTAATAAGGCGGCCTTGCGGTGCAACTTAGCCGCACGCTTCAACGAGTGGCTACAGTTCGGGTATTTCCGGAAGTGCCGCTCTCGCGCCGTCCTTTCACTACTGCCCGTCACGATGCCGTGGCAGTGCTTGCATGTGTACACGCCATTCTTCGACACACTCGATATCCATCCCTCTCTCGGCATGCCTGCTGCCGCGCGCGCGGGGGGGGGGGGGGGGGGGGTGAGAGTTGGGGTGGATGTAGCCCACCACCGGCAGGGAGCACAAATGCTAGTGCACGGCTGTCCGCGCTTGGTTCAGCGGTGAGCGGCGGTGACCGCCAGGCTACCCCGTACTTCATGCGCGTGCATGGATGTGCAGCGTTGTATATGCAGGGATGTGCAGTGATGTGCAGCGATGTGCGGCGATGTGCAATGAGTACGTGCAGCCGCATGTTAGTACTTAGCCCGGGTGCTCCGCGTCGGCGGGCGACACGCGAGCCCGCTTGCGCATATCAATCTGATGAAATTATGGAAACGAGAAATTCATATAGTACTTTACAGGTCGCGCGCGATAGTCGTCGCTACTCGGTATGAAATCCACGTCCCTCGTCCGTCCCGTATCGTCCCCGTATGTCGTCGTTCGTCACCAGTAGGGCACACTTGCGTCACATCTGAATCTCACAGTGAAGGTCATCGACCCGACCATGCACCCAACTCCGCGGCCAGAAGGGTCTTCGGCTGGCTCGTCTGTGTCCGGCTAATGGACTAAGCTACATGTGCTAGCCTTTGGCTTTCGTCTGTGGCAAACAGTGCCTCCCTGGGTAAATGGTCGTATGTAGTCATCTAAAGGTTTACAGTACATAAGCTATGTTGTACTGCGCACGAGCCCCGCGGTCGGCGCACGGACTAAGGCATGCCGGCCCGCACCAGCACCACGACCTAAGGGATCCAACCTCGGGCACCGGCACTCTCTGCTTTGCGCTCGCCTCAACCGGCTCGCGCACCCACTACCCAACCTTAGCCATCTTTCTGCGCTAGGAGACACCCAGGCCAAGCCTGTGGTTCTTGTCTTAGCCTTCTTCTCTTAGCCTATATTATATATCTATGTATATCTATGTATATACTCACATATATTCATTGCTTGATTACTACATTCGGGGCCGTGGGTACACTTCACACCGTGTGCACCTGGACACCGACGATGACGAATCCCGTACCCCGGACTCCACCGGGCAGTGGGTGGCTATTTTTGGCCGGAAAATGGCCGGGAAGTATCGTATTCCGTTTGTGTAGTCCCGTTGATAACCTACGTGCCCAAAAATATATCTGTTGCATGTAAATTGATATTGAAATTGATTACAACCGCTAATCTGCTGCTTCCACGGGCCCATCCCGAGTTGTTCTTAGGGCGGCATGCTATCTCTAACCATGTTAGGGAACACTAGGTGTAATTACAGCTCAAGCTACCGGCCTTCCTCTTGTGTGTCGAAGCCCCTCCTCCTTCCAGCGGGCTGTAGCTAGAACAACGTTGAGAGTTGGGGTGGATGTAGCCCACCACCGGCAGGGAGCACAAATGCGAGTGCGCGGCTGTCCGCGCTTGGTTCAGCGGTGAGCGGCGGTGACCGCCAGGCGACCCCGTACTTCATGCGCGTGCTGGGGCGTTACACAATCATCAGCAGTTAGGGCGGCTGCATTAAAACGCGCACCTACGAAAACCACCTACCGCCTACCACCTACCGTACCACCTACATCCGCCCACACCTCCGCCCGTCGTGCCGCACATCGCCGCACACCGCGGGGTCAGCGATGTGCAGCGATGTGCAGCGAGTACGTGCAGCCGCCTGTACTTAGCCCGGGTACTCCGCGTCGGCGCGCGACAGGCGAGCCCGCGTGGGCATATCAATTTGATAAAATTATCGAAACGAGAAATTCATATAGTACTTTACAGGTCGCGCGCGATAGTCGTCGCTACTCGGTATGAAATCCACGTCCCTCGTCCGTCCCGTATCGTCCCCGTATGTCGTCGTTCGTCACCAGTAGGGCACACTTGCGTCACATCTGAATCTCACAGTGCCAGGGGTCAACTTGTATGCAAAGGAACAATACTTCAATTTCTGTTTCTCTTCAACAAGGATGTATGTGGAGCAAGTCTTTGGAATGTGGAAGCCTCGTTGGCGAGTCTGCATTCGTGAGCAGCAATGCTCCCACGGCATGATGTCCCTAATGACACATGCTACCATGATTTTGCACAACATTTGCGTATTCCACAGGTGCACGGGTGAGTTCACATCAGACCCTGCAGACATTGTCACATTTATGGAGAAACATCCACTGCCACGCTGCAAAGCGTGCCAATCTGAGAACGTGATACATTGCGTGCACAATCAGCCACCATCTCGAGTGGCTAGTGCTAATCCAGACATGCTGAAAAGGCGCGACATCATCGCTAATAAACTCTGGTTTGATTACGTTCAAGACAAGATCCAACGCGGTTCGCCCATTGAGACTGCATTTGGTTCTCACAACCTTGTGAATCAGTAATTTTGTAATTCAAGCCCCTTTCATGAAACAAGAAATACTGTTGAGTATCTTAGCATGATGTCACACCATCGTCAGCACGTGTCTGCACACTGTAAGGCAGCCACCTTACGTCTTTTGCGGTACTTCCATAGTTTGTTCCGGCGTCGAATGGTAATATCCGCCTCGGAATAAAAAGAGCGACAGGAAAGAGCTTGGAAAGACACGAAGTCGTACCGCACTTCCGGAGCGAAATTACGGACAAACCCCTTCTGCGGAACGCGGCGCAAACGTCCCATGATTTTAGCTCCCGTACCGGTTTTTTCCTTTCAGTCGGGTTTTTCCTTGGGTGAGCCGATTCTCCATGCGTAAATGTATAGGTAACCGGAAATACCACGAACGATTAAACAACTGTCATATCACGGGAAAACCCGCAATGGTAGTCGCAACGAAAGTTCTATTATATCCTTACACGGGCTAGCTGTAAATCACCCGAAAAGGCACTAGGAAACGCCCAATATGGCGACTGCGGGGTGGAAGCAGCAGCAAAAGAGGATGCGGAATGAGCACGAGCACACGCAGCAGACTTGGCCGTCTGCACAAATTGAAATTACTTACAATTGCTAATCAGCTGCATTCACTCGC
The DNA here is from genome assembly GCA_006384855.1 of Tetraselmis striata. Taxonomy (NCBI): domain Eukaryota; kingdom Viridiplantae; phylum Chlorophyta; class Chlorodendrophyceae; order Chlorodendrales; family Chlorodendraceae; genus Tetraselmis; species Tetraselmis striata. Next base: position 246,249 of record VCJN01000858.1, read on the forward strand.
TCGGAGAGTTGTTCTTAGGACATGCTAACCACAGTAGTGGGGAACACGAAGTGTTATCACAGCTCGGGCTATCGACCATCCTCCTATATATGTTTCCTAGCCCCTCCTTCGTCTAGCGGGCTATAGCTAAGATAGCAACGCCCCCTACTATCCCTACCTAAGTCGGAATCCATCCCATCGAAAGCTCAACATGCATGCTAAGACAGCCAGAGGCGTCCCGCCTGCTGCTACTTAGGTGTGATGGGGGAGGAGAGCTAACCGGAATAGCTGCATGGCGCTCAGGATTTATATACCGCTGAGCCGGCTAGCTTGGCGGGGTGGGGGCTACAATGCCCTCCATTTAACATTCTTGGCACAATATACTGCGTTTAATGGCATGATGTCTTCGTCTAGCGCTAGTACCAAGCCCGCCGGTCGGGCAATACACTGTCTATAATACTTGCGGGGGAAACTGCAGGTAAATTCGAAAATATGTAATTCCGGGCGTAGCTATCGGCTAAAAACGTCCGTAGTTCTTGCGTTGGGGCGTTGATAGTCGCGGGCGTGTGTCCGGCTTGGGGTTGTGCGCCTTGCCGGCGGAGAATATCAGCATACGGTCCACCGGCGGCCGCAAGGGGATCGTCCGGCGCGGGAGGTGTCTGAGGCGGTGGGCCTCGGCCGCGAGCTGGGCCACGCGGGACCCCTGGGCTATTGTGCTAGTTGTGGAGGCATGCTCGAGTGGAGCGGTGGCCTCCGAGGCCTCTCGCGTCGCGGTGGGGGCTTGGGCTGCGGCCGGTGGAGCCGGCTCGGGGTGCGGGGTTGGATCGACGCTTGTCGCCGGTTGGTCGACTTCTGGTGGCGGGTCGTCGTCGTCCATCTTCGTGTCTTGAGGGGCTACCGCGGCCGGGGGGTGGGCCGCTTGTAGCTGGCTAGTTGGTGGTGATGGGAGCTCCCGGGGGAACTGGCCGTGGTGCATCGCCGTCTAGTCGGTTGTAGTCGGCGCCGGTTGGTGAATAGTCGCCATCCTCTCCCGGCTATGTACGTACTAGCTGCGACGAGTTTCGCGTCGAATTATGTGTTAGTGATGAGTCTAGCTCTACTCACCTCTGCCGGAGCGGCGGCAGCTGACATAGGGGCGCGCCAGCGGGTCACCGCCCGGACGTGGTGAGTTTATGTGTGTACCCCGAGCTTGGGGCTGAGGGTACGGATCGGGTTCAAAAACATACGGCTGCGGCGCAGGTAGACCCCCGTCGCACGGTTGTGGGTCACTAGATCGCCGAATAGCATGGCGACTTGTGTGGCACCGCCGTCGGCACCATGGGGGAGATATATCGATTGGGGACAGGCGAGACTGGCGGTTCAAAACGCGAAAGAGGCGGCGGGCAACATGTGGGAGTGGGGTGCTTGCGATTTTTTTTTTGCGGCAATGGTTGTTCGGATTTTGGGGAGTTGGGTCTTGCTGCCGCGCGGCGCATCGAGAGTGGCGCCGACCGCTGCCTTCTGTTGCTTCTCGGGTATGTTGATGTCCATGGTGGTTGTAGTGATGCTCTCCTATGGAGCCTGCTCTTCACGCCTTTGTGGTCGCTTGCCGGCAGTTGGCATGGTGTTAGGTCGTCCGGTCGTCGATCGGTCCGCCATTTCACATGAGTACACTATCAGCACATGTAGCCACGCCGGCTCGCCCGGACTTAGGACATACGCAGTACTTCACCCAGTGTTAAGGGCCGGCTGGAAAGTGAGAAGTTTCGCCGTATGCACATCGGCAGAGAGAATGCTGCCCAAGGTACCATGCATTCAAGCAGAGACCCGATGAAGCAACCCCCGCCAAGTGCGCGACAAGTGATGGCTAAACTCAGCAGGCTGGCTGGCGATAAAGTTCCGAAGAGCTTGTACATACCGATCACCGCGGAAGCACGAACACGGGGCGAAAGGACCGCCATGGAATAAGGTGCGCACGGCATCAAGCAACATCGCGAAGATGTAGACAACTGTCACAACCGACTTTCCCAGGCGGCCGCGGTCCTCAACCACAAAAGGGTAGCACCGATAGACACCTTATTGCACCGGCGCGGAAGACGCCCGGTCCGCGGCGGCCGTCAACTTGCTGTGCTCCGCATGAGTCGCCGCGAACTCCGGTGTGCAAGTAGGGGTCGTGGAGGACACGCACGCAAAATCGAGCATGTCATCGCACGCCGGGCCATCCTACCTCCCAAGCGTCAAATCCAATGGCCGCAACCCACTTGCGACGGCCGCAAGGGACCAGCCGGGCGCAACCCACTCGTTTCAAGAGTAAAGTCGCCGACTCTTGAGCGGTCGTCCCGGTCGAGCACCGCCCCCACTGCAATCGCCACGGAACCCCGCAGTTGTTTTCAAAGCGGTATGCGTACGGTACTTGTAGCTCGCGACGGGGCGTATGGGCGGATGATCCACAACGAAATCCGTAGCGTTCCGGTTCGAGCCATCCGTAGAGCGAAGCCACCACGGATCATCAATACCGCATGTTGGGCCCGGGCACGTGATCATCGCAGAACCCCAGGCGGACGAAGACTCATCATCCGCCCAACGGCAGCCGAATAAGCAACATGGGGAACCTTGCGGGCTGGCTCGTGACCCGACTGGAAAAGCGGCCCGCACGCGTCGTGCAAGCGCATGGTATCAAGTCGCGGGGCCGCGGGGCCCGTACGCTGGAAGTCAAGATCGAGTGCCACAAAGTCACGCAAACGAATCGCGCGGCTGAGGTGGCTTGGCACGACCATGGTCATAGACTGATCATCGGAGGCAGCACTCGTACCCTTACCATGTGTTGGAGCGGCATCAGTATCACGCATCGATTCTAGTAGGGCTAGAGCGAGAAAGTTCCGGACGGAGGGGTGGCCACTAATTCGGCGGGCGACGGTTGCAACAAAAGCTACAGAAGCGCGTGTAGTAACGGTCTCTATTTCTACTTGCCATGAGCAAGGATTAGAGACCTTACGCAAATTTTGGGGGTGGTGGTTGACGGTCTGTATTCGTGTATAATCCGTGATGAAAACGGCCACCCGAGTTTGACATTCGGCATCTCGCCGTCGTTTTATGGTACGGGATAACCCCTCCGTCCGTGTTTATGAGTATAGCCAGCATACAATAATAATGTGGAAAACACTCAAATATTTCCGCTGCTCGCGCCCGCCCCGCCCCGTTATCCGCGCCAGTTTCCATGACGGTGGCCTCGCGCTGCAGTACGGAAGACGTAAACCCATAACGCATAAATCATTAGCGAGGACACACTTTCGGTGCCACGGCATGCTACCATCGGCGCTATGTATGGCGAGCAGCAAGCGGCTTAGCATGCCAAACGGCAGGTTGAAGGTGCTGTCGCAACTGCCCCGACACCCGCAATGCCAAAGCTGCTGCGTCATCTTGCCGTAGCTGCCGTGGATCCCCCGACGACCAGTCGCGCCCACCTGGCGTCTGTATCATGTCCAAGTCCGGCCCCAAGCATGCCGGGTGAGCATCGGGCAAGTCCGGTTGTGCGAGGTGGTGACGACGATGCGTTGCTATCTCGCTGCCGGTGGGCGTTGTGCATTCAACATAAATACTTAGAGCATTCTTAGGTACATGCAACAACTTCTCACTTTCCAGCCGGCCCTTAACACTGGGCGAAGTACTGCGTATGTACTAAATCCGGGCGCCGGCGCGCCTACTAGTATTTGTAGCGTGTTCCTCCTGCGAAACGGTGGACCGTCCGACGACCGGACGACCCACCACCATGCCAACTGCCGGCATGCGCCCACATTGGCGTGAAGAGCAGGCCCTCCAGGAGGACACCACCACAGCCACCATGGACATCGATAGATCTGAGGAGCAACATTACGCCGGGGCCGGCACTTTTCTGGCCGCGCTGAGGGGCGGCAGAGTACAACAGCCAACGATCCGCACGGTCGCAACTGCAAAAAAAACGCAGGCACCCAACTCCCACCAGCAACCCGCCGCCATATATATATGCGTACTGCAACGCCCATCCCACCTGCTCCTCACCGGCCTCCCCGCCGGCATGGACGACTCCGCCCATGTGGCCCTACTATTCGGCGATTTGGTGGCCCAACATCAAGCTATGGACGAAGAGTCACGCGGCCGGACTGTGACGAACCTGGTCCGCACCCTCAGCCCCAAAATCGGTGTCCAAATCCTACCGGCAGACGTCCGGGCGGTGACTCGCCGCCCTCCCAAACCCACCGCCGCTGACCCAACCGGATCGAGTGGCACCATGCTTCCCACTACCACACGGTCCGTCATCATGCGACTGGCCCGCCGAGAAACGGCCGCTAGCGTACTGCAGACCTATTGGACAGGAGAGGGCGCGGCGATCCTCGACCGCTAGGGACGCCGCTATTCCACCCGCCGGGAAGTGGAGCGCCGCACCTTGACGACATCGAGCGCTCAGTACACCAAGTGTGGCTCCGCTTCCCCTCGTTCAGAGGCCTCTCAGAGGCCGACATGTGGCCGCACCTGGCGGAGGGTCTCCTCCCAGCGCCTTGTAACAATTGAGGCGGTATCAATCCGGCTCCGAAGCACAACGCTTCACAACGCTTACCACATGGCAGCATTATACAGTACATATACTCGTAGTTTCAGGTACACATTGTACTAGTACACACAGGTATTAACTCGTAGTATATCATACTCGTATAATTGTCAAACTACATTCCGCCCCCCCCCCCCGTGCGAGAATTCAATTCTCGACATCAGCGGGGTATGAACTAGTGAACCTTACATCAGTATGCTGGCGCCTTGTAACAATTGAGGCGGTATCAATCCGGCTCCGAAGCACAACGCTTCACAACGCTTACCACATGGCAGCATTATACAGTACATATCAGCGACATCAGCGGGGTTCGAACTAGTGAACCTTACATCAGGATGCTGGCGCCTTGTAACAATTGAGGCGGTATCAATCCGGCTCCGAAGCACAACGCTTCACAACGCTTACCACATGGCAGCATATACAGTACATATACTCGTAGTCTCAGGTACACATTGTACTAGTACACACAGGTATTAACTCGTAGTATATCATACTCGTAAAATTGTCACAACGAGCCCACGCATCGGACTTGGCCATCTGCACACCGGCATAGAATGCCTCCTAGGATACCATGCACGCAAGCAGAGACCCGCGGCAACAACCCCCGCCGTGTACGCGACAGGTGACGGCGGAACTCCGCCGGTTGGCTAGCGACAAATTTCCGAAGTAACGGACTGACCACGAAGGAATCATGAGGTCGGGGCGGAAGAACCGCGAGGGAAGTTGCGCACAGCCAACAACACCGCTAAGATGTAGACCACCGTCAAAGCGGACTTCCCGAGACGGCCGCGGTCCTTAACCACAAAAGGATGGTAAACCCCAGCTGATGCATAAACCCCAGCAGTACTACGAGATACCGATATTATTAATAAATAAATTATCTATCGCTGCGCATCGCTTGCTTTAATGTTTCTAAAACAAAAAACCTAACGATTATTCACACTCGTCAATATCTATTAAAAGATTAGCATTTAAAATAAAGCATTTTAGGCAACAGCTGGTATGTACATGTATGCACAGGGGCTGATGATGTTCATATCTGTACTTGCACTACATTCTCATATACCTACGGGTACACCGCGTCCTACTTTCTCCACCCGATTTTCACGAGCGAAATTAATACTCCAAATCTGTCGCAGAAAAGGTTGCGGGCTATTGAAGGGGCGGGGGGGGGGGGGGGGGGGATTTTCGGACTCTGCGCTGCAAAACACCACAAAGCCCGGTCACCCTGTGCCTTTACTGCAGGGATGCTGTATTTCCTGATGAGCAAAAAGCTCAAAAGTCTGGCCGCGACTCTGATGCAGGGGAAAAAGACCTCAACTTGGCTCATTGTGTACCAGTACTTTATTTCAAGTCGCGAAAAGCGCGTGCTCGGTGCAGATGCAAGACGAGACAGCCAAAAAGAGTGTGAGTACCGGTACGCCGTGCTAATCTTGCTGTGACGACCAAGTGACGGGCCGGTGCTGGCGGCCAGATGCGTGCTACCTGTAGCGACTACTCCTTGTTTTATAACCGTCAGAATCCTTGTGGGAGCTGGATGGAGCCGGATAATAATCCGTCGCAATCTTACTGGTACTGGTACTGTACTTGTACTGCACAGGAACAGGTACGGCATGACCTTTTTTTTTTAAATAGTACCGGTAGGGGCAACTTTGAGACCGGGTGAGATATTTATGAAGATAGTTTTCCCGTCTGCAGTCATTGTATCGTCTGAGAAGATACTTTGAATCCGGCGGGCATATCCTCACGGGCCCAAGGCGCCAGTAGTATAGCACATCAGATAAGTCCACACAGCACGCGCGGTGTTCGCCTGCACATCGACTAACAGTACTCCCGGCAGAGCTGTACCGTACTGATGGCGTAGTCTGGCGGTCGCCCAACCGGCAACCGCCGGCAATAGTCCCTGGCCAGGGCGGGGTCGGCACCCGGCTGGGGCGGGATGTTGCTGCTGGGATTTCAAAGCTGAGTATGGTTTTGCCAAAACGGTCGTCGCGCAGTAGGCTCTTATTATTTTTAAACAAATGATGGTTTCGGTTTATATTATGTTTATATTGGTATAAACATATACCTCTCCACATAAGTATGCGGCTTGCGAATTCGATCCACATGCCCATGCGCGGCTAGACTGAGACTGTGCGCGTGCATGCATGTTACTCAGGGTCGTACGGCTTTGGGGGGAAGGGGGGGGGGGGGGGGGGGGCGGGGGGGGGAGGGAGGGTGTTAACGCGATATATAGCTACATACACCTAATATATTGCCACGCGGTAGCTGTTGCCGTCAACACGTTCATTTAGGCAACAGAAGCATGGCTTATGGCGCTAGCGCTCCAAACCACAAATTGTGCCACTCGTGTACATAAATAGGCATGGCGGGACGCGACTGCCCCCGTACTCATACCACATCACCCTTGGTATGATAACCATCCGCCATAAACGTAGGGCATTGAAATTAGCTAGCTAGGTCATTCACGACATGGACCAAGCCCTACGTGTCGATGATGATGGTTTATGGGCAAAATGATGGACAAAATGCGGTTGTGATCGCTGCACGATATCGGCGTGTATATTCATTTAGCTAACGATAATCAATGCACATGCGCAGGCCACCATTGCCCTTGCTTTCTGGCGAACATGACGGGTGCAGCGTAAGGTGAGAACGACTCTCTAATCAAACCTTTGTCTAGAAAGTCATTTAACTGCTTTTTCAACTCATTTAACTTGGCAGGAGAGAGACGATATATTTTGCCGGGTGGTACATTGGCATCGGGGAGTAGGGGTTTTTGAAATCAAAGCCCGGGCGGGGTTGCGAGAGGCAGTCCAACGGTAGTTGGCAAATACTTTTGTGCAAACACTTTTGTGTTGGCAAATACTTTCGTGTTTAAGTAGAAAGGGGACGGATTTGTTGGGTATACCCGGCAGACTGGTCGGTAGTAATACCGGCGATATCATTATCTACAGAAAGGGTAGTAGTGTGTTTTGTGGCATCGTATTCGCGGAGCACGGCGCAAAAGAACACGGTGTTGGGATCTGTTTTAGGTATCTCACGAGCCATAGGTAGTGTTGGCATGAAATACGTCGACGCTACTTGAGCGAGGTTCAATAGGGCATGTCAAGGTGTGTCCGTCGGGGAACGTAAGCGAACCGGTGCAACTAACATTTGGGTTATGATTTTTGAGAAAGGACAGGCCGAGGACGGCGTCGAAGTTATTTTGTAAGAAGGTTATAATATTAAACTCAACGTTTGCTTGATATCCATTTATATCGAGTCGTAATGTGCAGGACTGTGATCGATGCCAATGTCATACGGCCGTTTGCCATAACAAGAAGTATTTTGTTTTGTAGCGGCGCGGTACTGAATTTGCGAAGACGGACGAAGGCCTCGCTCGTTAATAAAACACATTGTAGCGCCCGAATCTAGTAGCATAGTGAGTGGGGGCAAATCTGAATGGTCGGATGATTTGGGTTTTAGCAATAGTAAATCGTGATCGGAGATTGTCGTTATGAAAGCTTTATCTGTTTCAAAACGGGGTTGTGACAATTATACGAGTACGATATACTACGAGTTAGTACCTGTGTGTACTAGTACAATGTGTACCTGAGACTACGAGTATATGTATAATGCTGCCGTGAGGTAAGCGTTGTGTTAAACAATTGTTCTATGCTGAAAAACACTGTAGCCTCTCGCCTCTGCAACCACTGCACATACACCACCTTTGTTTGTCCTTGCAGTCTCTCTTCGGCTGAGACTGCCGCAGGGTTGGTGGGGTTTTTAAAGGTCTTATTGGGTTTATATGTCTTACCTTTAGACTTTACCTCAAGAGTCTTTATGTGTTCAAAACGCATACTTTCGTTGTGCGCCGTGGCCGCATGCTCGTCGACAGTGTTGTCGGCGGCGAGGTAAATATCCATGATCAAATTGGTTGGTGGCATAGGCAGGTCGTCGGTGGCAGTTGCGGCAGTGTGGAACAGATAAGCCGGGCACCAAATGGAGTGCATTTAATGGCGGAGTGGTTGGCATTGTTATAAGTAAAATCGGTGAGGGATAAGTTGGGCCAGTCGTCATTACGTAACGAGCACTACGAGCGAAACATACTTTGCCAAAACCGATGTGAAGCGGGGACCGCAGTCTTCTACCTTACGCCGCAAAGCAGGGCGTGGCGGCGGAAAAGATTGTCAATATATAAGCGGGCAAGCTGAGGAGGGTCTACATGGATACTACACGGGATGGAGCGGGCTTGTTTTGTGAATGTGCGTACAAGTAAGTGTGGCTATAGTGGCAAAGCCACTTGCGCACATGGAGGCATGTTAGTGATAAAAAAAGTTTATGGAAACAATTGCCTAGGACCGGGTGCTTGTACGTATGGGAGACACGGGGCCTATGTACTGTTGTATGGAATGGTGTATAAGTTGTCAAGGTGGGCAAGTCTGTTGCGCATAATGGGTCACCATAAGATTTCAGAATATGGCGAGAGTGCATGCGCCATCAAGATGGCCGGCAGCGTGCGTCGATTAATTTCGGAATGATCATTTGAAGATGGGCCTTTATTTTGGTTGGGCAGGCATACATTATTAGACATCTAGCGTAATAACCCGTCTTTGGAATTATATACCGCAATTGGGGATACGGTTACCGCAGTAGTTTCTTTGGAAGTATAGCTGTGGCGAATCCGAGCAATTAATTCTATATTAACTTGAAGATGGTGGTATTGCATGGTATGAGAGGAGATGGCTGAGTGTCATGTTTTGTTACGTCACGACGTAAATAATCCGGGCAACGAGACCGGGCATAGGCTTCACTCTAAGAGCTTGTATGGCGGTATTATATGTCGAGCACGTGCTTCCGGTGCGGGGTTGGTCTGCTATGTATGGTAAAACAATATGGAGCCATAGTGAGTGACGGCGGCCCGGTTGGACGGGCAGGTGGCATAGTGTTGTATGGCCGTGATCTTAGAACTATTTGCTATATAGCACCATCATTTGGTCAAAGCGTATTCACGCGGCAAAGTTATTAGGCATAGGTGGGGCATGTAGTATGGGTACATTGTGAAACTTTGGTATAATTTGCGCACTGTCGGAGGTGTCGTTTCGCATTTTGCTGAAGTATCACGGCGCCTAAGGCGTAGTCATAGCATATGTGGTGCAACTGCGTAAAAGGCAACGTATGTACATGTTTGCGTTGTTTCCTAAAGTGAACTCTGCATATTGTGACAAAATATTATAAAAGGGATGCGGTCATGCGATAGTATTTATGAATACATTTGAAAGACAGATTTCCGATTTTGATGAATCGTCGTATATGATGTGCAATGTCATTAGACGGGGCTCAAATCGCGAGGTGCATCAATGTTCTTTTATCGGAAGGACGCGTGCAGCGTTGGCTAAGGAGCATTGTCACTCAAATGGCCACACCAACAATTGACCATAAAATTTAGCTCTCACTGAATAACTTTGTAAGGAAAAACGAATTTGCCCCAAAACTATGGTACCATCGGATTCCGCAGCTCCTCAGCTTTCCGGGGATGGTTTCAAATATGGGATCGGGCCGCTGACAGGCCGGCTGCGGTCTGCGGCCCGCCGGCCCGATGTTAACTGATCCGAGTTAAGAATCGTCACAACGTTAAGCACTCGCACCACCTGGCCGGCCTCTCTGCTCGCCACCGACCCCCTCCACCCATCCCAGGCCACTTTTGAGGTGTCTGCGGAGCTATGGCTCGTCGCGTGCCGCCCCATTCGGTGTGTGGCGGGCCGATGAGCGTGCCGTTTTGCATCGTGAGTTTTCTGCTATTTTTGCTGCCTCTCCTGGCGCTGGTCGCCGTCGGCGGCAAGAAGCATGCTCGCGCTAAGGCCCGAGCCAAAGCCCGAGCCAAAGCCAAGGCAGCAGCTAATGCAAGCTTCGCTCAAGGCCGTCGAAAGCCGCGGCTGACGATCGTCATGGCTCGTACAATCAGTGGACTGGGGAGGACATGGAGTGTGCGCTCACATAACTCGTTGAGGCTGCGTGTTCGAAATACCCGCACCTGGAGTTCAACTTAAAGGCGACTGCTACCAAGTGGAATATACCCCAAAAGACCATGGAGCGCTACTACCACCGCGCTGGCCATTTTGAAGCCATGACGAGTTCAGCCAACAAGGGGAGAGGGATAGTATCGAGTGATGATGAGGAGGAGATAGTCCACCTCGTCCTCTCCCAATAGTCATGCTGCCGGTATGGCCCTGAACCACACCCAACTGAAGTGGGTGATCATGCAAATGGTGCATGGGAAAAGCCAACTCTCGAATCGGAAAGGCATGGATAAAAAACAACAAGCCCAGCTACACCTAGTACTGTCGCTTTCTGGATCGCCACTGAGACAAGATTCGCAGCCGAGTTGTCGAGAATCTAGACCCGAAACGGTGGAAGGTTTCTGTCGAGGACGTCAAATCGGTGTGTGACATTCTGCACAATCTGAGGAAGCAATACATTGATCTACCGGCGCGGAACGTCTGCAACATATATAGATGAAACTTACATAACGCTAGAGAGGCGGAAGTCAAGGGTGCGGGCGGCGAAAGGAGCTCGGCGCACGCACACACGGTGTAACGACGCACGCTTCTCTATGACATCACTGCCCGTTGTCTTTGCAAATGGCACTGAGATGGCACCCCACTTCATCATTAAGGGCAAGAGGCGCCCTAAGTGGTGGGGCAGCCACAAATATTGTATGGATCTACTTGGGGCAGAGTTTACATATGCCACCCTTTCTGTGCAAGACAATGACTCAGAGATATTCCTAACCTGATTTACTGAGTATTTCTTGCCCGTTCCTGCCGACCGCCGCTCTGAAGAGACTCCGTTCATCCTGGTGCTTGATAACTTCTCCGGGCATGTTCATCCTGCGACATTGAGAATGGCGAGGGAAAACAACGTCATCATGGTGGGGCTGACCCTGCACTCTACGCACATCATCCAGCCCCTGGACGTCACCCTTATGAAGCCCCTGAAAGACTATTGGACTACAAAACTCAACCACGATGGCGTCGAGAATCCCTGGGAGCGATACCATGAGAAGGACGTCATCACGATGTCGTGCGAGCCATGTGAGGCCTTGGGCAGGAGGGAGGGGCACCCAACAGAGTTTTGGAGCCCGTGGGCGAAAGCATTCACATCACATCTGGTCCGCGTTCCACTCTACCGGGATGTGGCCCGTCGACTTCCAAGCAGTCTCTGACCAGGCCGACGCTCTCTACACCACCTCTTCCGGCACAGAGTCTTCGCCTACAGCGGGAGGCGAGGCCGCACCTCCAGCAACAGGGCAGCCGTCCGCGCCGTCTCAGCCCTCCGCCACATCTCGCTCCTCTAGGCCCTCGGTGTCATCACGCAAGTCCGCCGCTCAACCAGTCCCCAGCTTCCGTTGCGCATGCCTTTGCAGATAAAGAGCTGCGGCTCCAGATGGAGATCCTGGAGTCCAAGCGCAATCAAGAGACTGCATGGCGAAAGCTCCAGCAGATGCGGATGAAGCGCGGAGTCTTGGAGGCCTTCACGATGGATGTGACAACAATTTGTCACGACGTCTTGAATAGCGCCAACCGGTCTACCAAGCGGACACGGAGGGATGGGCGTTGGGTGCAGCGAGGGTGCAGCGTTGGGCATGTAGGTAGAGGAGGAGGAGGATGACGAGAGGGAGGAGGAGGAATAGGAGGAGGAGGTCGTGGAAGTTCAAGAGGTGGGTCAGGAGGGTGCTGGCGTTGACGCACCAGTAGCAAGGCGTCGCCGACGTCCGCCGGTGGATCCTACCATCGCGTTTGAGGCTGCACATGCATGCATGGACTCAGCCATGCAGGCGATCGCCACAGCCCGCTTTTACGCGGACATGGCAGCGACCTCAGCACTTCTGGCCGCGGCGTGGGAGGCGTTCTACAAGGCAGCGAAACCCAAGGCGACCAGACATCGTGGCGCGGCGGCGGTCGCACGTCGTGCTCCACTGCCGGACATCACCAACTGCCCGCCGAGCGCGCGCCGATGCCTAGCGACGCTCGTCCCCCGACTCGCTCTCCGCGCCACAGCCTAGACGTCCCGAGCGTGCGTGGGCAAGGCTTATGGGCTGTAAATAACAGTTTGGGTTGACGGGGATGAAGCTCACGGTTGCCCAGCGAGGCGAGTGGGACAGGGCGGGAGCGCCGATGTGCTGCTGTGGTGGCGGTATACAAGTGTGGCCAAACGCTTCGAACCGATTTTTTTGGCGATGCACGACCCACCCACCTGTGACCGGCTGGAACATAATCGTCCGGTGGTCATCAAATCAGGCCGTACGACACGCAGTAGATAGCCCTGCAGATAACCTTTCCAAGCCATATTGCCCGAGGGGCATCATACTGAACCTCTTTTAGACATGGGCATTTCCGTCCTTAACATGGCCAAACCTCAATAATGCTCCTTCTATAGTGGCCCAAATATTCGAGTTCGTTCTTGGCATAGGAGATTACGCAGTCGCAACCGCATGTGGTGTTGGCGTGTTAAACAAGCGTGGTATACGGTGTATTACGTGTTCATCGAGGAAGATACTAGATACCAAAACATCATCAAAGTATACAAGAATAAACATGTTTTTATGCGACTGCAGAACGTTACTCATCCATTGTTGAAACGCCGAGCGACGGGGCATTGAACATGCCAAACGGCATAACTTTGCTAAGAATTCGTACTAACCGAACTGAGTTTTGAAGGATACTTTGTGGGCGTCCGTATTTTCTTCCAAGATGGTGATAGCTGAAAATTAGGTCGAGGGCGGAAAACACGGCAGCGCCGGAGAGCATGGCGGCGCGTGGTATCGGGATCGAAACCTATTCGGCGGGTATATCCATGCAACTGACGATAGTCAAAGCACATGCGCATGCCCATATTGTCATGTTGGGCAAATATGACATGTGCAGCAAAAGGCAGAAATGATCACCCAACAAATCCTTGTCGACAACGGTGGTTAAATGCTTTTTATATTCTTCTAACTCGGCACGTGGATTGGTGGAAGGCAAAATATTTGTCGGGTGGTACTACATGGGCATCTTATTTAGAGCAGTGGTATTTCGAAGTGAATGCCGGGGCGGCGTTAGTTAGAAGGGGATTCCATAGTCGCTGAGGGTTAGTGGCAGAGGGATGCGTGGCGGCGTGGGGGAGCGTGCGGCCGGGGGGGGGGGGGGGGGGGCGGGCGAAGTGACGTTCATTGGCGATGCGGGTTTTTAGGGTTTGTATGTGGAAGGGGATTCCATAGTCGGCATATCCATTTGTGTTTAAGTAGATGAAGGGGTCGAATTTGTGAGGTATATTACTATATTCAGCATATTGGTCGCTAGTGATATCGGAAATACCATTATCGATGGATTCATGGGGCATACGTATTTTTGTTGCGCCGTATTTGCGGACTACGGCGTAAAAGACAACTACGGTGTAGGGATATTTTACGTAGTTTTCGAGCCTAGTCCTAGCTGGAACGGCGTCGACATTACCGGAGCGGGGCTCGATAGGGCATGCAACGGCGTGGTCGTCGGGGGACGCGAGGGAGCCGGCGGTCGAATTATTATGCGGATTCTTATTCATGAGGAAAGATAGGCCGAGAACGGCCTCGGAATTTTTTCGTAAGTTGGTTATGATAAATTCAACGTTTGTTATTTGATAGTCATGTACTAATATAGTCGCTAATTATCTAATTTTAATAGATCAACCCACCCACCCACCGCCTGGGCGGGCCCGACGACCGTGCGTCCTCGGGCCTCGGAATCGCGGGCCCTTCCTCCGCCTCCACCCCCGGCTGGGAATTGGGGCGGGGATCGTGCACGGGTCGCGCCTTGGTAGCCTTGGCCCCGCCCGTGCTGCCACTGCCGCGGAGGAGCAGTGTGATATGGACACCGGCGTCTCACGTCGTTGCTGGTCCGGTCAAGTCCCCGTTCGCTGTTCTTTGAGCACCCTCTCCCTTCATGTCATGTCGGCGCCTCCACATCACATTCGGCCTAGTGCTGCTATTGGAGTGGCCTGGGATGTTGTGCTGGGAAAGGAGTTCTACGTTCGGCGGAAGGGGACGCGGCCGAGCTGGCGGCGGATCTGGCGCTAGGCGGAACAACGCGCGCTGGACACCGGCGTCTTACGTCGTTGCTGGTCCGGTCAAGTCCCCGTTCGCTGTTCTTTGAGCATCCTCTCCCTTCCTGTCATGTCGGCGCCTCCACATCACATTCGGCCTAGTGCCGCTGTTGGAGTGGCCCGGGATGTTGTGCTGGGAAGGAAGTTCTACGTTCGGCGGAAGGGGCCGCGACCAAGCCGGCGGCGGATTTGGCGCTAGGGCGGAGCAACGCGCGCTGGACACCGGTGTCTTACGTCGTTGCTGGCCCGGTCGGCTCTCCATTCCCTACTCGTGGAGCACTTTCTCCCTTCCTGTCATGTTGGCGCCTCCACATCACATTCGGCCTAGTGCCGCCATTGAAGTGGCCCAGGATGTTGTTTTGTGGAAGGCGTTCTACGTTTGGCGGAAGGGGACGCGACCGAGCTGGCGGCGGATTTGGCGCTGGGTCTATTGCACGCCCGCGGCGCCCCGTTATGGGTTGGACCCCCCAACTTCCGCTCCTTGCTGTGAGACGTCTACTTCGAAGCCCCTTTCATGTCGGCGCCTTCACATCACATTCGGCCTAGTGCCGCTATTGGAGTGGCCTGGGATTGCGTGCTGGGGAGAGCGTCCCTACTGCGTGGAGCGGCGGCTGGCTGGTGGCGATGCCTGATCGGTGGCTGTCATGGCGGTTCCCGCCTGTTGTGGCCCGTAGCTGGATTTTCTTCTGGATTTCTGCATGGATTTCTTGAATTTTGCAGCTAGCACATGTAATCATCATTATCTAGTTTTAACTGCGCGGGACTGCGACGCTAGTGGCATGCGGCCGTCTGCTTTTTCGAGCGGCGCGGTTTTAATTTTGCGCAGGCGGCCGACGAAGGTGTAACCTAAAACTACAGCATTGCGCCGGAATATAGTCGCTATATAGTACTCGTAGCATAGAGGGCGGGAGTAAGTTTTAATAATCAGTCTATTCCCCTACCTCTTGGGTTGATCGGAGGAAAAGGAGGACCGCGTCCTAAATTGCCTGGAATGCGAGAGAATCGATACCGGTTACACTACGGTTTTATGACGGATTTTTCGGCGTCCTCCGTCCGTCCGTCCTGCGTCCTACATCATACGCGCTTCGTGTATGAACCGTCATACGTTCGGTTTTTGCTCGTTTGATTTCACGGTACATGTACGTGCACTGTCAAGTTCTGAATGGATGCGCGTGTATTCTAGTCCGGGCACGTCATATATCCGTCTGATACGCCAAAATAACGCGGTACCGCAGCGCGTTTTTACTGCTGAATCAGCAAGCGAGACTTGTTCTCTTTTATACAGCGACTATACGGTGGTCCAAGTAATGCTGTAAAATGATGCTGTAAAAAGGGGTCGCCGCGGGGCGGGGGCAGTCTGCCGACCCGGGGCCCGGCGTCCGTCGACGGGCGGGCGACGGTCGAACGACGGCGTCCGGCGTCCGGTGCCGGTACAGGCGGCGAGCATGGCGATTCGCGCCGTGCCCGCCCCGTAGACCTGACGACCGGCCCGACCTGCGCGGCCTCGTGCGGGATGCGGGCCGCGCCTGTAGGCGGCTTGTAAATACTGTATGATCTAAACTAGTTTATGGGGTTTCCCTCCTTGACCTAACCGCTTTTTAGCTACAAGTGCTGCTCAGTGGTGCGGGAACTAGGCATCTGTTGTTGCGCCCTTTTTGGGTGCAGCACGAGTAGACATAAAAGCAGCCAGAACAGCTGAGCCTGCCATCTTCCATTTTTCGCTGCGTTCCACGCAGCGATGTAAAAACTGTCTCGTAACCAGTTGCGAGCAAGGTCACCCCAGGTTGTTCAAGACCACACCCGGCTCACCACCCGAGTGTGATATTCTCGTCCGTACGTCCGTGCGTTACCATGCCAGATGGAGAAGAACCCGTCGCCGAGCCTACGTTGGAGTCGCTGAACGCAGATATGAGGGCCCAGTCTTCATTACTGCGAGAGTTAGCTACAGCTGTGGCACAATTAACGGCTCGTGATCGCGTTGTTGATGGGGAAGGGGCACATGGCTCCGGCTCCGGGCAGCGCTTCGCGGGACAGCCGACAGGCATCGGGGGAGCCGCAGAGCGCCCCGACTTGCTAGAGCTAGCCCAGAGCGGCCGTGTCGGAGCAAAATCCGTGAGTGCCGAGGACGACTACCTCGCGGTGCCAGAGCTACTGCAGAGAGTAGAGTATGGTTACGATCGAGGCCGTTCGACCGGTCAGCCGAGTGCCTATCCTAGACTCTTCCCCCTGAGCACCGACCTAACGAACGAGTACCTCAAGCAGGACGACCGGCGTCTGCCGGCCCAGGAGGAGTATTTGTGGATGTCGTGTTTCGGGGCCCACATGGCCGCACTTTTCGTGGCTCTCGACAAGCTGCTACCTTACGTCCCTGCCGCTAACCGGGACTTCACCCCCTACCTCGCGAGAGCTCGGAATCACGCCGAGGCCATCGACAAGGCGTTTCGTTTTCGTCTGGCTTTCCTGCGGAAGCTAAATGAGATCAAGCGTGTGCACGGTGACCAAGGTGTTCTGGACGTGCTGCGAGCCCAGCAATTTCAGCCTGCTTCGGAGCATCTGGCTTCCGCGATTTTTGGGGACCTCGTGAAGGACTACGAGCGTCGCGTCTTCGAGGCGACCGTTGCCAGCAGCGCAAAGGCAACCGCTACTGCCCGAGTAGCAGCTGCAGCTGCAGGTCGCGGGCGTGGGCGAGGACGTGGTGGCGGGCGTGGACGTGGCCGCGAAGGTGAGCACGAGTGACGGTGTAGGGCGCCTTTCGCCTGAGCTGCTGGAGCTTTGCGAGGCCACCTTTCGGTGACCGCCGCAAGACGCACCCTTGCAGCACAACGGCGAGATGAGCGCCCTGTGTCAGGATCTGACCCCCCCACCTTGCAGACTTCATTTAGACCTTCCTCGGTGCGGCGCTTCTTACGGCTACATCCGAGTGCGGCTCAACCATCCGCACACATGCACATGGCGGTCCAACCAACCGTCTCCCGTACCATTCCATCGCTGCGTCCATCGGTTGTTACCCTGCGTGTCACAACTGGTTCGCAACGACCAAGTTTCGCGCGTGTACGTTATGCACGGGACAGGCGCTACGAGCGCGAAGGGCGCGCGGGGCGGCCCTCTTACCTGAACCTAGCCCCGCAAACCCGTACTGAAGCTACTGCAAAGCCGTCCAGCAGCTACCGGCCAACCGCCGGAAACCTAATCGCTGCTGCCGAGTACTTTGCAAACAGTAGTCGTACTGGTGGAACTCTGTCGGTAAAACGACGCACGTACGTAATTGACGAGCCCGCAGCTGTCGCTCCGTGGGCTGCGTCATTGCGATCCCGGCTGCAGGATGCGTTCGGCTCGGACGAGCTGGGCCAGCGGACGCTCGACCTGCTCTCAAGCTCCCTCAGCGCTCAAACACTCAAGAGCTACGCCGGCAGACTGTCTCAGTTCGCGGAGTTCTGCCACGACTCTGAGAACATCAGTCCGCTGGAGGCGACTACTGCTACTGTCGTTCGGTATGTTGCTTGGATCGGGGAGCGAGGGCACATCGCAGCTAAGTCGCTGCAACCCTACCTGTCCGCAATTAACACGTTCTTCGAGCTGCGCAACCTTGTCCCCATCGCCAAGGACAGTCTACACCTAACTTCAGCAAGGCGTGGGCTGATGCTGCGTCAGCGCTGGCTGGACGCGGCCCCTTTGCGTGTCCTTCTGCCTGCGGATGTAGCCTACCGCTTCGTCACAAAGGCCGAGCTAATTGTGTCTGCTCCTTACCCAGAGTACCACCCCGACTTCCGAGCCCTCTTGGCCTCGGTTGTCAACTTCATGTTCTTCGCCATGGGCCTTATTGGCGTCTCCTGTCGAGTGCGAGATGTGCATGTCGACACCTACAACATCACCTTACAAGTGTACCGCGAGAAGGGTCGCGCTGGCCGACGGGGACCCGACGACCTGCGCGTACTTCTCCTTCCGGTGTCCGAGCACCCTCGAGTGGCACGTCTCTTGCACCACTTCATCGACAACGTCCAATCTGTCCCCCTGGTTACTGTTGGCCAGGCTACATCAAACTTCTGGGCTGTCACTGCGGCCGAGCAGTCAAAACCTTGGACTGCGGCTACAATGTCAGACTGGCTGTCTGCAGCCATCAGTCTAGTCAACGCTGCTCCCCCTGTTGGCACTTCCTGGACTTCACACATTCTTCGCAAGGGCGCAGCTTCTGCAGCAAACGCCATCGGAGTGCCATTGTCCCACATTCGCTACCAAGGCGGTTCGCCACTAACTCTGACGTCGTTCTGGACTACATCGACCCCAACGTTCTTCCTTCACATGGCGCATGGTTCTTCTTTGGACACATCGCCCCCCTCCGCCACTTCCAAGTCCAACAGGACTCCGCAGCGGTGGCCTTCCTAGTGCCTCCTTCATGACTTGGCGCTACCTCTTCTCCGTCAATCCACCGCTCTCTCCGTTCGCTCAAGACTGGCAAAACCAGACTCAACTTTGAAATGATCTAAACTAGTTTATGGGGTTTCCCTCCTTGACCTAACCGCTTTTTAGCTACAAGTGTTGCTCAGTGGTACGGGAACTAGGCATCTGTTGTTGCGCCCTTTTTGGGTGCAGCACGAGTAGACATAAAAGCAGCCAGAACAGCTGAGCCTGCCATCTTCCAATTTTCGCTGCGTTCCACGCAGCGCCCCCCCTGACTCCGTTTTCCCTCCACGCTTTCGCTAAACCATACATCCTGCCAATTTCGGCTCTTGACCGTGTAAAACAGCCTGCGCGACCTTTTTGGCAAGACCAGACTCAACTTTGAAATTGCTGATCTGGTAGTGCTGCTTTGGGGGGGGGGGGGGGGGGGGGGCGGTAATACTGCTAAATTTAGCGGTGGGTGGGTACTGGCCTTTTTGTAATGCACACCAGTAGTCAGCGGCAAGCTTTTACGCGGCCTGTAGATTTAATCTGATTTACAAATTAATACGTCGTCTCGTAAAAAATAGATGTGACAAATCTAACGCTAAAAGCAGTATATTACCCGGGAAAACACGGTATTACAAGATCAACACTACAAGCCGGCTAAAAGCGGCCCGCATCCCGCACCAGGCTCAATCCAAGAGGTAGGGGCACCTCCACAAATCCCCGGCGCGAAGCGCCGCTTAGTTTGGGATTTAGCGACAGTAAAAAGTTATCGGACTGAGAGGTTACGAAAGCCTTTTCGGTTTTAAAAGCGGGACTGGTGGGGTTTAAGGTGTCCTATTGGGCACAAAAGTCTTACCTTCAGACTCAAGCTCAAGAGCCTTCATGTGGTCTGCACGCATACCAGTATTGTCGTTGTGTGTAGTGCATGGCCGCATGCTTGTCGACAGTGTTGTCGGCGAGGTAAACATCCACGATCCAATTGGTTGGTGACCAAGTCGTCAATGGCAGTTGTGGCAGCGTGGAACAAGTATGTTCCGGCTAGGTAGCGGTGGATATGGGGCGGTATTTGGACCGGATGGGGCATCAAGACTTTCCGAGGTTAAAACGCTAGCGGCGGGGTAAAACAATAATGGCACGGTATGATCTAGCGTGTAATCCCAAGTACATAATAATGCTACCAACATGAACATATAGTCGCTACTATGACTCAGCAGCAGCTTGCCTATATACGAATATGTTACATGGCACATATACGCGTAAATAATGTGCTAAGTAAATAAACACAATATGACCGATAGCCGATGTAATAGACAGATTATCGCATGTACAAAAACTCGGATAGACCGTGATCATTGCAGCGGAAAAATCTTAAGGATAAGTGAATTGTAGTTGTGGTCGCTATTTAGGTTAGTCGCTAGTCATCGACTCCTTGTCTAGGTGATTGCCGAGGCATGCAAGTGAAGTCATCACGATGACTTAAGCGGTGGAGGCGGGCGGGCAAGCGTTGGCCGGGCGGGCTTGGTTTTTGCCAGTATATATATATATATATATATATATATATATATATATATATATATATATATATATATATATATATATATATATATATATATATATATATATATATATATATATATATATATATATTGCCGGGGCGGCGTCGGTAATATTTTTGGATAGCAACACGTTTCGCGATCGCAGTAACGTGTGGCGGCAGTTGTGTCAGTTGAGATGGTAAAGCATGCAAATGCTAGCATAAACCGACGCAGCTCGCGCGAAGGCAACGAGTGCGCCGACTCGACAGGCAACGGGCATGATGAGGAGGCCCCGTCATGCGCAGACACCGGCACGAGGGGCTCGGCCGCGCTCTCAAGAGTTAGCTCGTTCTATGGGGGAAGGTCAATAGGCATAGTTTCGGGGATGGGCGATAAACTCGGCCAGCAAGAAAGATTGTTGATTGATTATTGTTCGAAATCGAATCTAGGCTGGCCCCAAACCGTCGTTAACCGGCATGGGGGTGCAAGTCCAGGTTGATAATGCCCTTATTAGCTGCCTTGCCGGCTGCCACTGTCGGGCACCGGGCCTCGCTCGTCGACGAGCATTTTCTGACGGAGTGGCTCATGCGGCCACAACCATCGCGCATGCCGTGGTAGTGGTCATAGGCCGAGGGTCGGGGTGTGGCTGTGGCAAGCGTGGCAGCGGGAGAGGGCGCGCATCGGGGGGGGGGGGGGGGGGGGGGGGGAGGGGGTTATGTCCGTTGACGATGCGTGGATGACGTCCGTGGTTGGGGCGCGGGTCGCGGGCTTGGCCGGCTTGACTAGGATGACACATATGCCACCGGGTATGTAGTGTCGGTCTCCACGGCCCCGCCGGTGCTAGCAGCGGCGGCGCCGCCGGCAAGGTGGTCGTCCGAGATGGGAGCAGGAAGTGACCGGCATACGCAGTGGGAGCGCGGCGGGGATCTTTAACCATGCATAGCTCAAACAAAACCAATGTAAGCTTAGGCGGGGGGCTTTAGCGCAGGCAGGGAAAAGGTTTGCAGCACATGAATTGTTACAGTGTACCGGGGCGTGCACGGCTTTATACATATTTGCCAACGGCTTGGCAGTCGGTTGCGCGCATGTGCTAAGCTTCGGAAGTGCAATCTAGTCTTGGGTCGTCATCCGCCATCGCGGCAGCATTGGTACGGTATTGCTGCGGCATTGCGGTATTACTGCGGCATTACTGATGCGGCTTGGGATGATATGGTGCGGCCTCGTACAAATATGCACGAGCTATCGTGTGACAAGTCCTCGTGGGGTGTGAGTATAATAAGCATGTGAGTAGTACGGGTATAGGTATGAGTGTGGAGGTAGGGTTATGGTGTTAACCCTAACAGTCACTCGGTCGCGAGATTGACTGCGACGTCGAAAAGCGGTTCAACCCACGTCGATTCGCCTCGCTCATTGCTAATAAGTGGGGCGTTTGCACCCATCGACCGCTTCGCGTTGTCCGAAAACGCCCTCCTACCCCGCTACAACTACGCCCGTTGACGCGATGACCCGCGGTGCGAGGCCGTCGACGCCCTGCGCCTCGCTCCTCGACGACGTTGCATGGCGTTGCGAACATAACTGGTGTAGCCCCCCCCCCCCCCCCCCCCCCCAGGAACCTCCTCGGCAATCTTGTCTCTAAACTGAAGTCCTGCGGTGCCCCAGCCATCGCCATTATTCCCTACTGGCATGACAAAGCTTGGTACCCGCTATTCTCGGAGATGTGCTGCGACATGCGCTACTCCTGGAAGCCGCGATCTCTTCATTCCTGGCCGTAATGGCCACCACCTTACACCATTAGTTGGGGTTTCCTTTCCGCATGGCGATCGCTTCGCGCGTTTTCCATCGTATATGCGTTACAAATGTCACGCATGCGATGCTCATGGCTATACATCGTACTCAACACACGGTAGTCCGCGTATGCTTCAACACCCGAAATATGCATGAGAAGAAACTGCCGTACAAACGAGCACGGTCAACTCCGGCACCACGCTGCGAGTCGACCCCACTCAAGGTATAATTCTTATAAAAACTAGCGGGCTGTATGTTGTCCCCATCTCCCATCTTTGCGCCCCGCCCACCATGTGGCGGGCCGCGTTGGTGCTCGCAGGTTCGTCCCGTGCGCTTTGGATTTCCCGCACGCCCAAACCGTGTGTGAAGCTTAGACCGGCCGTCCTTCGACTGCCGGTACCGTCTTCTTGGGTGCGACTAGCCGACTTCTGCCGGACGGGTCTGCCGACAGCTGACGACTTAGAATCGCACCTTCGAAAGGCGAGCGCTAAGATAGCATGCGCCCACCCTCTTCTCAACAAGCCCCGCCCATTCCAACCGCGCATGCTGCTCGGGTCGGTGGTACTGGTGGCCCCATCCGCGTGTCCTCACAATTGCACGCTCCACATTGGCGCCGACTGCTCGACGCCTAGGCCTAGCTGACCGATTCAAACGCTTACCGCCTTGGCAACGAATCCGTATCCAGCCAGTGGGCGACCCGAGTACTATGACCGAGCGAGATGCTCCCTTAGGTCGCTTACTCCTGCCTCGATGCGCTTTGAGCACGCGGCCTAGGGCGGCAGATGTCGTTGTCGAGCGAGGACGGGCCCTTACGCGCCACGCGCGGAGCCATGCGGACTCCGGCTCGCGTGCCGACCCGTGCACCCCTAAGTCGGATTACATGCGGCACCGGGTGCAACGCAATTATTGGCATGCATGGGCGGACATCGGCGCCGGCCGCTGGGTCGTCGACGTGACCCGCAACGGCGTGCGCATCCCGTTCAAGAGCGGGCCGCCCGCCCCTTTTCACCAAGGGGCCTCGATGGAGGACGCGATGACTCTTAGCCAACTACGCTTCATGGACATCGAGCTGGCTCGCTTTCTGGCTAGTGGAGCGTGGGAGGAACGCCACTGCTCGCGGTGGGTTTCTCGGTTGTTCCTCGTACCTAAGCCGGGCGTCAATAAATGGCGGCTTATCATCGGGTACTGCGACCCTTGAACCGGTACTGCGAGGTAGGAGCGAGACCTGAGTTTCGAGACCCTCACGCGTCTGCGTCACCTGGCTCGGCCGGGCGACTATATGCTCTCCATGGACCTGCGGAACAGCTTCTACGCCGTCAGCACTACTCCCTAAGACCGAGAGTATTTTACCGTCATCAACTACCGAGGCAAGCTCCATCTATCGGTTTGGTGGGGCTCCCCATGAGTGGAGCCTGAGCCTCTACTACTTTTGCTCGCTCGCTGCGGCGTTCAATGACCGCCATCTTCGACGCCACGACTTCGCAGTGACCACCCAAGGAGTGCGTCGTGCCAAGCTCAGCATGGGGCGACGGTGACAAGCGCTGCGCAGCCACTTCCGTGGCCGCCGCATGCTCCCCTACATGGACGATTTATTGTTCTTTGCGTCCATCCGGGCGCAAGCCTACGCTGTGCGCAACTACCTCACCTCTCAGCTCGGACGGCTGGGTCTCAGCCGACACCCCGACTAGGGTCAATGGGAGCCGGTACAACGGTTGGAGCAGCACCTCGGTTTGAAGATCGACTCACGGAGCGGTACGATTCGAGCCCCTCCCCCCCCCCCCCCCCTCTCGAAAACTATATTCACTCGATGCTACAGCACTAGGGCTCATCCGCCGGGCTAAGCGAGATAGGCGATGACTGCATGTGCGAGAGCTCGCGTCCCTCGCATGACGTGCCCCGTTCCCATATCTCGCCATCAAGCCCGCGTGGTTCTACCTGCGCGAGCTGCACGACGTGCTCCGCACAAAGAACTCGTGGAGCGGGCGCGTCAAGATGACGCACCAACTCCGACGCAACCTCGAATGGTGGGTGGCGGTCCCCAACCACAGCAACGGCCGCTCCATCTACAAACCCGCCGTGGAGACGGCCTACGTACATGCATGTCGACAGCTCCAGCTACGAGTGAGGCGCCGTCCTCAACGGGACCACCAAGGCGCGCGGCTTATATATGGTACGACTGCGACCGCGAGCTGCACATGTCTGCAATAAGGAGCTCAAGGTTGTCCGGTGCGCCGTGCTTACATTCCTCACGGAGCTGCGAAGTTGACAGATGCTGCTCCACGAGGACAACATGGGGGTGGTCCACGTCCTCGCCAACCTCATCTCCCGCTCGTCCCCTCCGCTCATGACGGAGCTGCGATAATTGTGGTTTATCCTTGACTCCAACGACATATATATCCATCCGTGCGCGCTACATCAAAACCACGGCGAACATTTGGGCCGACCGCCTCAGCCGCGAAATTGACTATGACTACTGGGCGTTCAGCCTACGCCACTGCACCAACCTCGACACCATCCGGGGGCGTCACACCATCGACCGCTTCGCTACCATGGAGAATGCGAGGCTCCCGCGCTACAATTCCCGCTGGCGTGACTCTTGCAGCGAGGCTACCGACAACACGCGCCTCTCCGATGGCGCATGATGTCGTGAGCACAACTGATGCAACCTCCCCTGGGGCCTCATTGATAACCTCGTCATCAAACTCCACACATCCGGCGCGGCGGCCGCCGCCATCGTGCCCTACTGGCCCGACCGCGGCTGGCACTAGCGCCTCTCGGAAATGGCATCCGAGGTGCTTGCCTTCCCGCCCTCCCCGGACCTCTTCGCGCTGGGCCGCCTCGGCATCCGCACTGGCGTCGGTTCTCCCAAGTGGCCAGTGGTCGCCTTCCGGCTCTTCTCCCTTCGGGCCCGGTGCGCGCCCGTCAAGCCGGCCGGCGCCCTCAAGCTCGTGCCCCAAGACTAAGCTCGGCAAACCACACAGCCCCCTCCCGTTGAAATGTTTACTACCAATAGTTGGGGTTTCGTTTTCGCATGGCGACCGCTGCGCGCGTTCGCCTACGTACGCCGCGTAAGTTACAAATGCGGCACGCATGCGATGCTCGCAGCTATACAAGCACGGTAGTCCGCATATGCTTTTACACCCGAAATCTGCTTGAGAAGAAAATGCCGTACAAGCGAGCACGGTCAACTCCAGCACCACGCTGCGAATCGACCGCAATCGAAGTAGAACTCTTATAATAACTAGCGGGCTATCTCATGTCCCCATCTCCCATCTTTGCGCCATGTTCCATCTTCCCATCTTCCATCTTCACGCCATGCCTACCATGTGGCGGGCCGCGTCCCCGCCCCCCCCCCCCCCCCCCCCCCCCCCCCCCCCCCTCACTTCGCGCTTTATGTTCTTGCGGGCTGCCGACATGCTCTTGCCTTGGAAAACACTGCAACCCAAGCCAAGGCGCCTTTTCGGGAAACCATACAGCAGCCCCCTCCCTTGGAAACTTGTGAAATGGTACGTACTGGTGCACCCCGGGGATCGCGGCGACCGAGGCGGAGCACAACAAGCTGGCGGCGGACCGGGCGTCTTCCGCCTCAAGACTGGTATTCACCGGTACTACGCTTTTGTGGTTGAGGACCGCGGCCGCCTCCGAAAAGCTGCTTTGACAGTGGTCTACATCTTCGCAGTGTTACTTGCTGCTGCGCGCAACTTCCTTGGCGGTCCTTCCTCCCCGACCTCATGCTTCTTTCGTGGTTAGTCCGTCCATGCCCGTTGGAACTTTGTCGCCAACCAGCCCGTTGAGTTCCACCACCACCTGTCGCGCACGCTGCGGGGGTTGTTGCGGCGAGTCTCCGCCTCCGGGCGTGCATGGTACCTTGGGCGGTATTCTTTGCCGGAGTGCAGACGGCCAAGTATTATGCGTCTGCCCGAGCTCATTCCGCACCCTCTTTTGGTGCTGCTTCCACCGCGCAGTTGTTGTAATGGAAGTTTCCTAATGCCTTTTTGGGTGATTTCCTTATCGCATTTTGCAGCTAGCTCATGTACCTGTAACTGTACATACTGGTTTGATTTACAAAAAGGCGGTAACAAATCCACATACTGCTAAAAGTAGTACTAAAAGATCAACACAACAATCCGCCTAGGCGCGGCCCGCATCCCGCATGAGGCGGGATGGATGAGTGATGCGCGCACGGTTCAGAGTCCGGGCCACGTGTGCACGTGCGTGCGAGGGTGATCCCCGAACGTGCCGTGCTGCTTCGGCAACGGGATGGCGGACGAATCTGCGCCGTCAGATGGGGCAGCGAGCACGCTCTCGAGCCGCCACCAAGCTCCGGACTTCGAAGAAATTTCTTACGAGTAAGGCCTCCTGATGAGCCCGGGTGGTGCATCGAGTGCCCCGCGATGAGAGGGCACCCGGGTCCGCAGCCAAGCATGCGACACCGCGCACAGTGCGGCGCACCCCTGCTTGCTCACCTCACCCGCTGTGCCGATTATTACCATACCCGTATACTGCGACATATCCAATATGTCTCGAAGAGGGCCCTTCTGTCCGGACTCCGTGTTGTGCCTTGCCGCATTCCGCACTGCCAATAACCCCCGTTGTATGTCGCCCAACAGGAAGCGCTCAAACCGATCCACAACCGTGGCCCGGGGGAACGCAGTGTACTTGACCCCGTACCGGATAGTCTTGAACTCTAGCAACGTGGACTTCAAGCTCCGGGGATCATAGCTCCCGGTAACGAAGGTGAACGCCGGAAGGGAGAGCTCTGCGACCGGCACTAGGTCCTTGAGCTCATCCCTGGGCACGGTGTTGCCAAGAGGCACTGCCTGCTGGAACAAGGCATCCACCTCCTGCCGTACAACGATACCCATGTCGTGAACACAACGATCGCGGAAGGCGTCCGCGATAGCGTCATGCTGTATACGCCAGTGGGCGTCTCCATGTGCCGGGAGGTTCATGAGCGCGTCGTCGTATAGGTCAACAGTGACGGGGTTGTGCTCCGTCGAGGGCAGAATGATCTGGCTCGCAACCACCGGGGCCAAGCATTGGCTAAGCAGAAAGAAGTACCCGGCAGCGACCTCCCGCAGCTCATGCTGCGGAGGCATGACCGTCCGCGCGGTACTGGCGGGGATGTCCACCGTCCATATGCCCGACGCCGCATCGACCTGGTCGAACAAGATCCGTTCCCTACATGTGACAGGGAGAGCGCGCACCTCATTTCGAAGCCGAGAGTTCTTGGCATGGTCTAGAATGCCGTCAGCTCCTATTGCGAGTAGCCCGACGCAACCTCCACTTCCCGCCCCATTACGCGCGCATCGGCATCGTTGAGGCGGCCAGCAGTAGCCGCTTGGAGGCGGCCCCACGCCTCGCGCACCGCCGCGGTGTAGCTGCCCGATCCGCGAGCATCGGTGAAAAAGTGGTCATACCGGCGGGCGGAAGAAGTTGCGTTGAAGCTACCTCGCTCGGCCGAGTAC
This sequence comes from Tetraselmis striata, assembly GCA_006384855.1. Taxonomy (NCBI): domain Eukaryota; kingdom Viridiplantae; phylum Chlorophyta; class Chlorodendrophyceae; order Chlorodendrales; family Chlorodendraceae; genus Tetraselmis; species Tetraselmis striata. The sequence continues at coordinate 274,073 of VCJN01000858.1, forward strand.
GCACCCAAGCCGTGGGTCAAAGAAACCACGGGTGGGGGTGTTGGTGTTGTTCCTAGTGAGGAACCTTGGGAGGATGTCATTCATGCAGCCGGTAAAGGCCTCGAGATCATATATTTACAAACATGGGCAGTCACGAGGGCGGCATGCATGCCGTTCCACCAACCCGTGAGCCGCGGAGCTCACTTCCATACTAGCTCCAAATTATGCGATCTCACATAGCTAGGAACGGTCCAGCCCATGTAGCTCATCCCTCCCTCCTCGGGGAACTCACTACAGGCACCCTCTGAGGTGATGAGGGACTATATCTTGAGCACGGCGGTGCCCCGCCACACCGGCTCCCGTGTAGTCTCTGAACCTTCCTATCCGTACACATATTTATATATATTGCGTGTCATACCCAGGCACGGCTCTACACGGCTTGGCTGCGTGTGGCCCGATCCTGGAGTGGGGTGGCGCTGGTAAAACTGTACATACCGGTAACAGGTAGTCGCTACTGGTGTGAGTTACAAAAAGGCCAGTCACAAATCCACCTACCGGTAAAAGCAGTACTATAAATTGAAAGATGTAATAATTAAAAGCAATAAATTGAAAGGTCAACTTGAGGCGGCCCTGCCCTGGTACAGGGTACTGCTGGTACAGTTCACCGCCTCCGATTTATCTGGGTATAGCAACCGCGCCTAAATAAACTGAACATTTAATCGCAGTGGCGTAGTCGCTAATGGATCTCGGGACGTACGTGGCCACTGCTACCTGCGCGTTTTCCAGTTGGATAAAGACGGAAAAAATACTAAAGTACTACTGTGTGGCACTTTAAAGCGCAGCATTATCCCCGTGCAGGTGCAGATACAACTCAAAAGGTGCCGGCAACCTTTCTCCTACCCCACTTTCGGTGCCGCCACCCAACACATCCTACACAGCAGCCGTACTCCACCCTGCACCCCATCCACCGAACATAAGCAAACGTCCACTGCAGTGCGGCCTATCACCATCCACTAGTGACAAGTAACCGGTGCGTGTGACCCTTTATGCTTCTCCTAGCATGAGCGAACTGGTGGCGGTGGCGGTGGCAGTCGTGCCGTCTCCGTCGAGATACTCTGGAACTCGCGTATTTTCCACCTTTCGTCCTGCCTGTTGCCAAGGGTTGAAAGCTGTCCCTTCCTATCTCCACTTGTATTTACGACACCCTAATCCCCCCGCCCCATTGATGCCATGTCATCTGTCTCCTGGCTAGCCTTAGGCCCCCCTTCGCTCAAATCCAGAGCAAGTGGTTTGCTACCTCGGGTTGGCGTTTCTGAACGAAAGTTCGATCAACAGTTAGCCCCCCCCGCCCCCCCCCCCCCCCCCCCCCCCCCGGGCCCCCACGCCGCGTACACCATACTGCACCGTGTCCGCAGGGAATATCAACCGTGGAATTTGCCGCTGCCGCACATGTTTTCTATGCTGTGTGTGTGTGTGTGTGCTGCTTGTGTTACATTCAGTTCTCCGAGGTGGTTTTTAAAACACGTATGTAGCGACATTGCTTCACGTAGCAATTCCGCAGCACGCGGCCCGAGCGGTCAAGGGCCGTCAAGATCGCTCCGTATTTGTCGGCAGCAGTCTTCAACAGCTATCTCTCCCCCCTCTCCTCCTATATGAGATACCAGAAGTAGCAGATACCGCAATATCCTTAGCTATGTAGGCACTCTTTGGCACATCGTCAAGCTAACGCGCCGTGTGCGTGCCACTGCAGGGTTGAAACCGTGGAGACTCCCGCTTGATCCACTTAGGTCCTCTTCAGGAGGCCATGGGACCCACATCGCACACCCCAGCGGTGGGGAGCAAAAGATCCAGCCCCTCCGACGATGACATCGAGACTCTCGACCAGCAGGCGGGCCGCAGCGACGACAATGAGGCTCACAGCGAAGATAGCTCTTTTGAGCCCCTGGAAGGGGAAAGGACCGGCGACGCCAAGAAAGAGGGAAAGCCAAAACCGGAATCGGAAAGTCCTGCCGACAAGTCCGAGGCAAGCGAGCGGGCTGTTCGCCGCCGCACGTCCAGGTACTGGCGTGCGCTATGCCTGAACATTTCCTAATTTTAGATGTGGCGGTTGGGGCAAGAGATTAACACGCGCTATTCCGTACCATCGTCAGGTTTTGCGGCGTGTGCTCAGCGAACCGCAAGAATCAGTGGCAAGCTCGGATTCTGATGAAGGGCAAGGTCACTCATCTCGGTTACTTCGACACCGAAGAGCAGGCAGCGCGTGTCTATGACGTGGTTTCACTTAGCCTGCACAAGGACAAGGCCAACACCAACTTCCCGCTGTCGGACTACACGAGCGGTGCGGAGGCAGAGCGGGTGACGAAGTTAGGTGGCCTTTCACGCGAAGACCTGCAAAAAGCCCTGGGTGTCAAGCCTATCCGCAAGACCAGCCGCTTCAATGGTGTGAGCAAGAAGAGGGGCAAGTGGGTTGCAAAGGTCATGATTGACAAGAAGCTTGTGTATCATGGTGAGCTTTCTTTCCCTTTGGCGAATGCGTGACCGCTGCATCGCTGTGTCACGGAACCTTTAGTTACTTGTTGCCACGCTGCATGAGGAAGATCATGGTAGCTGACATCTCATTTTATTTTGCTATGACAGCCAGCTTCCACGACGAGCGCGAAGCTGCTCTTGCGTACGATGCAGCTGTGCGGAGGCTGAAGCCCAGCAAGGCCCACGCCTACGTAAACTTTGTGGAGCCGGCGCCCGGGGACATTGCCAACATCAACCGTATGGCCATGGGTAACGGCACTGTCAGCGCCGCCCAGATGCCGTTTCAGCCCCAGCAGATGATGACTGGACTGCCTCACCAGCAGATGATGGGCGGTCCTCAGCACCTCGGACTCATGGGAATTCCACCGATGACACATGGAGCAGGAGCCCCCGTGCAGGCCCCCAACAGCATGCACCTTCAGTGGCCCGTGATGGGGCACATGCCGTACCACAGTCCTCTGGAGCCCCACTTGAATGGAATGCACGATCAAGGGATGATGGCCCCCCTTGGCATGCCTGTCAGCCAGGCACGGTCCGTGCCTTCGGGCTCGGCAGTGTACTCTGCCGGCCCTGATATGTTTGACATGGACGTCGGGGCGCCGTCTGTTGAGAACTTGGGGCAGAGAGGCAAGGCAATGCAAGGCGAGGGTGTCTGGCCTGTAGCGGACCCGTCCATGGAATGGTGGAGGAACCATCACCCGGGTATGACTGGCTACCCTGCTGGCAGCATGCCTCCTCCGCACATGACTGCCGCTCCGACCAGACCCCACCACTTGCCTCAGCTGGCTCCCGGACAACACCCCATGTGGTCCATTCCCATGGCCCAGCACACCCCCATCGACGCGTTCTCGCGCCGCGAGAACCTTCGCTCCCATGTGCAAGGCCTGGTCCCACAGCCCAACGGCATGATGGAGTCCATGTACAACGAGAGGCAATCGTCTAGCGCCTCGACATGGTCTGCGCAGTTCCCCATGCCGAACATGGGCGGCTTGGCCCAGGGCGATGCGGACAGCAGCTTTGCATCCCGGAGAACGGCCATCCCTGCTTGGGCGTAGAGCTTTGCTGTACCACTAGTAGACCATCTGATTGATCACTTCAGCCTAGACGATCAAAGAGGATGTTTGATAGAATATGCCACAACAATGTGGCTTCTTAGGACTAGATCAATTAACCACCCCTTTGTATTTTGTAAATTGATTGGCAGCCATTGCCAACCTTTCTACTGCCATGAATTCCATCGCCTGGATACACCCATATGGGTAGTTTTTACACCAATGACACTGCCCGGTGGTACGAGTACCGTATAGTGCGCGAGCCGCATTCTCATTTTGAAGTATTCTGCCTGCCATTAGAACCCGCCTGCGTCTCTTAGTTGCAATCCACAGCATCTCTTGAACTTCTTGCCAGTGGATGGGCAGACACTGTTCCTTCCAGGAGGCTTGGTTCTGTTGCCAGTGTTTCCAACCAGAGGGCATGGGAAGCCATCTGGCGCTCGAAGGCTTTGCAGCTGCTCGGCATACTGTGCGGCTGCTGGTGCCCCGGTGGAGTGAGGAACAGCCGTTTGCCGCCTCGGGTTGCTATCTGTGACGCCATCCTGCTTCAATTGGGCTGTGTGCAAGCGCGGCGCGAGCGCCATGTCTATCGTGCGAGTGAAATAGAGCAGTCGTTCACAGAACAGCTCACGCACTGCGCTTCTGCCCCAGATAACGCTGCATGGTATCAATATGCAGTACACACGGGGAAAAGCAGTCCGGTAGTATCAGCGCAATACCCCTGCATCATGTCATTTGCACTGCTCGTACATCATGATGAGATACATTCCACATAACAATGATCTAGTGCTCATGCTACCCTCTACTGCCTCGACAAGCACATACAGCCGTGCTGGCACTGTGGGCCTACTCTGCCCATATACGGCGTGTATGTAAACTGTGTACGATTATCAATCCGGTTGAGGTGCGCTGCATTTAATTAACAGTCCAACCATCAAAACGTAAATAAAGCACCACGACCTAGTGACGCAAAAGCTCGCAGTGCTTCGTCCCTTTGCAGCCAGTGAGATTATCGCTGTGGAATTCAGGTCTGCTTGCTCCCATATACGAGGCTCGGCACCCTGCAGCATAGCATGCCCCTCCTTCGACCGCGCTGATAGTCCCCCAGCAAGTTTGTGTTTGTTTGTTTGAGCAGTGTGCGGCAACAGACACTGCTCCACCTGAAGACACACAATTGCTGTTAAGAATCCTGTGTGCCGGTATGCGTGACGAGCAAGCAGGAAGGAATATCTCAATATCAATAAGAAAGAGTATCGTGGTTTGATTCGGAACTGCACCGATAGGTAGGTCTGTGTGGCATTCATCACTTTCAGCATTGCGCTATGTACGGCTTGACATATACTAAGGATTTTTTTAAGCATCCATACATGGACACAGTCAACACGGCACACCACCCTAATATTACACTACTAGCGCGTACCTGAGGTGGCAACACTTTGAAAGGGTGGATCATGGCTGCGCTTTGCAACCATTATAACGTTTTTCCTAGTCTGTTCTGTATCTTAAATGCTAACTCACCAATATATTAGGGTGGAAGCTCGGCCATCACAATGGAATATAATATGTCTACTTGATAATTCGCCATTTTCACGAAAGAAAGCTGACAGATACATCTCCATCGTATTGCGGAATGCGAACTGATTTTGGATAGCATCAAGGACATTTTTGAATTGTGTATTGCCCATGTTTCCAGGAGCAGTTTACGTACTTTCAAAATATATGCCACACAGGAATGCAGGCCGATGTACGCGATGAGATTACGTCAACGATTCCTACATATGAGTTACTATTAGTGCGGGAAGTGCAGCATACGTATAGATGTGACACGGGTCAAGGTCAAGCGCAAGGTCGGACTTCAATTGTCCCGTGGATTTATCTGCACTTTATGCGGTGCCGCTACATTTCCATGTCGAAATCGGGCGCCCCATTGCGGGCTCATTAGCTCGTTGTGACCCCCCCCCCCCCCCCCCCCCCTTCCCCCTGTGGTTATCGGAATAGTCGGAACAAGCAACGCATCCACAACGTAGGGTTGCTTGGGTGCCTGCGTTAGCTAGAGAGCAATGGTTCAGAGCAGAGTGAATGAAAAAATCAGCGCACAGAACAATAATGTGACTGTCCGCAGGGATAGCAGCAACAAAGACTCAAAGAGGTGGAATGGGGAATAGGCGAGGGGCCGCTGCTACGCACGACTGCATGCATGTGCGGGCTATTCACATGCTGCTGGCATTTTGGGGCCAGAGAACACTGCGACCGCGGCCAACGTGATGAGAGAGAGTGCCGGCGTATATTATTCCCTGCCCGCCACATCAGTTGAAGCACGCCATTCATGCCATGGATGGCAGGTAGGATAAAAAGGGGCATTCCGCGAGCCAAAATGAGATGAGAACAAAATGAGATGAGATTGAACACACAACAACGTATTCAATCACATCATCTCACATGTTCCTCGCACCCTATGGCTCTGAAAGCAAACAAAACAGTACGCAGCGCGCACCAAAGTGTATGTATGCCCCGTTGGCATGTAGCTTGCATCAGGCGGAGTTGCATGCTGCAACCTCCTCTCCCCCCCCTCCCCCCCCCAAAAAAAAACCACCATGGCACTCCCACATTTATAGCGATAGCGAACGCGATGGCAGACAGAGGGGAGGGGAGAGGGAGGGGACCTAGAATGCGTAGCTGCGCCTCCCCCGGGGAGCGGGGCAGAGTGTGAGAGCGCCCGCGCCTCAATGTGCCTGTGACAGCGCGCGCGTAGGCAGTGAGATGGGCGCGTCCGGTAAAAATTCACAATATTAAAAACCCACGGGAAGCGATCGCGGTCACGTTGGCAGGAAAAGGGCGGGCGGGGGGGGGGGGGGGGGGGGGGGGGGGGGGAATCCGAAAATGCGCCTCACCCGCGCAGCGGGGCGGAGTATGAGGCCGCCCGCGCCTCAATGTAGTGCCTTCGCCGGGTCGCAGCGCGCGCAGTCGGGGATGAGATGGGCGCGTCCGGAAATAATGCAAAAAGGTGGCAGAAAGAACACGGCGGACCTGCGCCCGGTGTTTAAAATTGGCGAAATGATAGCGTGACGCGTACAGGGACCACCCCCATCCTGCACCCCCGAAGCGGCCACTAGCAGTGCCCCCGACACGAACCACCAGCTATATACCACCATCACTCGACCCTAAGAGGTCAGGCGTCAGGGGATATGGGCCGAGTCGGGTGGGACTTGGTGAGGCACGGGTGAAGAATCGTGCGATTCAGCCCGTGGCGCACCTCCGGCCTCCGCCCGATAACCGCATTTCCGCTATTTTTAAGTATTTTTACTGTTTTTAAGCATTTCCGCTGTAGGTGTGATATGGCTGTGACACACATCGGGATGAAGATATAGCTGTGATACATCATAGCTACGCTACCGCCCAGAGGCAGTTATCACCTGCGTTCTCGCTTCATTCAACATGTGCTTAATCCTGCCTGACAAAGGTGCTGTCCTCATAACCACTGGTTTTATCTCACACCACTCGTGAGGGTAGTACATTAGTACTTTTATTTAGAAAGGAGGGGGGGGTGGGGGGGGGGAGGGGGGGGGGAATCCGAAAATGCGCACAGTAGCTGCGCCTCACCCGCGCAGCGGGGCGGAGTATGAGGCCGCCCGCGCCTCGATGTAGTGCCTTCGCCGGGTCGCAGCGCGCGCAGTCGGGGATGAGATGGGCGCGTCCGGAAATAATGCAAAAAAGTGGCAGAAAGAACACGGCGCACCTGCGCCCGGTGTTTTTAACAATTGGCGAAATGATAGCGTGATGCGCACGGGGACCACCCCCATCCGGCTACCCCGAAGCGGCCACTAGCAGTGCCCTCCACGCGAACTACGAGCTATAGACTATAGACCACCATCACTCGACCCTAAGAGGTCAGGGGTCAGCGGATATGGGCCGAGTCGGGTGAGATTTGGTGAGGCACGGGTGAAGAATCGTGCGCACCTCAGCCCGTGGCGCACCTCCGCCCGATAACCGTATTTCCGCAATCTTTATATCTGTTATACTGTATCTGTTATAATTAGAGCGCTGTGATATGGCTGTGATGAAGCATATCGGGCTGAGGGTTATAGCTGTGATATAGCTGAGATCATAGCTACGTTACCGGTACCCAGAGGCGGTTTTCACCTTCACCTTCGCTTCCTTCAACATGTGCATAATCTTGCCTCGCTCATCGCCACTGATGACATCTCACACAACTCATGAGGGAAGTAAAGTAGTATTTTTATTTGGGTGTGTGTGTGTGTGTTGGGGGGGGGGGGGGGGGGGGGGGTCCATGCAACCTGCTCACGGCATGCCTAGGTACTCTTTGTATTGACTGCGTTTCGCGGTGGATCGTATGAGGTGGTGCTTCGCTATCCCACAGTGGGGATGATATTATTTTGCCATTTTCGCATTTCTTTTTGCCACACATACTTCAGACAGCGCAGGCGCTCATATATTATTAGGTTATGGCCACCTGATGTCCAACATCGTAAACAACATCCCTATCTGCTCAGATTCTAAATGGTGACTGGCCCGGGTTAATCACGCTCAGTGAGGGGGCAGAAAGTAGCGTCCAATAACGAAACATGAGCAAGACAACCTTCGCCACGGAGGAGGTATACGTGCTTTCTAGTCCTTGCATGCTTCGTGGGTGATGGCCAGTGCAACGTTCCCCCTACGAGAGACCCTCGTGCTTTGGGCACCGGGGCTTGATGCCACTGCGCTGGCAACTGCAACTCCATAAGCTGCACACCTGCTTCACATGCTCAATTTCCGCGCTGTCACTACAGCAACAGATGCACCCACTCATTCAGGGAGTGCATCATTGCATTGGCGCTGGTCTCCAGTCCCTCCCCCCCTCCCCCCTAGCCACCACGATAAGCCATGCGCATCAGATGCGGATCACAAAAAACATGGAAGGGTGGCCCAGATACAAACCGCTCACAAAGGCGGAAGATTACACGGCGAAACACATGTCAGAACGTGAGCTTGAAATGACAAGGCATTTTCATCATCTTGTTGAACTGGTCCACTCGGGCCTGTTGCTCCTCTACCAGCTTTTTCCGCCTCTCATGCAGTGCTGCGTTCAGGTCCGACTCGAATCCTCGGCGGGCTGTGTCCTCCTTGCTTTTTGTACCCCTTTCCATGCGGACGCCCTTGGTCGGTGTGGGCGGTGTCCCCGCTCGGCTGTCGTCTTCCGCGGGAGTGGCAGGAGTGGCAGGCTTGCTCCCCTTGCCAGTAGCCGCATCACCTGACGAGGCGCCGCAGTGTCAATGCGATGAAACATATGTGGAAACTTCATTGGTGAGATCCGCGAGGCTCCTCCTACCTTTCCCGGCTTTGCCAGCTTTCCCTTTTGCAGCCTTCCCGCCCTGAGCTGGAGCGGCCGGGGCAGGTTCGGCGGGGGCCGGCTCCGGGGAGTTGTCCAGATCCAACCAGGTGTCTATCTCCGCTTGGGCTGGCGCGCGAGGCTGCGCCTGCGGAGACGACAGTCCGGCGGTGGGTTAGAGGGCAGCAACAGCGGTGAGAGGGGAGTTCTATGGAGGGCATTGCAAGCTCATTGGCAAGCCAGGGCAGAGGGGAGAATCGGTGTGGTGGTGGTGGGGGGGGGGGGGGGGGGGGGAGTTGCTGCACTTGCCTTGGGTCTCATGTTGTCGTCCGCGTCTTCCTGAAGCTTGTCAGTGGTTGGAGCGCCATAGAGTATTCCTGGCACGGAGACCTCCATGACCTAGCAGCACAGCGCCGGTGAGTGGGGGCAATATGACCGGTGCCGGAGCATCAGCGTACGTTCAGCGTGGCGGAACACCGGCACAGGCACGGGGCGCACCTGCCAGAGTTCCTTTCGAGGGACCCACGAGTCGGAGAGCATGGGCAGGCTGCGCAACGCACGGCAGCTGTTTGAGGCCGGGTCGTGGGTGGATGTGGTGTCCTCGTGAGCAAAGATGGCCGGCTGGATCCGTTCGGCCTCCGTTGTGCCCCAGCTGGGAGGCGCTTCGGCCATCAGGCTGTCGTTGGTGTAGCGTGCTGCAACGGGCAGGCTCGCAAACGGCACATCCAGGAAGCAGTCTGGCATGCCCGGGAGGCTGTCTGGGGCGGGCACTGCGGCGGCTGGGACCGAGGCACCGGACGACTCCTCCTCTGCGCCAACGAGCAAAGGCTGCTCCTGCAGGATCGGGAGGTACGACGGGATGGGGCTCCATTCCTCTTCCTCGTACCCGAGCAGCTTGTATTTGAGGGGAACCTGTCACCCGGGCAGCAGAGCGGATTAAGGCATTCCGACTCGTACGACAGCAGGACGCACATGCTGCGCCCGAGTGCAAATGGCCATGCGTGCGCCGTGATGCGTGCGGCAGCGCAGGGCTTGCTACGGGGCGCACCTTGGCAGCCATCATGTCCACCAGATCAAAGTCCGCCACGAAGTTTGCCTCCATGGGCGACCGGTGTTTGAAGAGGTTCTTCCTGTACACCGGAAGAGGGGCTGGGCACACTTTCTGGAGGTTGAACAGCTGGTTGGGCGCGACGCCAGGGCGCTCGACGGCCTTGTCTTTCGCGGACAGCATCTCTGAAATCACCAGCGCTGCCACCTCGGCCCGGTTGTAGTTGCATCCCTTCAGAAGATTCTGCGAAGCGGTCCCACCGCCAAACGGATCAGCTGCCAAACATTCGCCGCAGGCGATCAACAATGTGTCAAACGAGGCCGATCAGAAAAGGGCACAAGGGGAGGGGGACCTTGATTTGATTCAACCGCTTCTGCGTCCGGTTTCTGATGATGACGATTCTGCCGGCGCGCACAAACTGATCCAGTGTCTGTGCCCGCTTCAGCCACGTGTCATTCGCGTAGGGGTTCCATGACGGCTCCTGGTCCTCCAGTCCCTCCAGGGCTTCGACCTCCCCGCCGAGCCGGTCCGCGTCCCAGAGGTTCCTGGTGCTGACCGGCTCGAGCTCTGGGTCCGTGGAAGCGCTGACCATCTGCAGGCTCCCGGTCTCAAGCTCGGGTGAGATTCGGTGGGCGTGCTCCTGCCATTGCATTCGGTTTGTCAGCAGCAGCCACCGCGCATGCTGGCACGGCAATGTGGACAGACTGGCCATGCACACGCGCTGACTCAGCCGTTCCGCGGACTGCTCCACATGTCACCTGCTCGGCGGTGTGCTTAAAGATGAGGTGATGATCCAGGCGCGCTTGTCTGACCGAGTCGCAGTGCTCTTCGGACAGCAGGTCGTCCCCGATGGCCTGCATCGTGAACCCCATTTCCATCCTGCGCGCGTGTGTCTCCTGCTCTTGAACCTGCATCATGAACATCCCCTCCTGCAGGGGCGCAACGCCCAGCAGGAGATGAGGATACAGAGCGCCGCCCGGGGAGGGGAGGGCCTCCCAGTGCTATGCTCCCCGGCACATAGGCCCAGTCAATGTAAGCGGGCAACGAGGCCAACCTTCACATCATCAGGCAGGCTCAAGTCATCCAGTGGGTCCAGCACCACGGACGATCCATGGGCGTTAGTCAGGGTCAAAGCGTCCTCCAGGCGGCCTGGCCGCATCGACACCAAACACGTCAGACCACGCAAGCCGCACGTCCGCCAACTGCACAGCGGCAAGCCCGTCCAGCTTCCGTACCTTCGCGAAGCGCAGCCTCCCGGTTCTTCTCATCAATCATGGTCTGGAACACATGGATTCGGGTACAACTCAGCTGGATGGGAACAGGGTTGAGGGGGGGTGGGGGGGGGGGGGGGGGGGGGGGGGGGGAGCTTGCAAGCGACTGGGTACCTGGATGTCCTGGATGCGCAGCTTTCCTGGCTGCTGGTTCAGCACGTAGGACACCGCATTCACAGTCTCCAGATTTTGCGGCACGCACAGTCCGTCAATCACGAATTCCTCTGGCGGGGGCGGCTGCATCATGGTGGTGCTCAGCTGCTGTGTCGGGGCGGCCGCCTTGCCCCACGTCCCCTCCGCCATTTTCCGCCGACGCCGCATCTCTGTCATGGTGCGGGTGTAGGCGTCGCCACCCCCCGCGCCGCCGCGGCCATCGCCCCCGCCCGCGCCGGTTTCCGTCCCGAATGCCCGGAGACCGACGGGCTTGGAGCCGTACAGCTCCCCCGTCTGCGGTCGCAGACTTCCCGTCAAGCTCTGCATCTCCCGCTGGCCGGGCGGCGCCAGGCTGAGCACTCCCCGTCACGCGGCATCGCACGGGCTTGGAGTCAAATTCAGCCACCCGCAGCTGTGAGGCACAGCAGCAGCGCGCGTCAAACCTCGTGCCGAGCCGCTGGCGGCACTGCTAGGTAGCAAACGCCCCAGATTGGACTTCAAATATCGGCAGCCCAGTGGCGCGCTCAGCCATTCAGCGGCCGAGACGCTGGGCGCAACGACTGCCCCATGCAACCGCGGGAGTAGGGCAACTCACCTCGAGCTCCATCACCGCCGTGGCCAGCTCTGACGGCTGGTACTGTACCGTGACAGTTGATACGCCGTTGGCGGGCACCACCCCTCGCGTATCGGACACATGGAACTGGCGGTTGTCTTGCCGGACGATGACCTCGTACTCAAAGTCGATCGGCACCTTGCAGCTGATGTGCACCTCCTTCACGTGCAGCTCGCCCACTTGGCACTTCCCAAAGTCGATCGCCGCGGGGAACTTGATGTCGTTCATGACGGGGTACGCGTGGATCGGTACCAGCAGATTTTCCTCCTCTGAGTGGATGCGGATGCAGTCATAGTAGTAGCGGTGCTCTGTGGGGCAAAACTCTATCGTGATGTCCTCTGAGAGGCCTGGTGCAATGAATCCACGCCGCGTAACCGCCGCTATCTGCGTTGCCATGGTCGGCACATCCGGGTGAGATGACAGAAAAGGGTTTCTCCATTGCATACTGCCAATGATTGCGGGGAAAGGGGGGAAGGGGGAGAGGGGGCCGGCGTTGTGCTCAATCACGAACACTGTTTGTGGGCGGCGACTCGCCTTGAAGAAGGGCGTCGTGGGTGGTATGATGTGGCACCGCGAGCTGTACCCGGCAACGTTGCAGACACGGATGGTCTGACGGTGAACTTTGTGCAGCTCGAACCCCCCATAGTGCACGACGGACGGGATGGGCTCCAGGACCCCATTGCTGCCAACCTTGCTGAAAACGCCTGCAACATGATGGCCAGCGCACAGGCAACCAGCCATACAGTCAGGCAGTGGCACGCATGGCTTGGATGTACCGGCGGAGCAAGTCAAGGCATTGCTGGTTACTCACGATTCTTTGTGATGTAGTTGTTGTTCTCCAGCGGCAAGTCTTCCACAATGCCCTGCGAGCAACCGGCTGAATTGTCAGCCGACAGCATCAACCCCGAGTGAGATGCTCAACTGTCACCTGGCCGCGCACCCTCAGCGAGGATGCATGGCATGATCCATACCTCCATAGCGCTGGGTAGCTTGGATGGCGACTTGCTCTCATTGATCTCATAGTGCGGGGACGCCGGGCCTGATGGCCCTTCAGTGGCTGGGGGCATTTTGTTCTCTGCCAAAGCAATCACTTGGACGGAGACCAGGGAAGAGGACTCGTGCGCCTGTCTTCTGGCCTACGCACGCACGCACCAGGCTCCTGGGGTGCCTCCTACACTACACAGTATCAGCACAGAGACCAAATACCGGTGTGCTACTGCCTGCGTGTTGTCGCGACCAGCGGTGGTCTCGTTTGACCTTTTTCAGCTCATGCCGCATGCCGCCGCGCTGCCGTCCCGGCGTTGCACCCGCATGTATAGTAAACACTACGAGCCGTCACCCAGCATCGTGACTGAGTGGAAAGAGGCTCGACTAGCCCACTGTGCTGTCCTTGCAGCGGCTAAGGGATGCTGTTTACACCTTGCAGTGGTTGGCGCTGCCCGCATGCGGTCATACCCAGGCGGCGGTTGCTCCTCGCACTCCGCATGCTGCGCGCCCCCTACAGCCGGGTAATCCAGCGTCGTCGCGCGGCGGCTGAAATCGTCCGCGCTCATCGAGAGGGAAACCGAGCACCACTCCAACCGCACGCCCCGCTCGACGAACGGCGTGACTCGTAATTCATCCGCGCGTCGTCTTTCGATTATGCGTTTACGGGTATGTAGTGCTTGCGGCAGTTGCGTAAGGGTACTATTAACTACTGTACCGGCATACTTAGTACTCGTACCCGTATTTCGGTATACGGGAACGACCGTCATCAGTGCTGGTGCGCATGCAACGTCCGCCATCGCGAGTAGGGCGCAGCAGCAAGCATAAGGATGCGCAGCATGCGCTGCCGACGATAATCATGATGGGATGCCAGGATCCAGCAATAGCGACCTTCATATGTCCGATTAGGCGCGCTGCGAAACCGCGCGGACACCCGCGCTCTGGCTCGATTAGTGTAATCCTGGCTGTGCTGGCGCCTGACGACGCAGCGCTGGTTATGTTTTGAAACAGGCTGCACTGTCAGAACTCGGCGATATGTAGGCCCGGCCATAAATATTTTTCTATGCTGACAAGCGTCAGTATAAAGTGGTGGTCGTCATCTAATTGGGGGCGCTCCCAACGTTTAAGTTATCAGCATCCGTGCGCGCCTTTTGCCGAGTGGGGTGCCTTGGTTAGTAGTGCGTTACACGCCCGTGGCCGTGCAACTGCTGGCCGTAATACAAATGGCGAAGCACAGCGACCAACAACTCGATGGGCGAGCTGCAAGGTTTCGGCGACTCGATGAGGCGCGCGCGGTTGCTGTTCGGGAAACGTTGCGCCAGCTGGTGATCGCGGCACGGCCTGTCTCATACTGCACAACCCTTGTGCGGCAATTTGTTGGCAACAACAAGGCGCTGGTTATCGTCTCCATGGCTGCCACCGTGGTGACCGTTGCAACGAGGTCGAGGTCGAGAGTGATGGGGAAATTCGAGGCAAGCTCCGGTGGCAGTAGTTCACTCCTGTCTGACTGCTGCTGTTGGGGGCCACATGTCCTCCTGTTGCAGCTCGCTCCCACGCTCAAACTGTTTGCTACATTACAGCGTGTCACCCCTCCTGGCCTCTCATTCACAGGCAGCGCGAGACGAATTCCTTGCCAGAAGGCGAATCACTGAGGCTCGGAGACGGCTTGCTGGGCCGCTGCTGTCTGTACGGACCCGAAAACCTCAACGGCTTCCAATGCATGTATACTGTCAAAGACCCTCATGATGCACCTAGCACTGCTGCACATCTGATACGTGCGTGTGGCTGGGTTGCATGGTAAGGCCGCGGTTGATGCGGACCGGCACCTGAGAATGATGCTCGCATACGGAGATGACTCTAACTACATCCGGAGCCATTTCAAGGACAAGCCGGAAGTGGTGGTGATGAGCGCCATATATGAACTTTCCAGGCGAGGGTGCCTTGAAGCAACCTATAGCCTAGCGATGTGCCTGCATGTGCATGCAAGCCTACATAGCGCCCGTAACCTGGCAGTTCAAATGTCATCGCCCCAGGGGGAGGGGGGGTGGAGGGGAGGGGGGGTGTGAGTATGGAGATACTTCCTGTGCTACGCCACGGGCGGGCACACTGCAGCCGTGACATGTTTCCATCAGTCATAGTCGTATCTCATCATGTGGAATTGCCGGGTTTGTGAAACCATCAACAGGTTCATCCATTACCGCTGGCTGCTGCACATCAAGATGAAGGACGAGAATGTCGAGTACACCGACTCCTGGTACCAGTGCAACCTCCGCCGCAATCCAGCATTTGTATACGACTCCGCCGCCCTTGCACGACCACGCTGGGCACAGTCGCCGACTTCACCCGCTGGCACTGCCCCTGCAACAGGCTCTTTGCTGTGGAGCGCGTGTTCCTGGGGCTGTCACTTGCTGCAGGATCGAAGGACATCAAGTGGGCTTACTGCACTTGCCGTCTTGTGCCCCATCCGCTGCCTGCTTGACTGCGCAAATGCTTGGGTGTATAGCCACACGCCTGTAGGGTTATGTCGGCTGTCGAAGCTCCCCGGACACTGTATGGTTTCCACTCGCCGCTGCATGCATTGACAACAACCTTGGATCATGTAGAGGACCGCTGCCATTGGTGACCACTAATGGGACGCGGAATCGTGGCTAACAGTACAGCTTGCCTTGCTTGGCGCAGGGTGTCGGAGTACACAAAGAAATGGCAGTGGCTACCGCAAGCTGGTCAGAAGATACCGGTGAAGCACTTTGTGTCGTGCCCCATCGTGCGGTGAGTACCACTCTTGCGCTCTGTTGGATGGGGGCCTCGAATGGGAACGCCTCCCGTCAGGATGGGCCATGTAGGCACGATCCACCTGTTCATGCCGGAGCCTAGACCCATGCAGCTCCATGGCCAGCGCTGTAGGCACCTCGGGTCTGGCAGTGGGCATGCTGCGGAGGCCGCGGAGCGTAGCACAGATGAGGCGGTTGCAGCTGGGTGAGCACCATGCACTGTCGCAGGGAGGCGCTGACCCTTCACCATCGACGGCAGTACCCCATGAATTTCCTTCTCCATGAGCGAAACGCGATAGGAGAGCTCATGGTCCGCCAGGCCTTCGCCAGCAGCACAGCAGACAGCCTGCCGCAGTGCTTGAACTACACGGAGTTTGTGGCTGAGCTCAAGTGCGCCTTGCAAAGCAGCCAGTCGGATGCGCAGCATCCATGGGTGGCCTACTTTGTTCCGCTGTGGAAAGACATGGTGCGCTTGATCTCCCTGGAGATGCAGTGCATGGACCACCCCAACAAGATGCATGCCCTGGATTTCATGGAGCTCATGCAGGTGCCCCCCCCTCCTTTCGTCCCAAAGGACCCCTCCAGCTCCCTTCCTCTCAACCTGTCCTGCTCCACCTCACCCTTGCCCCCCTCCTGACAAAATGTGCTGCGCACCGCATCCCCCCCCCCCCCCCCCCCCCATCCCGGCTGCCCGCCGACAGTTCCGCGTCCGCATGCGGGCCTTTCAGCTCGCAATTCATGACATAATTGAGGTAAAGCGCGCCTGCGGGAAGCTTTCAGTTGGAATAGTGACTTTGGATTGTGAGTATGGTTCGCATTCAACACACCCACCCACACACACACATGTTGTATATATATATATATATATATATATATATATATATATGTATAATATATATATGTTTTACAAGGGATATAATTATATGTCATATACATGTGTACGAGAACACCGGGTGGGCGACTGTCGCTGCTGCTGCATTGTATGTCTGTCAGTCAATTCATGTGCACACTTCTGGATGGAGGAGGCAAGTGCCACTGCTTCTCAGCACCGGCACGCGTGATTTCTCTGGCACCGGCCGCAGGTGTTTTCGTTCCCACTTGACGCCTGGAATTCCTCCCCACACTTGCCAAGCCCTGCGAAACCGTCCCGAAAGTCCGTGTCAGCCGTCATCGACATGCGCCGCATACGTGCCAGCAAATCAACACACCAATTGCTGACACACATCGCAATGGACGACGGCGATGCGCTCATGAGGTTTCAGCACAACAGGCTCCGTGCCCAGGCTCATTGGGAACTAGTCAAGGGCTTCACATGGATCATCCTGCCGAATCTTACCTTTGGCGCTGTGGTGAGGCTTCGTTCCGAATGCAAACTAGGCCTGGTATCCAGTGTCCTGGGAGCTACTGCGGCGAGGGATTAGCCGTGCATTAACTATCGGCGGTGCGGTGATGCCGCGAATGGCCTCCAGCTTCCTGTAAGGTTACTCTTTACTCTGAAATGCGGCAGGATGGTGAAAGGTTGTGATGAAAAAGTGCACATTTATCGGCGGGTTCTTGCTCAAGATTATACATTTGGGCCATGCTCGGAGTACCACGCGAGTCAGGAAGCCGGTCCGACGCCGCCGCTGCGCATGATGCCTCAGAGCGCAATCTCCAACACATGTGCCCCCGTTATGATGAGCTGGGATGCGCCATGCATGGGTATCGCATGAATGCCAAGGTGCGGGGCAGGACCAGGATTGAGAATTGTATCCACAGGGCTGAGGTCTGGTCCTGTCAATTGGAAGTTCCTGTTCAACGGCATACGGCCGAGCAGCAGCAACAGTTATCTGCATCGGGCGTGATGGAGCTGGCAACCCCTGCGGAATCTAAGAATCGGCCAGCCGGTCGGGGCGGCGGAGACCTAGAGCTTCCTCGTGTGCCGTAATGCGCAGGGTGCCCATGATGGGGCCATGCGCTCCGTCGCGATTACAGCTCGCTGTGCGCTTGGTTTGGGGCTGCGCCCGTCTGAAACCTGGTGTGCACCGGCAGCATGCCCCCAACTTGCGTCAGCGTCACAGGAATGCACTGGAAGAAATTAGGCCTCGTCACAGCGTATTTCATCTCTCCCGGTGCCTGCAACGCTGTGAGCCACCTTTCTTGTGCACATCCAGCGGCCGGGCATTCTCTGCCGGGGCGGCGTTCATGGAGGCGTCGGGTTGCTGGGATATTCGTACCTGCGTATCCAGTGCGCCCCTTCATATTTGATACTGCCCGTGTGGTTCAACCCTGAGGTGAGATCCACCCACACGCTGCCTCCAATTTGCCGCCAGCGGTCGCAAAATGCGAAATCCTCGCTCACCTGCACACCGCGTGCAGGTAGCCGCAGCCTGAGGCAATGCACCTCCCCCGGGGCTACCGCAGCGCGTCATGCAGGGATCAGGAGGCGCGGCCTTGTCGGTACCCATCGCCTCTGATCTTCCTGCCCGGTGAACCCATTGTAAAACAGGCCATAATGCGTTTTCTGTGAGGGAGGATCCAAGTACGCGAGCTCGGGGTACGCCGCGGCCAGTCTGTTGACAGCCGGCCTGGTGACCTGCCACGCAGAGGTGAGAGCCAGTCGGTCAGTCTTGGGATGGAGCGACTGGACGACATTCTGCACTCGCCAGTCACAGGAGCGATCTGCCCATGGAGCTGCAGGACCGCGGCGTCGCATCTCACCGCCCAGCGTGCGGGGTTCGTACCATCATGAAGGCGGCCCCGGCGCGGCGCACCCTCCCCATCCCATTGCCATCAGTCTGCACTTGTCCGACAGTCTCTGGATTCCCTGCATCGTGGTTTGGCGCAGTGTTGTCACGCGTGGGCCAACGCCCTGGCGCAGGATCTGGTGGGGCATGCGCCCGGCAGCATAACCACAAGCCGGCATGCGCACCATCCTCAAACTCAAACTCGATCGGGTATTCCAGAAGTGAAGACTTCAGCTCGTCCAAAGGAAGGTGTGGGGATGCGCGGGCTGACTCTACCAGCCTTTGCCTGATGGGGTGAAACATCATGGGTTCGGCAATATATCCAGCAATGAATCCCCTCCCTCCCTGCCCCCCCCCTCTTCCACAGCCCAGGCAACCCCCCCCCCCCCCCCCCCCCCACACACACACATGCACGCACAATGCATATCCCACTTGAGCAATAACTGTCCCCAGTCTGCTCAAACAAGGCACAGCTGCGCACCAGTCGAGCTGCTTCTTTGGGTACATCCCCGCCACAACATCGTGCCCACTGTTAAGAAATCGTGCCATCATCTCCGGGTGCCACTCGACGTCTGCATCGATGAAGAAGATGTACTTGTACTTCTCCTGCGAAAGGAACTGCGACGCCACATCAACATGGGCCGAAATGAGGGCAGGTTGTGTGCACGCGATTTGTCGCTGTGCGAAGATGTCCCCTGCTGGGTGTGCTGGTACTGTGCTGATGTGTGTATCCAGTTTATAAATAACGGGCCTGTCGACACCCGCGACTCGTTGCCGGCCGGCCCGACACCTGGTACAGAAGCGCACCGCGCGCCTTCGGGAGATCTGCGATTCCTGGCACCGTCGCCACGTGAATCTGCACATGGCTGCAAGCGAAATATTGAAACGTCCTCGCCACCTGCGATGCCATGAGAAGTGTTTTTGGAGCTGCCTCGCCTGTCTAGCTCCGAGCGGGACTGGAAACTCCGGCAGTGCAGTGGTTGCCTACGTCGTGCTGATACTAGCTGGCAGGCACGTGAAAGGGCATTAGCTCACCGATAGTAGATACGTGTCTGTGACAGAGCCGGTGTAGCACGGTGTCGCCAGCAACACGTGCGCGCAGTCCTCTGCTTGATCCGCTGGCAAGCATCCGCACTGCGACTGGTCGGCGCGCGCGCTGGCAGTGCTTGTGGCAAGCACGTAAAAAGATATCATGTGTATGATTTGCCGCAGCCTGAGCATTGTGGGCGACGGACACCTGGCGGTATCCGCTTCAGCGGACCCTGGCGCTTGACGACCAGTAACGTAAACCTAACTGGAGGTGCCGCCATGGGGGCGGGGGCATGGGGTGAGGACTCGGGATAATCGCCCCCGGGCAGCGGGCGGGGGTTTTGCGACTTCCGCAGAGACGCGATGATTTGTCGGTCATATATATGAAAATACTTATAAATAGTAAGGATTATTATACCGCCTCCTGTAGCGACTATAATATCGTCTCGCTGCGCTCCTCATCATCGTAGTATTATTATTTTTAGTCGTCGCGCCGCTACAAGTATACCTTCCCAAAAAAGTCTTCCCCCCCCCCCCCCCCCCCCCGCCTCCCAAAATCACATGCACAACATGCGGGAATTCATTGTTGCGCGGGTATGCGGCAATATTATTGGATGCCATTCAACCAACCGCAGGTACAGCCAATAGCTACTGGGTGCATCGTCTTAAACTGGTAAAATTCGGTCATTTTGGCGCGGAGATGTGTGATAAAGTGATCGAATAGCTGCAAAGTCCCCCATAGCATTGCAAGCGATTTCGGAGCAAATAAATAACGGTTTTCGGCTAGTGTAGGTGTGATTTTCTTCCAAAGTCGCCGGCATAATGGTGTCATGCGACCACACCGTGTTTTTTTATTGAGTAAACATGAGTCTCTACGCGAGAGGGTACGTGAACTGAGCGCCGTCAGTGCTGAAAAAAATTGCGGCAATTGCACTTTTGGGAGGGGTGCCAAGAGACATATCTTGAAACGGTGTCGGATTGAGGCGTACGAGGTCGCGTTGGAAAACGCGTGGCAAAAGCGCGTCTTTGCGTTTTAGGGGCATATAATGCCCAGATTCATGCGCTCAAAATCGCCATTTGCTAACGTTTAATGAGTCCGTGAGTAGCCGCCCAAAAACAGATTCTTAAACTTGGAGCCTAATGGTAAGCCCCGTAGCGGGCACCTAGGCGCAACCCACAGTATCTCAGACTCGAAGCCACTATTAGTAGGTCTCAAGCAAACAAACAACTCTTCATTACAGCGTTTCCCAAAATTAGCAGACTTTTTGGTTCGCAATGCGTAGATATTTGCGATTTCGCAGTAATTGGTGCTTTTGCACAATGCATATCTTTCTTCCAACACCTTTCCGGCGCGCTGCTGCGTCGTGACAGTAGTGTATCGGAAGGACTTTGATATGGGTTGTCCACATGGTGAAGCTTGGGCCATATATCGCGTCTTGTGTTATGCTGATGCCAATGGTCTGCATTTTTTGGCCCTTTCAAGTACTGACAATAAAAACTGTAGGGGTATAGTGGTGCGTGCACGGCTGCGATGTCACCTCATCACCCAAAGGGCAAGACACTCGCACATTACATTCATTTACCATCATACTATCCGTGCGTAAAAGCTTGGGGGCATGCGCACCCCACATGAAGCTGAAACGCGTGCAATCGCGTTATGCATTTTTCTGCTGAAAACCGGCATTTTTTCACTGTGAGAAGAAAAAGAGCACTACAGAAAATGATGCATCAGCGCGACGTTTCGGAGGGCGCGCTGCAACAAAGGTCGTGGAAGCTAAGCTTCGGTATAAGTTAAAGACTATACATGGTTTTGGATATATGTTGGTGCGCAGCGATGCGCCCACATGCAGATTCGTGTAGGGCTAAATTTTGTGGGAGAGTGTATCCTTCATCTGCGCGATCTGTTATTTTTATTATTGTTCCGCAGACAACGGCAGACGACAGTAGTAGAATAACTACGCACGATCATTCGAATCAGTCGACGACGACGGGACTACAAGGTTGCCTCCTTAGGGGTCCCTGTTAGTAGTCCCACTTAGGGGTGCTGCCTGGGTACACTCTGCTGGGGTTCCCGCACTAGGAAACCATGGGACCTGCCCCGCCGCCGCCTGATAATATAGGAGGCCCGCCTTATACACTTCGCCAGCAAGGATACACTTTTCCACAGAATCCAGCTGATGACAATGGAAGCAGCCGTACACCTCGCCACAGAAAGGTTCAGCGCGTCGTCGCGCCCCAAGGGAGAAGCGGAGAAGCTGTACGCCGCCGCCTCGCCACGAAGTCCATCAGCGGCCCAAAGGGAAGCAGGTAGCTGTATAAACTACATCGCCAATGATTCCTATACTTCGCCACGAAATTCCGCATGGGCTTGTCTCTAGGTCTCCTCTGCCTGACTAGGGCTGCGACTAGGGTCTAGCCAATCAGGTGCCCTATCTGGGGCTGCAACCAGGACATAATAACCTATTTGAAACCCTACCTTACCAGGTAGGTCATGGGCTGTCTCGGTCATCGTTCCCCCCTGGATATGGCAGACACTACGGCACTTCTGCTCAGAATGGTAAGCAGAGCCGCCAGCTGTATCTGCAACCCCGGCTGTGACAAACAGCCATCCACTCAGTGAAAAGAACAATAATGATAATCCATATGTAGTATACAGCGGGTCCCAACGCGATAGTAAGAACCCAACCTACAAGAACACACCATGCCAGATAGAGCTCAATTTTGGGAGAAACGATCTCGGATTCATCATGAAGTTTTATAGTTTCGCCGGCACCCCTCTGGAGGCTAGTGTGAGTTCTAACTATCCCTGTCGGCACCCGTAATTGAAATTGATTACATGCACTAGCTGTAATTGATTCAAAAAATCCATACAGAAATCCAGAAGGAAATCCACGTAATTGAAATTCAAACTTATTGTCACAACATTCCTCCTGCCAGTCTGCGAACTACACTACAGGCCAGCAGTCTTACAGTCCTGCCAGATGAACCCTAAACCCTAAACCTTAGCCCGTAGCATGCACACAGCTCTATAACAGGCCAACATATGTAGTGGAAATAGTGGACAACATACTAGGCATCCTTACCAGGTCCACTTGTATAAAACATGGACACGCTTCTGAATTAAAATGCCATACCGTTTAGCTTTTCGCGCATAGCACCGCGACCAGGGTGTCAGCACCGCCTGCCTTCGCCGATCAGCAGCGCTGAGCGCGCTCTGCTGGGACATTAACCCAACCCATCACTGCCGGGATCTCCTCACAATGCAGCCGCTTCTCATGTCAGCACCACATTCCCCGCACGGCATCCGCATAGCAATGGCAGGAAGCTGATAAGGAGCGCCATCAGCCCCCCGGTACAAGACACGACGCGCCCTCAGGGCCTGGGTACTAGCAACACCTGCTGAAATCATATAGCTTACATGGGGGTGTGAGCGAAGAGACCTAGTGGGAAACCCGAAACCCAATGCGAGTGGCTTCGCAGCCTGGCACGCATCACACAAGGGGTTGCGAAAGAGGAAGAATTGCGCGCATGAAAGTACGCTTGTAGGAGGTCCCTAGACAATGGTTGCCGATGGACATGCCCAGGAAGGACTGCAGAGTCGGGCAGGTGGCTAGCTCCCGGCAGGCAACCCGCCGCCGCGCTGCGCCTTGAGGTTGCGGTAGTACGCGCGGTACTGCTCGTCCAGCGGGTGCTCGTACGTGGACACCCCGGTGACGGAGTTGTAGTAGAACTCGTTGCCCTCCTGGTCCAGGTGCTCCGTCCACCCCTCCGGCAGCGGCGCCGTCAGCGCCCACTCCGCGATGTACAGCAGGTCCTTGTCGGCCACGGGGTCCATGCCCAAGTACACCGCGTACTCCACGATCTCCTCCTGCGTCGGGGGGTCGTCGTCGTTGTAGGGCTGCAGCGCGGAGGGGCTCAGCCCGCCTGCCACGGCCGCCTGGTTGAGCTGTGCGCTGACCGCCTCCGCCAGCGAGGGCTGCGCGGGCGCGGCGGCGGGGGGCTGGCCGGCCTGCTTGGCGGGGCTGGCCTGCGGCGGGCTGCGCTGCTGCATGAGCATGGCCATCTGCTGCGTGGCAGCCAGCTGCATCTGGAACGCCGCCAGCGTGTCCGAGATCTGGCTCTCCATGCGCAGCTTCTCCGCCTCCGCCTTGGCCTGCGCCGCGCGCCGCTCCTCCATGCGCCGCCGCAGCTCCGTCTTCTCCTCCTCCAGCCGCTTCTCCATCGTCTGCCGCTCCAGCTCCAGCATGTCCCGCATCGCCTGCCGCTCCTCCGCGATGTACCGGTTCTGCTCGCTCCGCTGCTGCTCCAGCGCGGTGCTCAGCGACGTCAGCGCCTTGCTCGCGTCAAACGCGTTGCTGGTGGGGAACGGCTTGGCGACCTGGCTGCTCGCCAGGGCCGCGGCGGAGGCCTCCGTCATGTTGGGCTGGTAAGGCGCCGGCAGCGGCCCGGCCTGCGCTGCCGGGGGCGGCCGCCCGCGCGCCAGGGCCGTGCGCTCCGCCTCCAGCGCCGCCATGCGGTCCAGCAGCGCAGCTTGGCGGCTGCCCGCGTCGCCGCCAGGCGGCCCCGCGGCAATGGCAGCGGCAGGCGGGCCCATGCCGGACACAATGTCGGCATGGGTTGGCCCTCCCGGCTGCGGCGCCGCGCTGCGCCCGCCCGGCCGAGAACTCAGCCGCGCCTTCTCCGCTTCGTAGCGGGCGCGCTCCTCCGCCAGCTTGCGTGCCAGTTCCGCGCGCTCCGCCTCCAGCCGCGCCGCCATCTGCGCGCGCGCGTCGTCCATCGGCCCAGCGCTGGATGCCGGGTCGGCGCCGCCCGCCACGCTCGAGCGCCGGTCGGTCACAAACTTGGCGCGCATCTCCTCCTCCTTGGCGGCGCGCTCCGCCGCCTTGGCGTCTCGCGCGGCGGCCAGCTCCGCCTTGCGTGCCTCGATCTTCTCCTGCATCTTGCGGCGCTCCTCCGCCAGCCGCTCCCGCATTGCAGCTATGCTGCTCTCCATGTCCTCCTCCTCGATGGCCCTGGGGGCGGGCGACGACAGCGCGGCGGAGGCGGCAAGCGGGCTGGCCATCGCCTCCGAGCGCTGCGAGCCGCCACCGGCCAGCGCGAGGCGCCGCTGCCGAAGGGCCTCCAGCTTGGCGTTGAGCGCTTCCTGCTCCGCGGCCGCCTTGGCGCGGCGCTGCTCCGCCAGCTGCGCCGCAGAGCTTGCGTCACCTGCCGCCCGCTGCGCCGCGGCCTCCGCCATCCGGGCTCGCTCCTCCGCCAGGTTCTCGTGCAGCCTCTTCTTCTCGTCCGCCAGCTTCTCCGACATGGCAATGCGGTCCGCCTCCAGCTTCGCCAGCCGCACCTCGCGCTCCGCCTTGGCCGCCGCAACCTCCGCGGCAACCTCCGCCGCGCTCTTCACCACCTTGCCAGCCCCCACGGCCGGCGTGTGCTCTGCCTTGGACTCCTCTGCAGCAGGCGCCGCGCCCGCCGGCACCTCAGCAACGGACGCCTTGGCCTCATCGGTCGCGGACGGGGCGCCTCCCGGAGGCGACTCCTCGTCAGGGTTGCCGCCAAGGCGGCGCAGCAGCTGCTCCGCTCGCTCCAGCACCTCCCGCGCGTACTCCACCCGGCGCGCCGCGCGTGAGCGGGCCGCCTCCGCGGTGCGGACCCCCACCGTCTGGGCCACGTGGCGCCCCGCGGGGTCCGCCGCCTTGGCGGACTCCAGCTCCGCAGCGGCGGCGGCGGCCTTCTCGTCAGCGGCTCCAGCGGCGGCCTCCGCTTCCGCCATCTGCTTCCGCGCCAGCGCCACCTCAGCCTTTGCCTTCTCCAGCAGCTCCTCCGCCCGGCGCGCCTTGGCCGCCGTCACCCGCTCCGCAGCGGCATGCGCCGCCCGCGCTGCCCCCGCCGCCGCAATCAGCCGCTGCTCCGCGTCCTCCACGTCCTGCCTTGCGCCGGGTGCCGCGATGTCATCCGCCTGCAGGCCCTCCAGCGCCTTCTTGGCCGCCGCAGTCTCCGCCTCCGCCCGTACCCTCGCCTTCTCGGCCGCTTCCGCCGAGTCCTCCACCTGCCAGGTCACACCAGGCATGCCATGCGCTTATTAGCCCTGCGGCGGGGCGGAGCTGCAGCCGGCCACATGCAGTACACTGTTTGCACCGTAAACCTGCAATGTTCTTGGGGATGCATCAACGCGCACTAATAATACCATTGGAAACAGAAATCTAATCACAACAGCATAAGGGCATGGACACCGGAACCCCGAAACTGCACCATGGCCCGAAGCATGACGCCAAGCAGGAGGGGATGAAGAGAGCGTACGCGCGATAAGCAGCGACAAAGACCGCGCAGAGATGACAGCCGGTGCGCACCTGTGCAACGGCCTCGTTGCCCGCTGCCTCCAGGCGACCCGTCACCGAGCTGTATGCCTCCTCCCACGACGCCATGTCCGCCTCGGCCGCGTTGAGAGCGCCCTCCGCGACCTCCACGGCCGCCTCCGCCTTGCGCACCGCTGTCCTCTCCGCCGTATGCGCGCCCCCTGGCTCCTCGCGCAGGCGCCCTGCCAGGGCAGACCCGGCCACCTCCCACTGCCGCACAGCCGTGTGCCACTCCGACGCCGCGCTGCCCAGGCGAGCTGCGGCGGCGGTGCGGGAAGACTCGACGTGCGCTTGTACGGAGGAGGTGCGCTCCAGGGACGCGTCCTGCTCGTCGGCCAGCTTGTCGGCGGCTTGTGTCTCCGCGCTGAGCAGGCCGTTCATGGCCGTGGAGGCGGCGCGCAGCAGAGAGGCGGCGGCGGCGATGTCCTCCACGGCGGCTGCCAAGGCGTCTTCGTCCCCCTCGCCCCTGCCGCACACAAGACAGCACGCAGGGTAGTCAGGCGCCTGAAGCTAATGCCCCCCCCCGAGACAGGCGGGGCAAGTTCGTGAGCAAGCTTGGGGGCGAGGACTGCGTGGGGCAGGTGCGGGTATGGAGGCAAAGACGCACGAGCAGCGAAGCGCGCGGGCGGAGATATGCCGGTGCAGACTATAGTTATCCGGGGCCAACCCGTGATGCAGCTCAAGTTTGGGTTGCACTGAACCTCAAGGTGAATTTGCCATCATTCTGCTACAGCCATGTATCTGTACTAGCGCGTGGGTGGTCACTCATGTGAAACGGCGGTGCATGGCCGCCATGTTGGATTTGCCACCCTTCTAGCGTTGTGTTACGATACCGTATGATACCTGAAATGTCCCTGTTATATGCTGGCGGTCCCGGTACCGGTGCCTGTACGCGCCACCCACCCGGCACCGGCACCGGCAGTAAACAAAGACACGATACGCGCCGTACTCGTTTACGTAATTACGCATTTTTTTGCCGTGCATCGGTCCGCATATTCCTGTGGTATTGCTATCTATTCAAAACAATGTATGTAACAATTGTAAGCATATATGTGTATGTATGTATGTATGTACATATATTTGTAACATATGTAAACATGTGTGTAACATTTTCCTGAACAATGGGCAGTACCCAATCGAAGAATGCCCTTATTGTGCTGTCCGAGACGGATTCGCACTACAAGCAAGATGCATCTGTCAGTTTTCTCAAAGAAATGCCAAATCAGCAAGACATTCTCCATTCTTTTCTTTTCTGTTATAATTGCCGCACCTGTAGCCTAACAGCTGCATCCGCACCTGTATCCTCACACCTGCATCCCGATAGCTACACCTGTATCCTAATATGTATCCTATTTGCTGCACCTCTACCCTGCATCCTAATAGACTAGAGTCTCGACGTCTGACCGGGTGGGCGGGTTCGTATTTGCTGTGTTTTGATTGCCACGCCGGCAGCCGTACACGCGGAACGTGCAGAGAGGCAGAGATCGTCCTGGCCCTCTACAACGAGCGATAGATGCGGTGGACGAAACCACCAGGCGGATCATTGGCAGGCTCGGCGCGCTCGCTCTGGAGGACAGGGTTGCTTGATGGGCAGGTCCTGGGGCAGGGGCGCACCTGAGCTCCGCCGCCTTGGCAGCTCTGGCGGCCTGCTCCGCCTCCAGGCGCCGCAAGCGGGCGGCGGTCAAGTCGCGCTCCGCCTGCAGGCGCTCTCCGCGCGCTGCGGCAGCGCTGGCGCCCGCCAGGGCAAGCCTCGCCGCGTTGTCGGCGCTCTCCATGCGGGCCACCAGCTCCTCGGCGCGCTGCAGCATCTCGGTCCGGGAACGGGTCTCCGCGGAGCTGGGCTCCCGCGACTTGGCGTCCTCCAGTGCCTGCCGATGCTGGTCCCTCTCGGTCTTGGCACGCTCCAGCAGGGCCGCCGCGCCTGCAGCCTGCGCCTGCGCCGCAGCGCTCATTGCCGTGCCGGCCTCTAAGCATGCACCGACCGTGCTCTCGACGGCGGCCCTCGCCCGCACAAGCTCCGCCCCGGCTGAGCGCACAGCAGCCTCCGCGGCCTTCACCTGCGCCAACAGGCACGGGGCGCACACCCACCTCAGCGCGGGCCCAGAAGGACACCCACAACCAGCGACACGACAAGGACGGGGAAGGCGTCTCCCCAAGTTGATGACACTCCAGCCCGCACCTCCGCCTCATCGGGAGCGGGCGCATCTGACAGCTGCCGCTGCGCGTTGGACATCGCCACCTGGGCCATCAGGGCGGCAGCCATGCCCACGCTGCATGCCTCCTCTGCGAGGGAGTTCCGCTCCCGAGCACTGGCAGCGGCGTCCTCCCTCTCCCGCAGGAGCGCCTCCAGCGCGGCGCGGACGGCCCGCTCCGCGTACCGCGCGCTGTCCTCCGCTTCGGAAAGCTTGGCTGCCTCCGCACCCAGAGCAGCTTCCGCCCTCTTCTCCGCTTCCTCCTCTGCGCTGGCGTCCGCCCCGGGCTCAGCTGCTTGCTTACCCGCCAGCGTGGCTTTGGCAGCCACCCATGAGCGCGCCAATATCTGCGCGGACGCAACCACAATCAGCGGTAGGCCGCGCAGACACCAGTGGGGCGGGCCCGCCCTTGGGGCTTGCTACTGGCGCGGACGCGGGCCATACCTGGTGATCATCAAGCGACGCAGTGAGCGCATCCCGGGCGCTGGCGGCCCACTCTTGCGCCTCCGCCTGTGCCGCGGCGACAGCGGCCAGGCTGGCTGTCTGTTCCTCCTCCAGCGCCGCAGCCAAGGTGCGCTCCTCCAGCCCAGCAGCCTCCGCAGCACCCATGGCGGCGTCGAGGTGGGACTTGGCATTCACGAGCTCAGCTGCCGCCGCCGCTCTGGCGCCATCATCGCCGCTAGCCTTGGCTTCCGCCACGGCTGTCTGTGCGGCAGCGTGCCTGTCTTGGGCAGAGCCTAGAGCCGAATCGGACTCGCTCTTCTGTGACCGCGCAGCAGCACACTTGTCGTAGGCAGTCTCGGTGCGCCCCCTCACTTGCGCCAGTCGGCTCAGGAATGCATTGTATCGCTCCTTGGCCCGAGCAGCAGCCTCGGGACCTCCTTCCTCCGAGTGCGCTGTGGCGCTGGCCACAGCATCAGATCCAGCAGCCGCCTGCGCATTGTCCATCCACATTGTCTGTCAAGCCCACGGCAGCGAGGCCTCTCATCGCCCACTACCTTTCTAACAAGCATCGGAGCATGTATAAGGCATGCAGTTGGGTCACTGTAGCACCACGCTAGTCATCTCAGCAGTGGCACATCTCTGGACGGATTGTCAAGCCGCACCTGAGCTTTCTCGGCTTCCATGCCTGCAGCACTCTCCTCTGCGCTGGCGTCTTGCTGCGTTGCCTCCCCTGAAGCGGCGGCGGCCGCGGCAGCAGCTGCCTCTTCCCCTTGCTTCTGAGCCTCCTCCGCGGCAGCAGCAGAAGCAGCGGCTGCTTCTCCCGCATTGGCTTCCGCCTCTTGTTGGTTGGCCTCCTCGACAGCAGTAGCTGCGGCTTCCTCTTCTTGGTTCTTCGCTGCCTCAGCAGCAGACTCAGCTGCGGCTTGCTCCCCCTCCTCCTTCTTCTTGGCCTCCTCCAGCAGCGAGAGTAGCAGCGGCAGCCGCGGCGGCTTCCTCCTCTTGCTTCTTCGCTTCTTCCTCCGCTGCAGCAGCTGCTGCTGCGACGGCAGCAGCTTCCTCCGCTTGCTTTTTGGCCTCCTCTGCCGCCGCTTCTTCCGCAGCTTTGGCTTCCGCCTCCTTTCTGGCGGCCTCTTCAGCTTGGCGTATCGTCTCCGCCGCCTCAACCTCTGCATATGCGGCGGCACTGATGGCAGCCGCTGCCGCAGAGTCGCCCCCAGCGCCTACCTCCTCCAGCTGCTTCTTCTGCGCCTCCAGGGCCGCGCGCTCCGCTGCCATCACAGCTGCCATCTGCTCAAACTCGGCTTCTACCGCCGCGTTGTCCGCCTGATGCTGCTCAGCTTCCTGCTCCGCCGCCGCATCCGCAGCCCGCGCAGCCGCTGCCTCAGCCTCCGCTGCCTCTGACTCTGCAAGCTCCTGCTCGGCGCGTTTGGCAGCGGCTGTAACCGCTGCTGCGGCCATCATCTGTGCCAGCTTCTCCCTGGCGAGCAAAGTACACATCTCATCAGACACCAGGCAGGTAGCTTCAAGCACATCTACGCCACAAAAAGGGCTTGACGGAGCGAGAGGTTCAGGGGCGCACCGCTCCTCCTGCTCCTGTGCCTCCAGTTCAGCCGCCTCCGTCGCTAGCCGCGCCTCTGCCGCAGCTTCCTCATCCTCATCCTCATCTGCCCGCTGACGCGCTTGCTCAGCCTCCGCATCTCTCTGGCGCTGCTCCTGCTGCTCCTGAGTAGAGCGGGCGGCCTCCTCCGCCGCGGCCACCTCAGCTGCTGCCTGGCCTTTCAGCGCCTCCTCTCTGCTTGAGCGGCAATGCCAACAGCCCCGCAAGGGGTCAGTATGCCCACAACGGCCGCCCCGACAAGACCGAGCAACCAACATGCCAACTACAAACACCACATACCTGGCTTTCTGTGCAGCGGCGTCCGCGGCGTCGGCCTCCGCCTGGAATGCCGCCGCCTCCGCCGCGGCAGCCGCTTCCGCTTCGGCTGCAGCCGCGGCCGCTGCGCGTCGTTCCTCCTCCTCTCGGGCCGCCGCCTCCGCAGCGGCCGCCTCCGCCGCGCGGACCTCCTCCGCCGCCGCAGCACGTAGCGCCGCCTGCCGCGCCTCCTCCTGCGCCGCAGCAGCCTCTGATCGGGCGGCCGCCTCTTCTTCCGCGGCAATCCGGGCCGCAGTGGCGGCTGCCGCCTGTGCCTTCCGCGCTGCTTCCTTCTTCTCGTTTATATGGGGAGCAAGCTGGCCAAGAAAGTCGTTCACAACCTACAGGTAAAAGGGCAGCACGGCCATGGTATCCCGGAAAGTTAGGCCCAAAACAGTTGTTTTTGCACCAACACACTGGCAGACCACCCCGGAGGCCTCCTGCCTAGTACGGAAGCACTGCAGGCAGGCACGCTGTGAAGAAGTGCGGGTAATTGCTCATAGAATTGCGGGTAATCGCACATAGTTGCTCATATGATCTCATTGGGTAGAGATCCCTGAACTTCTGATGTGTGCGCAGTTGGTGTCGATGGTAGGCAGGCTGTGACATAAAGGCGACGGCCGTAACCCGCTAATGGCAAGGGCAGTGTGATTCCAATGCCTGGATGGGTGGACGTGCTCACCTTGAGCAGCACCTCCCGCTCAATGCGTGCCATCGCAGCGTAGCCAGCGGGGCCCAGCACTGCCAGCTGCTCCCTCGTCGCCGTGTAGTGCTTGATGATCTTGAGGTCCGCAAACTGGGAGGTGAACAGCTCCTTGTCCACAGGGTTCCACTGCCATGCCTCCTGCGCCACCTCCGCGTCCGTCTCCCCGATGTTCTGCATCAGCAGCAGCTGCACCTCCTCCAGCAGTCCCTGCCGCATCACCGCCAGAGTATTGAGAGGCCTGCCATGCAAGCTCCGGGGCGAGAAGGCGTGCGTGACGCTGCGGCCGTCGGCGGTTGGCGTTGGCGTTGGGACGGCGGCGAATGGCAGGAGGTCACAGGAAGGGCCGGGGGCGGCTCACCATGAGGAGGTCCGGCTCAGTGTGGACGGAGCGGATGGCCGCGAAGAAAAAGTGCTGCTGCACAAATAGCCCGGCGGCAGTGAGCTGTACCTGCGCCGGCAGCTCTGCAATGTACTCCAATGGTTCCTCCAGCTCCTTCACCTGCCATGCACAAAGTTCAGCCATTGTCCTGCTGGCCCAGCTAGCTGCGCTTCATTCAGCCCGGCTGGCGGGGGTTCCCATGGCCCAATAATGCCCATCCGCACCTGCAGCCCTGGCTTTGCAAAGATGTGGTGGTACATGCTGTCCGCAAGCAGCTCCCGCCGGGGCTTGCCGCCGCGCAGCATGCTTTGCTTGAAGCTCACATCCCCGCGAGGGCCGGCGCCCTTTCTGGGGGCTGCGCCAGTCTTGGACGCGCGCCTGCGGGCGCCTCCGGTCGCGGGGCCTGGAGCTTGCCCATGCTTGATGGCCATTAGGCCCTTGGGCCCCCCGCCTGGCCCCCGAATGACAGGGGCGTTGGTAGCCCCTGGCGGCGCGGCACTGTAGACTCCCAGCTGCCTGGATTTTTTGGCAGGTGACATCTTTGGGCCCGGTGAGCCAAACGTGCCCGGCTGTGCCCTCCCAATATATGCCAGCGGCTGATCAGCTGCGCTGGAGGCATAGCGCCTGGGGTCGGCCACCCGCTGGATGGCTTCGCGCGTCTGCTGCTGCTCCCTCACACTGGCAGACTTGCTCGTGCGTGGCTGCGTGGGTGCCATGTGAGGCACGGGCGACAAGTAGGGCCCATCCAGGTGCGGCAGGTCTCGCTGCCTGGATCTCCCAACAGCCTCCGGGGAGTGCGTGGGCGACAACATCACCGCGGTGTCCATGGGGCCGTGCAGCTCCAGCGGCTGCAAGTACTTGTCGGATACACCTTTCGGTATGAGGCTGCCATAGTACGCCGCCTGTTGGTGCACATTCAAAGCAGGGGGCATCAGCAACCCCATCTACCATTGCACCCAGCACATCTGACCTGCAAATTCATGTCATGAAGGAGGAGATGGGCGGGTACGTGGCACCGCAGAATGCTCCTGCGGAGAAACAATACATAGCACGCCGCGCAATGAAGCAGCATGCCCACCTTGTAATTCACAGGTTTCTTCGTGGGCGGCGCGTGCCTGGACACGCCCTTGCGCGAGGTGTCCTTCATCCCCTGCAACACCGCCGCGACAAAACACGTGGGCTGAGACTGCGGGCGGGAAACTGATTTAGCCCTGGGACTGCACTGGCCCTCGAGGGGAGGTTTATCGGTTGCCGTGGAGACACGATGCAAGGAACCAACCAAATAGTCTATACCCGCTGGAAGCGCGGCGGTTTCCGGACTCGATGCGACCAACACCGCCCAGCGCGCTCTAGTTGCGTCGCCCACGTCCTCCGCACCTATCCGTGCTGTGACATATGCGAGGTTCAGGTGAGTTGGTCTACTGCTGCATGGTTCCCTATTTGCGACACTGTCCAGTCTTCGGGACGCTCACGCCCTGAACATGCCCGCTGTAAATGTCGACCCCGCGTGGTTTCACATGCCGCGGAGTAGACCGTTCATCCAGAAATAGACATACTTACCGCGCGAAGTACTCACGATATATATGCGAAAATTTGCTGCGTGAAGCCGCGGACAACGTCCGCCCATGCCGACGTTGCCGCGACCGGTGCATGCACACAGATGGTGGAGGGTGAGGGTGGCGCGCTCTCACGTTCCCTGCGACGCCGATGCCCCTCCGCTGAGCAGACCAGCACAGACTGGTCCCGCCGAATGGCTGCGCCTTCGACTTTGCGCCAGGACGACTCCTGCTGCAGTGGGTATCATCTGCGGCCTGGTATGGAGATATACCTCTCAACCCTCTCCAACATCCCGACAAATCAATAGCGACTAATCATTTATTTTGTCGATGACCTGATGCTGGTGATAATCGCGATTATATCGCGCGGCGGAGCGACCTACGTGCGCATAGATACGGGTACTATCGAGCAGGCATTAAAAAATAATTATATATATAACATATGTATATTTATCTAGACATGTATATATGGTCGCTATGTATGTATGTATCCTAAACAACGCCGTCGGGATCACGAGGTCGCACCCAGGATATGTACTTCTAGCTGACTGGCATACTTGTACTCCTGAAAAATAAAGTTGCATGCAGGGTTGTGCGAGCGCTGCCGAGCAGCTCTGAATTTCCTCATCAACCACTCCTATTGGTTTCGGAGCAGGCACTCACAGTCACCTGGAGGGCATCAAATCTGCGTGCAGCACCTGCAATGCGCATGGATGCACCTCGCGGGATGCCATCACGACTCATCTGGGAACTCGTAGCAGAGGCTGACTTACACCGTGTTGACACATGACTATGGCCCTTGCCACGCTGGAAAGATGATACGGTGCTGCAGTCAAGATACTGAGCTTGCCCACCCTCCTGCCGAGGCACCTCACAGACTCCACTGTGGCATGCCATCGACCTCGTCCATGCTGTCAGTATTATCCAGGCCTGCGTCAGCCTTGGCGTCTGCTGACGCGTGGGGCACGCCCACTCCGTGCATGCCTGTCGGCCTGGCGCCCGGGAGAAGGCTCCCCATGGTAGGGGTCAAATTGATCCCCATCGTCCTCGTCCTCCATGCCGTCCATAAGGTCCTCCAGGTTCATGCGATCCTGCTGAGAACACCATGGAAAGGTGAGGAGGAGGAGAACAACCATCCCCCTGGATGAATGCAGCTCTGTCTCTGTCTCCCCCTCTCTCCCTCTTTCTCTCTACCTCCCTCTCTCACACACTCGTATACACTTGCTAAACATCAAACTAATCCCAAGTTGCAACACCTCTCAGGAGCAGCGGTGCATACACCTACCTCATCCGAGGGCGCCTGGCATAGAGCAGTGGGGTTGGGAGGATTCTCTGCTGCCAATCCAGTGGCGGCGGCCGTTGCACTGCCTGTGGGCCACCCCGCACGGCCCATGCCACCTACTGCATGCCTACGAGGCTGTGGACTGTGCGTCACTGGCAATGCCCGGGTACAACCATCTGCGTGCATAGAGGACTCACACAGCCCATGCGCAGGCTGGAGCTCGGAGTGGTCGTGGCCACTGAAAAAGTCCGGAAGCTCACCCAAAGGCTCCTCCTCCCAACGAGGAAGGATATCGGCCTGCGCCGCCGGTGCTACTCTCTGCGGTGCTTCCCATTCGACAACACCAGCACGCCCACCGTCATGCAGCCCAGCGTGCGCGGTCATTCTTGACCCTGTTTGGTTGCCAGTGTCCAGTGGCACTCCTGCTGACTGGAACAGCGATTGTCGCTGACCCTCGTCTGCATCGCCGCGGGTCTGCGCCCTGAAGGCCTCCCCGCAATCCCCATCCGGCCGTACAGATGCAGACGTGAAGGGATCTGGCAGCTCAGCCGCAGAGCTAGCAGGCATTGACGCCACCCCAGCGCCTCCACCTGTGGTCTCATTATCCGGGCCACAGACATACTGCTGCCGCCCGCCGCACGCTCCAACAGCATATTCAGTATCGCCAAGTTGAAGCGCCGGAGGTGATGAAGCAACCTGTAGCAGGCCCGGTCCAGCTCGAAGATCGCCTGCATGTCCGGGGGACATAAGCAGGTTGCCAAAATGTCAGGCTGATTATAAAATGCACGCTTTCTGCACCACCAATATGCATCTATGCAATGCAGCCACGGCCCGTGCCTGGTGTGCGGAAATTAAGACAGCCAAAATTTGCGCACTGCCGAGATTGGAGTGCAGTGGGTGCCGGTGCACCTTCAGATTGCAACAGTCTTGGAATGTCTGGATCGGTGTGGTTTGCCACAGTCTCCAAACAGGTATCAGCAGGCAGCACCTGCGCTGGCAGGAACACACACAATTGTGCTCAAATGCCTGTATCGGTGTCACGCCCCGGCAGGCGGCCACCAGAACATCCAAATGCACAGGTTGCAGCGCCAAGTCTTGACATGTCGAAGCGCAGCTCTTTTAAGTGGTGACACTTGGTTTTTTTGTGTTTTTTTTTTTGGGGGGGGGGGGGGGGGGGGGGGGGGGGGGGGGATTCCACAAGCAGCAGCACCTGAGCCACATTGTTGAGCGTGATACATAGACAATGCGTTCGCGCCATAGGCATCACGAAGGAAACCTGAGCCGGGCAGACGACGGGAATGTCACCTCAATGCTTGAGATGAGAGTTGACGGGATGGAATCAGGAGGGTATAATGAGATGGGGGAATACGCGCTGAGATGCGTTTAGGTGGATAATATGTCAGCCATGCTGCGCACACCTTCTTGAGCATAAGTACAGCCCCAGGGCTGATGTCCGGCTCCGCCTGCAGCACCTTCTCATGAATGGCGCCGGTGATGACTCCGGTGGGATCCTAGACAGTCAATGACAGGTTTATATATATATACATGTATATATGTATACATATACATGTGTGCATATATACATATATGTGTGTGTATATATATGTATATATATACACGTATATATATGTATATATATGTACATATATATATATATATATATATGTATATATATATATATATATATGATCTCGCTCTGTGAGCCAATGCAACAATCCTGCCACAGCATCCCATAAGAAGGAACAGGCGCACACACCCGCAGTCAAAGGCCAAGTACCTTGAGTTTCGCCAAAACATTCCCAGGTGTGTTTGCCTTCATAGACACGACCAGCAGGATAATCTGGAACAGCCACAGAGTGTCAGCTGGCGCTTAACGCTCACAGGAAGGCAGTTGCCAAGCAGCGAGAGCCGCCCGCATTGAGAGCGACGAGAAACATGAGGGCCGAGAGAAGAGGACCTGTGGGATCTTGCCCGCTGCTCTGCGCTTTTTCACGGAAGCCACGTTGTGTTGAAGAATTGGGGATGATGCTGCAGCGAGGCAAGGCAGGGCACCCTTGTCAAGCTACACGCTACACTTGCCTGCAGAGAGTAGCGACTCTACTTCCTGCCTGGAACACCGAGTGATACACATGCGCTATAAGGGTTGGCCATGGGACGTGTTAGGATTGTGTGCAGTGTCTTTCAAAAGAGAAGACAGCGTCGGCATTGCAGTGGGTGTCCATTGGCGAGATGCAGATCCAGCAGCATGCTGATAAAGCAATGCTCCTGCTCCTCGCACTACATCGGTAATCAGTCAGGACGAGGCCTTACCGTCAAACTCCTCTACATCGAGGGTCGACATTGCCGTCCGCCAGGCCTCTGCAGCAAAGGAGAAGGCAGGAGATAAGGCGCGCGGTGGACCACACTAATTCATATTTTGAATGACGGGCGATTATCTGACCTGAGGAGAAATCCAGGTCACCGGCTCTGTTTTGCTCAGAGTTGTGCGCTCTGGTGCCGTTGTCTGATCTGTTGCGTGAAATGTCGACAGCATTAAACATAAGTGTCACTGTGCACCCTCATATGGGCGCCAGATACATGCGGTGGAGCATATATACCGGTATTTATGAATACATACACACATGTAAATATGTGTGTGTGTGTGTGTGTGTGTGCATGCATACATCCATATACTCAGCCATATACCCAAGCAAGTATGTACACGGACATGCAGGGACGTGTGTGTGTGTGTGTGTGTGTGTGTGTGTGTGTTCGATACACAAATTGGGTGCAGTCTGGCGATGGGCGTGCACTCACAGCACATCGTCCAGTCCAGTGACTTGCACGCCAGCCTCCATAGCTTTCTGAAGTCGG
The DNA here is from genome assembly GCA_006384855.1 of Tetraselmis striata. Lineage (NCBI taxonomy): Eukaryota > Viridiplantae > Chlorophyta > Chlorodendrophyceae > Chlorodendrales > Chlorodendraceae > Tetraselmis > Tetraselmis striata. The sequence continues at coordinate 311,225 of VCJN01000858.1, forward strand.
CCTGCAGGGCCTGGTAGGATCCGACAAAGCCGTGCTTGCTGGTCCGGGATTGCCACCACCGGGGGTTCCTGAGCAATGACAGGCAATGCTGGCGCCTCCACAGGTGCAGGGGGGCACGCTTCGGCTGTTCGTGGCTCAACATAGTGACGTGCGTGTGGCCCTGCATGACTGAAGGCTGATGTATTGGAGCCTAGTATGTCGCCATTGCCTTGCAGAGCACTTGGGGCACCTCGTGGCACTGGCTGAGCGCGAGACGGAGCTTTCACGTTGTCGATAATAACCTGCCTGTTGGAACTTGACGACAAGCACCTAGGCTGCAGAA